>VDFB02018296.1:670601-1076743 GCA_007258455.2 Sequoia sempervirens | reverse complement strand
GTATATACATGTGTAAATATGTATATATATATACATGTATCTATGTATATATATTATATATATACATGTGTATGAATATGTATACCTGCATAAATTTATGAGCATGGAGGAATTTTAATATTGCATTTACTTCACCTACCAGCATTGTGCAATGGCAGGACCCATTGGTCCTCATGGAAACAAACACTTACCAGTCCACTTCCCTATATTGAGGACAACAATCTCCATCAGCACCAACCCAATGTAATTACTAAGGTCCATATTGCCACAAAATAAACTAGTAGATTAAGTCTATGACATCTTCTGCCACAACACAAGCTAGTGAAATAGAGAAATTGAGAAATTGTTAAAGAGGTATTAGAATACCACTCAATATTAAAAAATTAGTAAGCCTATCTATATTTTTTTGACAAAAGAAACAAGATTTTACTATAGTCTCTCCACTACCAAAGACTGATAATCTCTTCCAATTGTCAAAAATGGGTATAACACAAAAGATAGAAATATAAAACAACAAGACATTAACAATACATTAATCATCTATGCAAAGAACCCATGTAAAAATCAATATTACCTCACAAGCTTCATTGAAAATTCAAGCTACATCGCCACAAATAAAAAAAGGAAGGATAAAGAGTGAGTATACGGGTAAAATTAATATATGCAATGTCAGCCTGAAAATAGTCAATTTCTGCAATTAGATAAAGAAAGTTGTCTATTGAGACTCTTCTACTATAAAACCATCATGAAAATTACTCTTTGCACATTTTCTTTTTAGTCTGTGAAAAAATAGAGTCATTCTATAACAACAGTTGCATCATCTGGTATTCAGTATTATAGAGAAATAGGGAAATTGTAACAAAAATGTTAGTAAAATATAAATACATGTATTTATGCATACATACATATATAAATAGATGTATAAATAGTTATAGATATATATATATATATATGTATATAAATATATATATGGATGTATACATGTATATATATATATAGAAATATATGTACACATTTGTGTATATATATATATTTGTATATATATGTATATTCCTCACACATTACACACAAAATAAAAGCTTCATTTCTTGGAATTCAATATTATAGAGAAACAGAGAAATTGTAACACACCTATTACACAACAAATACTATATAAGGCTCGGCTGGCAAAAATCCCATGGGAAACTTCAAACAAAAAACAAAATGTAAACAAATATAAATGCCTATATGCAAGCATTTGTATATATTGCTACTTGTTGGTTCATCTATCTTAATAGAAACAATGGAATATAGAACAACAAGAATATAAATCCTTAAGTACATATATGGGTTCAATTTTTCCTCTATTTAGACATTGCTAATCAAAGAGGCTTTACTGGTATTTCTCCACACTCTTATTCATAGTTGGGCTGACAAAAATCCTGTTTAGAACTTCTAACAAATAAATTGAACAGATACAAAGAGATCCTACAAAGAATATGGATTTACACTCATGAAAGTAACTTCGGATATATACACATCTCAATAAATGTGTGTATATCTATATATGTAATATGTAGAGATATACATATATATGTCGACATCTATATATGTATGTATATGCATATATGCATTCAATATAGCACTTACTTTGTTCGTACACATTTACTTCATCTACCTCCATTGTACAACCACAAAATGCATTAACCATCTATCAAGCAAGCACTTACCATTCACCTTCTGCCTTTTGAGATCACCTCCACCACCACCAACCCATGTATTTTCAAAGGTCCACATCCAACACTTACCATTCACCTCCCCCAAAATGACAAAAAAACTCTCTAAAACCACCAACCCATGTAATTGTGAATGCTCAAGTCACCACCAAAAAAAAAAAATGGTTCCCTCCCCGCCAACTAGCGGTCTGCCAAGTGCCGACAAACCCTCCGCATGGCTAGGCTATTAAGAATCCTAGTAGATATTTCAAACAAGTATACATGTATATATGTATATGTATGTGTATACACGTATACAAATATCTATATATATATATATATATATATATGCTTACATGCATATATATGTATGTTTCACAAGGGTGTTTTGCATAAATGATTTATTAATTTTTCATACTTCTGATTCTCTACTTATTCTTGCCGAATGGTCATATAGTTATGAGTATAACACCAATGCTACATAGAGATAACTACAACCAATAAACGAATGATGAAAATTATGTTTGTAGGTATACGTATATGTATATTTATATATATATATATATATGTACTTTTTTTATGTATATGTATATTTATATGTATATATACATGTATGCATATGTATATATATGTGTATGTGTATGTATATGTATATGTATATGTATGTGTATGTGCATATCTATATGCAAAATGTTGATGTATACAATCATTTGCTCACCCTTTTACTATTTTCACCTTCCCCATTATTGCTTTCAAAAATATATACTCTATGCACTGACATGGATCCTCTCGTTGCACAATGGTGGTGGACAAAGAAAATGCAATATTGAATGTTGTGTGTGGGAGAGTGTAGTTTGATGAAGTTCTACTATTGGAAGAACCATTGTGTTGTTGCTTTGATAACAAGCTACTGTTAAATTTATTGCATTTCACTCTATTTTTAACCATCTTGGAGGGTGCTCAAACTGTGGAGCTGTGGAATCAGTAAATCATTTTGCATGGGTATTTTACATAAATGATTAATTTATTGTTTATCTCTCTCCTTCTCTCCCATATTGATTAAATAACATTATTGCAAGAGTGGTTTTTGACAAATAAAATAGCTAAACACAAACACTGTACTATGCAATGTGTTTGACATTGTTTGCTTCAGTTAGGTTGCCTTTCTTCTATCAAACAGTTGAATGTGGCTTTCCCACCATCTATCACTTGTGATCCCTAACTTTTTTCCTAATAGTTTTTTTACAACTTCTCTATTTTCTATTATCATGTGATATATGGTAAGAGTTTTTGATATTTTCCATCAACCTTACCTGCTTTTCTTACTCAAACGGCTTGGCCTTTTCCTTTCTCTAGACATTTCAAAAAACAAAAATAAGGAGGTATATATCCATATGTACACGTGTATATATTTATCTATATATACAACAATACATCTTAATGATAACATATTCCATCCAAACAAATGAACCACATTAAAGATAACAAAATTTTAAAGATTAAAAAACAATCCTTGTTAGAAGAACAATAGACTTCTCTGTTAGAGGTAGCTTCAAATAGATGAGTGGAAAACAATATCATGAAATGTTATTGATAGTTAAACAAATGAGGGAACAACAGTATCATGAAACATGTTAATAAAAGACAACTACTAGCCTCTTTTATTTTATATGTATATTATTTTATTTAGATTCTTGCAGAAATTTTAATATGCATTCAAGAAGATCAGTGTATTTTACCCTCTCTATTTCAAATTCTTCTATGCTCCTACGACTCAGTTCAATGTAGCTCATCCTCGTTGGACACAATCAACATTGTATGTAAGTATGATACTTTCTCATTGTCAATAGCTAGCTTTGTTTACCTAATTGCAAAAATTATTCACTATTTTTAGCCTCCCATTGTATATATTAATTTTACCACTATACTCACTTTTTATCCTCCCTTTTTTATTTCCCATGGTTTTGCACTAACATGTAACCTTTGTTTTATGTTTGTAGGAACTAGGTTTAAGCATGCAAAGGGATTTGAAAATCAAGTTATGCTTTTGGTTTCAAGTTCTCACACCAAACAGAACACAACAATATCAGATATTATATATGGAAAAAATAGAGTTCACCCAAGATTCATGTTGTACGATGTAGAAACTCCACAACATCTCTCATGGATGTTTCATACTTCTCTTGCTTGGAGATTTGGCTAGAGCCCATGCAGCTCCATCATGCCAATATGGTAGGGTGGAAAATGAGCACGGGTTTTGTGGTTTCCCATTTCACATCATTGATTTGTTGTTACATACATATATGTATATGCACAAATTCTTCTATACATTCACTATTATGCTTTCATACTTTCTCATTCTCGATAGAGAGCCTTGGCTAACTAATTGCAAAAATTATTCACTATTTTCAGGCTCACACTGTATATATTAATTTTACCCCTATACTTGCTCTTTATTCTTCCTTTTTTATTTCCCTTGGTTATCTACTAACATAGCTTTCTATTCTGTTTGCAAGAACTAGATTTAAGCATGGAAACATATGTGAAAACCAAGTTAAGACAACAATATCATATATTATTTATGCAAACAAAAGAGTTTCCTAGCATTCCTGATGTACAATGTACAATGGAACACCACAACATCTTTGCTAGATGTTTCATACTTCTCTTGCTAGGGGGTTTGGCTAGAGTCCATGTGGCTCCATGAAGCCAATATGGCAAGGTGGAAAACAAGCACGGGCCTTTTGCTTTCCCATTTCACATTAGTCATTTCTTTGTTACATACATATATGTATATGCAAAAACTATTGTATAGATTTATTATTATGTTTTCCATATGGAAGACAAATAAGCGTGGGTTTTATAGTTCTACATTTAATGCCATACATTTCTTCTTACATATATATATGTCTACACAAATTGTTTTATATATTTGGTGACATCTTTCTAATCTTGCCTCCAAACAATGTGTAACTTCTACTTCAATTGAAATAACTTAATAGAGTATACATGTTGTTTGAATCCCTAAATTACCGAGTTTACTTCCAACATCTTCACTTTTTGCAAAACCCATTTTTTATCACCATTATAACTAAACTAATGGAATCACTTTTAAAAAACAAATAACCATTCTAAACGAATCACTTTCTCAAAACCATACTTTTTTAATTTCATCTTAGGAAGATAGCACATAATGTACAATTTCATAGCCACTTTGTAACTGGTAAATTTGATTCCAGAACACAAAAAACATTTTCCCATTTTAATGAATCAAAATTGATTAAAATACCTTAAATTTTGGACAGAATAAATTATTATTAAGAAAACTAATACTTCACACATTTCATTTGTATTCTATTTAGAAGATGTGATTTATAAATAAACATTTTATTTGAAAAATATTTTCCTAATGTTACTTATTAAAATCATTGATAATTATTTAATTGACTTTGCAAATAATGGATACATTGTAAAAAATGAAAACAACCTATGGTTCTATTTTACATTCCCAGAATCAATTTCCAACTAAAAATAACTGATATGGAAGCACAAGAAAACAATCTCCTCATATACAGAAATGCTTTCTAATCTTTGGTGCACTGCTTCTCACATAACAATAAAGAAGTGCACTATAATATAGAGTTTACAATGGTGTATAATACTTGAAATAAGTTTACAGATGTAAAACAGTTTCTACATAAGCCATATTCATATTATCCATCTAATTATGCCTTCAAATATATTTCTCTATCAAAATATACTCTACAGATTTTAATCTTGATTAACTACTACGTCAAAATATTCACCAACAAAATTAGTAATTTACAAATTTAAATTGTACTGAATGTAGAAAATGTGATTTATTATGAAAAAAATAATTCAAAAATAATTCTTCTACTATTATTTATTGAAATAATTGATAATTAATTAATTAAATAATTGATATTGAAATTCAAAAAACAATATTCTAATTCCTTCCGTTTCAAATTCACTTTGTGATCTACCTCTCACAGTGGACCCTAATCAGTTGATTGTTGCATGTTGTGCATGCAACTGCTACTATAATAAGTTCTTTGAGGATTCATAAGATTTATAATTATGGTTTAAGAAATAAGATTACTTCAATGCTCAAGTTATACTTAATTATTAAATATCCACAATTTAGCTTCCAATGTAGTGTTAGAATTATATCATGACATGGAATAACGCCATAAATAATGAATTAATGTTTGAAAGTTAATTAAATATTAGATGTTAATTTTTATTTAGTTATTAATAATGAGTTATTTGGTAGTTAATGGTTTGGGTAGTTAGAAAAGGCTTTATAGAGCCATACAATGTAATGATGTAAAAGTTAAAGGTAAATGATTTAGTTTATGTTTTGGAGCCTTGTGCTTTTCTCTTTCCCATTTTTAATATGGTATCAATGCAGGTTTTTTGGACCTCCTATTCACCTTCTATTCACTTATCTTTTTTTCTCCAAAGGGCTCCTCAATGATGACACAATGAGGACTACATGCAAAATTCATTATTATATATCCACCATTCTTGCATTATGTTAACAGAGCAGCATTTTGGACCACATAAAAATAGATTGGCTTCATCGTCCATTTCTATATCATTCTTCTATTTTATCAAAAATGCACAATATAGACCACACACAAATCTATTGACTTCATCATCCATCTACATTTGGTTTCTCTTCTTTCTCCATCTTGTTCCTTCATCTAGGTTCTCTCCAATCTCTATATTTTTCAATCATTTCACATTATTCACTCTATTTTGTTCATTTCATATAAAAAAAAACAAGAAAAAGAAAATTAAATAAAGTATACATTCAAAATTGCAAAAAAAAGAGGTGTTATCAAAAAGTGTAGGAGGTTGAGGTGGTTGAAAAGAAGTTTTGTATCTTTCAATTAGAAGCTTTATTTATTTCAAAATTGGTATGGATATATATTATGGCTCTCTTTGATTGATAATCAACTGTGCAAAGGAGAAATCATAATCTCATTAGGTGTCATTCTATTGTTGGTACATTGTTTTGATTTCAAAATGGAAATTTAACAGAGTCTTACTAAAATTACAACATCTTTCTGATTATTAACAAAAAATAGAAATTTAAAATATTTGTAATAGCTAATGAAGAGGAGAACAAAACTTATTTAAAACATTTGAGAATAATATTAACAATAATTTATTGTTTGATGCAAGATGGAAGCATTTGAATGGTTACAACCAATTTAATTTATAGAGGATATATTAGAATTTTGGAGCCATTAGAGTGTAATGTATTTTATATTTGTATATTGTAATTGGAAGCATTATCAATAGAAACTGATATCCAAAGAAAAATATTCATTGAAGCCAGATGAATACAAGATAAACTAATTATTGATACTATAGCACCAAAATAAAGTCTTTATGTCATCATTAATGGGAGAATTAGAAATTATTAGTGTATGATATAGAATAATGTCATAAATAATAATAATAAGAAGAAGAAGAATATAAGACACACTTGGCTGCTACACTGCACACCTCAGATCTGGAGAATCATGCCGACAGCTATTTTAAGTTGGGATTTCCATTGATTTTGCCAATGAAAATCTGACCTTGGATTAGCGAAATATGTCTTAGATGGGCTTTTATTTCTGCCAGACAGATATTGCTATTCATACATAAATATAGAATAGTTCTCGCTGTTTTACTATTCATACATGGAGCATCTGTTTCAGGATGAACAGCCATTTAATCATTTATTTGACAGGTAATATTTGTGTATATGCATAAAATATACTCCCAGTTGAGGGCATACATCATGGAGAGAGAGACCGTTAAAATATGACTGTTGAGGTAATCTATGCTGGTTGGGAATATCGATGTCGGTGTGACTGGATACAGTTGAGACATATTGTGTATATGTCCAGAAAGATATATCTTATGCGTATGTGTCCATGAGGAGGATAATGACGTATAGCATAAGTTAAGCTGACATTGGAGATTCGTTTTTAACGTTTATATAGCTCCAATGTGTGTGTACCAAGTTTCAAAGTTACAATATGTGCATCTCCTGTTTGGAAGTATAATCCTTCTAGCATTAGCGTTCATAGGCGTTTGCTTTCTAGTCATATATTTCAATTCCTGTTGCTTCCTGGTTTTTACAAAGGTAAGTTGAGCATTGGGTTTGAATCATAAGCTAGAGTTCTAAACGTGCTTTAGCCAAAGTGGCTTATTGGTCTATCAAAAAATGTCTTTGTTCTTTTTGCTTCATGATTTCGATTTGAGTTTATGGATTTGCGGAATGCTTTTCTGAAGTGGGTTTATGTATCTCAAGGATATGGATTGCTGGGAAGAGGAGGAGACGGAGCTTGAACTGAAGCTCTGCTGCGCACCTGTGAGGAAGAAAAGAAGATATAGTTGCAGTCCGGATTCGTTGAATGCGAGTTCCTGTGAAACTGTTTCTAAAATTAGTGAGAGTTTGGATAATAGCAATAACAATAGTTCTGTAAGTGCTGACCCAGTGGGTGAGTTGAAGGAGCAGGACCTTATCAGCTGCCTAATGAAGAGTCACAGCAACTCTATGTGCCATAGTTTTATTAATTTCAACAGTGATGTAGATTGCACGCTGTCTCTGGGCATGCCCCATACTGGGCCAAGTTCAGATGAAATAAGGGTGATGGCCATGTTCAAGCAAGAAACAATGGAAGGCGTAATAGAAATATTTAAGAGTATACTATTTCCACCCAAGGTACGAATCTCATTTCATTGTTATGTTAATACTGAAAGTCAGGTAGAAAATGCTTTTCCGAATAAGATAACTTGCAATATCATGGGTGAATCTTTTTTCTAACATTAACAATGTTATCTTAATTTATTATATTAGATGTTTGACTGTAAAAATTGAAAATCTTTAATTTGTTTGAGTTTTTTTCAGGGTCTGTTTGTTTATTTATAGAAAAGGAAAATATTTCTGCATTGTTAGGAAAGTTTTAGTCATTTTGAGACCAAGATTTTGATCAAAACTTAGCATGGCAGTTATTTGATTGACTGTTTAATTATCAAATAAGTCTATGTTCAGCTTATCTTATGCCCTCAGGTGCACTTAAGTTTTTTTACCAGTTTCTCAATTCACGGGTAGTTTAATATTTTCTAAAATAAAAAGATAACAACCGCGTTAATTTTTTGTCATTGCCAAATGCCCAGCAATTAATTAGACAAAGCTCAAACTCACATTCTTTATTTTGAAAATGTTGCAAGCACATAGATTATCATACAGAACCGTTTCTCTAACATACACCCTTCCTTTTATAATATTCATGAATTTCTCTGCTCAAATAAATAGGGTTATGCATCTTGCATTGACAAAGTGGTGACAGCCAATCTAACTATATTCCCTTTTTCAAAAATTTCAATAAAATGGAATGATTATTATTCAATAGTTTTGGCACTTGTATAAATTGATGTTTTGCTCATTCTTATCATTTAAATTTTTTGTTTTTATAACAGATAGACAATCCGAAGCCACATACAACAGGACTGCGGTATACAAAGCGGCATCAATAGACAACAATGTTTATAGATCTCAACTACAAATCTTGTTGGAGCACTGCAATTAATGTTTCTTCCACTTTCAATACCATATTTTGATTTTGATTTAGGGTTATGTTTCTTCCACTTTCAATATCATATTTTGATTTTGATTTAGGGTTTGTTGGAATAATAAGATTTATCTGTGCTCCAACAAGATTTGTAGTTGAGATCTATAAACATTATTATCTATTGATGCCACTTTATATACCACAGTCCTGTTGTATATGGCTTTGGATTGTGTATCTGTTATAAAAGCAAAAAATCTAAATGATAAGAATGAGCAAAAGACCAATTTATTCAAGTGCCAAAACTATTGAATAATAATCATTCCATTTTATTGAAATTTTTGAAAAAGGGAATATAGTTAGATTGGCTGTCACCACTTTGTCAATGCAAGATGCATAACCCTATTTATTTGAGCAGAGAAATTCATGAATATTATAAAAGGAAGGGTGTATGTTAGAGAAACGGTTCTGTATGATAATCTATGTGCTTGCAACATTTTCAAAATAAAGAATGTGAGTTTGAGCTTTGTCTAATTAATTGCCGGGCATTTCGCAATGACAAAAAATTAACGCGGTTGTTATCTTTTTATTTTAGAAAATATTAAACTACCCGTGAATTGAGAAACTGGTGAAAAAACTTAAGTGCACCTGAGGGCATAAGATAACTGCCATGCTAAATTTTGATCAAAATCTTGGTCTCAAAATGACTAAAACTTTCCTAACAATGCAGAAATATTTTCCTTTTCAATAAATAAACAAACAGACCCTGAAAAAAACTCAAACAAATTAAAGATTTTCAATTTTTACAGTCAAACATCTAATATAATAAATTAAGATAACATTGTTAATGTTAGAAAAAAGATTCACCCATGATATTGCAAGTTATCTTATTCGGAAAAGCATTTTCTACCTGACTTTCAGTATTAACATAACAATGAAATGAGATTCGTACCTTGGGTGGAAATAGTATACTCTTAAATATTTCTATTACGCCTTCCATTGTTTCTTGCTTGAACATGGCTATGACACATAGAGTTGCTGTGACTCTTCATTAGGCAGCTGATAAGGTCCTGCTCCTTCAACTCACCCACTGGATCAGCACTTACAGAACTATTGTTATTACATATCCAATAGCCACATACACCTGGACTGCGGTATACAAAGCGGCATCAATAGACAATAATGTTTATAGATCTCAACTAGAAATCTTGTTGGACAACCTTCCTCCTGTGACTCAGTCCACTGGTGTTAACTTTTTTCTGGCATTGCATTGTCTGCTTGATGAAGCTGATTAGATAGTTCAACTGTGACACTTCCTCCTCTCAAGAAAGAAGACAAATTCTCGTTGGATCATCTACTGCCACTGTCTTTCTATGTTGTTTGGATCCGCCTATTTTGGAGTAATGTTTTGCTTTGGTTTCTGGTTCCAAGATATTGTATCTTGTTCTGGGTCTTTTTCTTTGGGGGGCTTCTCTCGGGGGTTAAATGATATTATTGCATTTGGGGTATTTGTCTGGGTCTGGTCAGGGTTCTAGACTAGCTTTTTTGTCTTTTTTTGGAGCTATAACCCAAGGTTTTCTTCCCTGGTTCTTTCTTGCTGGTATGCTCCTTTTGAACCAGGGTTTGTAAACTTTGTTTTTAATCAATAAAATGTTCTATGCCACTTTTATTAAAAAAAATAATAATAAATAATTATATTTGAAGTTGTATTTGGTAGGTTTTATAGAAGTCATAGCCACTTTTATTTAAAAGAAAAAACAATTAATTATATTTGAAGTTGTATTTGACAGGTTTTATAGAAGTCATTGTAATGCATTTTTTAATCAACTCTCAATGATATTATTATCATTTTGTGTTTATTACGATACAAATGTAGTGCTCTTGATTTTTTTCAATATAATATCACAACTTAATTTTTTATGTGAAATGTCATTAAAAGAAGGAGAATTGTGAGAATTATAAAGGCAGTCCAATTGCTGCAAAGGAAAAAATTCTTCACAAAGATTAATCACAAAAAATAAAGTTATTTATGTATTGTTGTATGAAAAAAAGATATTACATCTAAATTTGAAATTCAACAAACTTTGTAGTGAAAACATAAAGAACATAAAATGATGTGATTTTTGCAATTAATTGCAATTCAAATAAAGATTATTTTAACTATTTTTTTTAAAAAGGTCATGATAAAGAATAAGTTCCCTCGTTATCTTAAATTGAAATAAAATATGAAGAAAAAATAATCCTTCCATGCTGCAAATTGGTCAGATGATTTTCTCCTGCAACAACCTCCAATATAATGCTTCACTTGCCAGCCTTCAACAATTAAAAAAATGGGAGTACCTTTTTTTGAAGATTCTAAATAATGCATTTTGTTTTGGAAGAAAATGCTTAAGATGAAGAAGATTTTATAAATAATTTTTTTGAAGTGATATGATTGGTATTAATTTGTATTATTTTTAAATGAAGATTTTATTTTTAATTTTTAATTTTGAAAAACAAAAATTTATGGGAAATAATAAATGGGATTGAAACATCACTTACAGATGTAAATTATTGGAATGATATAAAAGAGATGATAAATCTAAATATATTATTGATCTTGTCCTTTTTCACACTGAACTATATCACATAGATTTAGACAAATCATCATCAAAAGTTTGGGATAATTTGAATAAAGTACTTGGAGAAAAAGAAGTTAATGCAAAGTTTTTCATAAAACTTCAATTATTTAAATTTAAAATGGAATATAGAATTACTATGTCAAATCGCATAAGAAATTTGATTTCTCTTATCAAACAACTAGCATAATTCAATGTTCTAGTAGATGATGAAAATGTTAAGGCTATTTTGTTCAATAATTTTCCTTCAAAATATAATAATGTTATTTTTACACTTATTCAAATACATCCTCAAACACTAGAAGATATGATTTCATCCCTTTCATAAAAGAAAATAACAAACACAAAAGATTTAGAAATTTATTCTCAACATGAGAATCACATTGGGCAATAATACAAATAAAAATGAATAATTTATTCTCAACATGAGAATCACACGAGGCAATAATGCAAATAAAAATGAACATTACTACTGTAAGAAAAAGGGTCACACACCGGGTCACATATCTTGGCCTTATAAAGCTTGAGTCAATAATGTTCTTAAGGGAAAACTCAAAGAAAAATAAAATCATGTTATATTACCCTATGTTGAGGACTATAACAACTACCCAAATGGTTCTTTTGTTTAATATTATTGTTTTGAATATACTAGGGATGGATACTTATTTTCAGCCTTCACTATTGGAGAGTGGAAATTTTTTAATCATCTCAAGCTAGCTTCTCACTCAGATATGGTACTTTTTATGAGAAACATATATTATTTTTTATTTTCTTTTTTGATGTTGATAGGATTGAAGAATGCATATATTGGTAAGTTTTCCTTTTGAAGATGTGTTGATATTTGGTGAACTCAATATAGATTATTTCCTAGATAGTTTGGGATTTTATGGATCTAGGGAATTATACCCTTTTGAGGGTCATGACACAACTTGATGGAGCAATAAAGTATTATCCAATAATTCAAGGGATATGTGGTTAAGGATTTCACATGGATGATAATCTAAGAACTCAAAAATTTAGCTTGAGATATGCACCTTTCTAAGGGTTACAAGGCAACTTGAAGGAGTTACACTTGGTCTTTTGCTGATTCATATCATTTCATTTTTTTGCTCATTCTTATCATTTATAATTTATTTTTTATGAGAGATAGACAATCGAAAGCCGTATACAATAGGACTATAGCATACAAAGCGGCATCAATAGACAATAATGTTTATAGATCTCAATTGTACAAATCTTGTTGGAGCACTGCAAACAATGTTGCTCCCACTTTCAATCCCATATTTTGATTTTATTTTAGGTTTTGTTGGAATACTAAGGTTCATCTTGATTAAGTCAATTTAGTGACTTGTTTTTTATTTTATTTAAATATTAGTTATATTTTTATAAATTGATAGTTTAGAGAAGTTGTATTTGACAGGTTTTATAAAAGTCATATTGTAATGCATTCTTTGAATCAACTCTCAATAATATTATTATCATTTTGTGTTTATCACTATATAAATGTACTGCTCTTGATTTTTTCAATATAATATTAGAACATAATTTTTTATGTGAAATGCCATTAAAAGAAGGAGGGTTGTGAGAATTGTGAAAGTAGTTCAATTGTTGCAAAGGAAAAAAAATCTTCACAAAGATTAATTAAAAAAAAGAGTTATTTATGTATCATTGTATGAAAAAATGATAATACATCCAAATTTGATATTCAACAAACTTTGTAGTGAAAACATAGAAGACATAAAATGATGTGATTTTTGCAAGCTACTTGCAATTCAAATAAAACATTTTTTTTTAACTATTTTTTAGAAATGACCATGATAAAAGATAAATTCCCTCATTATCTTAAGCTGAAATAAAATATGGAGAACGAATAATTAGACGTATCTCGGTGTCCTCTCATGATGCAGATTGGTCAGATGATTTTCTCCTCCAGCAACCTCCAATATAATGCTTGACTTGCCAACCTTCAACAATTAAAAAAAATCAGAGTACCTTTCTTTTGAAGATTCTAAAAAATGCATTTTGTTTTTGGGAGAAAATGCTTAATAAGAGGAAGATTTTATATATTTAATTCATATTAATTTGTTTGAAGTGATAAGATTGGTATTAGTTTGTATTTTTTTAAATGGATATTTTATTTTTAAATTTAATATTTGAAAAACAAAAAATCAAATGTAATTAATAAATAAAAATTTATGAAGAATAGTAAATGGGATTGAAACACCACCTACAAAGCAAATAAATTATTGCAATAACATAAAAGAGATGATAAATCTAAATCTATTATTAGTCTTGTCCTTTTCCACACTGAATTATATCACATAGATTTTAAAAAATCATCATCAATAGTTTGGGATAATTTGAATAAAGTATTTGGAGAAAAAGTAGTTAATGCAATTTTTTCATAAAAATTCAACTATTTAGATTTAAAATGGAATATAGAATTACTCTATCAAATCACATAAGAAATTTGAGGTCTCTCATCAAGCAACTAGAATCATTCAATGTTCTAGTAGATGATGAAAATGGTAATGCTATTTTTTTTAATAATTTTCCTTCAAATGATAATAATGTTATTTTTACACTTATTCAAATAACTTCTTAAACACTAGAAGATATTATTTTGATGACATAAAGTATAGATAGAAGGCCCATGAAAGCCCCTCTTCTGAAGATTCTCCCAGGTAAGACATTTATTCTGAACCACAAGCCATAAGAAAAAGTTGCACTTGGGCCAAGCTGACTTATTCCAAACTTGCTTCCACCAAGAAATGTCAATCCTGTCAAAATTTTGTCTTTCCAACTCTTGATAACCTGAGGCAACTGAGAACTTTCCTTTTGGATTGGGTCCCCAAGCGAGGGTATCAGCTCCTCTTAAAGAGTTACACACTCTGCCAACAAGAATCCCAGCAAGAGTCTCTCTCTCTCCCTCATAACCCCCAGGAGGCCATTCTACGGGCTCTTTCCATCTGGCAACCTCTCCCCGCCCCACCCTTAAAAACACCTTAAAATCCTCAACCTTACTCCATCCTGCTGCAAGGAAACTATCACATAAAGGTTGAAGGTGGGGGTATTGAGATAAAATAGGAGGAAAACCATCCCAAGAATCCTCCCAAAATAGGGCATCCGAACCGCTATTGCAAATCCATAAAAGACCATTTTTAACTAACTACACCCCTTTCTTCAAAGTCTCCCAGATCATGGACCCCCTTCCAGTCAAGTTGTACCTTGGTACATCTTTCCCATTCACCCCACCAAGATACTTAACATTAAGGATTTTAGCCCATCCTTGATCTTGGCTTATGCACCATCTCCAAAATAGCTTAGCAGCAAGAGCCCAACCGTTCAAGCTTGTATTCCTCAAACCAAGGCCACCATCCTACTTTGATCTGCAAACACAATCCCATTTGACCAAACTCCATTTTGAGGAAAGCAAATTACCTGTCCATAAAAATTGCCTTGAAAGGGCATCAAAGTCCTTAATGAACCTAGCAGGGGCTGACTGCACAAGACACCTGTAGATAGGAAGAGCTTGGATCACAGACTTCAAAAGAGTCATTCTACCAACAGTTGAGAGCCATCGGTGAGTCCAATGACTCACCTTACTTCGAAGCTTATCCAAAATCTCTTGCCACACACCCCTCGATAGCCTTTGGTCTGAAAGAGGGATGCCAAGATACACTAAAGGAAGCGTTCCAATTTGAAACCTCAAGATATGAGCAATCCGAGCTTGAATAGAAGCGGGGGTATTGAAGAAGAAGATTTGTGACTTTTCTTCATTAATCTTCACATAAATATCCAAAGCTCTTCAGAAACTAGCTGCCTCCTGAATTCTTGCGACACCCATCAAAGATGTATCATCCACAAATTGGAGGTGGGAAGAAGGAGGAATGCCATGCCCCCACTTCCAACCTTGAATCCCTCCTTGACTAACTTGAGACTTAATAAGTCTTCCCAACCCTTCCACCATCAGGATGAAAAGGTAAGGGGAGAGAGGATCCCCTTGCCTAAGGCCTCTGGTCGCACCAAATAAGTCAGAAGGTTCACCATTAATCAGGACAACAAAAGAAGGTGAAGTTATGCAGCTCATAACCCAGCTGATCCACTCTTGTCCAAAACCAAAGGCCTGTAAAACTTTCTACAAAAAGCTCCATCTGACCCTATCATAAGCTTTGGCCATGTCCAGCTTTATGAACATAGCTTTCTCCGTAGAGGCGGCCATAGAGTGCATAGCTTCAGCCGCTATGATAACCCCATCCAAAATTTGTCGTCCTATAACAAAGCCCCCTTGCTCCTTAGAGATTAGGTTACTAAGCCATGGCTTTAACCATTCTGCGATCACTTTTGTAATTATTTTGTACATCACATTGCACAAAGCAATAGGTCTAAAGAAATTAAGGGAGTTAGCTCCTTCCTTCTTTGGGATGAGAGCAAGGAAAGTTGCATTCAAAGCCTTAAGCATCTGTTTATTGTTAAAGGATTCCTGCACCACTTCAAAGAGGTCCATCTTGACAATCTCCCAAAAGGCTTGAAAGAACTCTATAGGAAAACCATCTGGTCCCGGGGCTTTACCCTTTTTCATTCCAAACACAACTAGCTCTATCTCAGATAGAGTAATGGGCTTAATGAGAGCCTCATTCATTTTAGAAGTGACCAAGGAGGGAATGCAAGCCATAACCAAATCCTCCTCAACCCTAGCCAGATCCGAGTCTTCTGAAAACAAGTTCCCAAAATATCTAGTAGCCTCCAAGGCAATCTCCCTATGAGAGGAAAGCAGAAGCCCTTCAGCCGTCGTGAGAGAATTGAGGACACTCCTATGTCTTCTGTCCTTAACAGTGTTGTGGAAGAACTTAGTATTTCTATCCCCTTCTTGGAGCCAATCAATTCGAGCTTTTTGTTTCCAATAAATCTCTTCTCGTAGCTCCCACTCCTCCAGATCCTTTAAGGCCGCAGCTTCTTCTCTATATAGCCCATCAGACAATCCTTGTTCTCTGATTTGGCGCGTAATATTGTCCACCCTCTGCTGTGCTTCTCTCTTGGCTCCAAAGAGATTTCCAAAGCACTCCCTATTCCACCTTTTCAGCTTAAACTTAACATACTGCAATTGCTTGACAAAAGAAAACATAGCAGTACCATAAGCAGGCTTCCCTTCCCTCCACCAAGTAGTGATATAATCCTGGAGAGAAGCATCCCTCAACCACATAAGTTGAAACTTAAAGGATGGATTCTTTATCTTTTGAAACTTAGAAGCGGTCAAAAGAATTGGCCAATGATCTGAACCCCTCCAGTCCAAAATCTCTGAACTAGTAATCCAACTGTCTGCCATCCAGAAACAAGAAACCAAAAACCTATCTAATCTTTTCGCTATCGCTTCCACCCCACATCTTCTATTGTTCCATGTAAATAACCCATTGGAAGGGGTGACGTCCACCACCCTCAAGCTTTCAATACTACTTCTAAAAAGGCCTGCAGAGGGATCAAGCTTGGGAATACCTCCCCGCTTCTCTTCCAAACTTAAAATTGCATTGAAATCTCCTGCCAGAATCCAAGGGAATAGAGGAGCAAGAGAGCGAACATATCCTATATGTGACCAAAGTAAAGTTTTTCCAATAAAATCAATCGGGCAATAAACATTAGTGAAGAGGAGAATCTCACCAGTTACGCCACACGTGGCCACCAAGGAAATAGTAGATTTGCTAGAAACCCACCAGAGTGGAACCAGCTTGCGAGGATCCCATAAAAGAGCCAAACCCCCAAAACATCCTTGGGCGCCAATGCACTGACAAAGACATCTAGGCCAAATCTTAGCAGCCGTGTTCTGCATCCTATCAATAGATAACTTAGTTTCCTGAATAAAAACCACCTCAGGCGAATGAGACTTAATCAGATCCCGAATAGCCTTTTGTCTAGGGATGCTATTCAACCCCCTTACATTCCATGAAAGAACAATCATTTCTGATGAAGAGGGAAGTGGGAATCAATGGTCCTCATAGAACCAGACTCCACTAAAGTCTCTCCCACTAACTTCACCTTTTCCTGGTCTTTCTTCCTCCCCACCTTAAGAGACTTCTCAGGGGTCTCTTTTCTAATGGTTTTTTGATGAATACCCAAAATAGAAGGGGAACCCTTGCTTTTGCTCTCCTCCTGCCGAACATTTCCGGTGCAAGCCTTGGTTCGGGCATGAGCAGAAATCTCCCGCAATTCCTTGTCTCCACTAGAATCCAACTCCTCAAAAGGTCTCACTGAAATATCTGCGACCATCTGTACCCCAAGCTCTCTCTCCTGTGGATCAACCTGAACAACATTGTTCTCCTCCCCACCTATTTCCTTTGCTTCCAAGAGTTCATGGCTAGCCGGCATATTTGCAATGGTTCCATCAAACTGTTCCAAGTCATCCAACCCATCAAACTTGTTGAAGACCTCATCTGTCTGTCTATCCTTAAAGGTCCTCTTTTGGCCGCGACCCTTATTACGCCCTCTTACAGGGATAAAGCCCTCCTTGTCCTCCCTCATAGGGGCCTTCCCTTTATCTTGGGTGTGAGGAGCACTCGTCGGCCCTATGTTTGAATCCTCTATAGGTTTTGATTTGGGGCACACCCTCTGCAAATGCCCATATTCATGACAAAAGCGACAGCGAAACGGCAGCGTTTCATAGTCGAGTTGTTGAATCCATGAACTTGACCCCAACCAAAATTCGATAGAATCAGGCAAGGGCTTATTCAAATCAATTTCAACACATACCCAGGCGTAGGTAATTACCTTCTTCTCCATAGTCTATCTCGAAGGACCAACTGGTTTTCCAAGCTAGCTTGCCACTAAGTTAAAAATGTCCTCCCTCCAGAATTCTAAAGGAAGCCATGGTAATCTCACCCAAACCGGGACCCGCGAAGGAAGCTCTTCTGTAGGATTGAATCCCACATGCCAAGGTTTAATGAAGAGACCCACTTGATTGTAGAAATAGGGCCCTCCTTCGAAAACTTTATTCCTGTCTGACATGCAAGAGAAAACCACTTGAAAATAGCCATTGGCTGCCAACAAAACATCCATATCCCCCTCGGGAGACCAGGTACGCCGAGCCCATGATTCCAAAAAAGATAAAGATACCCGAATCCCTAGGAACTTGCAGATCAGAGCATGCTTTGATAAGTAGTTGATATCGTCCATAATAGCTTCAGGTTGGATCTCAACAATCAGCCTATTATCGCTCTTAGCAAGGCACCCATTCACCTTTGAGGGCCTAAAGCCTCCAGACGGATGTGAGGACTCTCCCATTCCTGATCCAGACTCACCAAAAAAAGGATTTGTATGCACTAGTACCAAAGGATTGCTCCCTGCCACCGCATCCTTGAAAGACAACCCCTTACCACCAGGGGAAATCCCGTTTGGAGCCACGCAAGGCCTGAGACAAAAAACCCCCAAAAACCCCAACAACCCAAAGCACACCAGAGAAGAACACAGAGAAGAAAAACCAGCCTCCCTCCACCAAGATTCAAACACCACAAAAAACCGTAGCCCCCCACAGATGCGAGAACACCCCCCAATCACCGCATGCAGAGCACAAAATGCCCAGGTTGAAGCAGAAAATGTGTGCAAAAAGCACCAGAAACCAGCAAAAGACGTGGCCACCCAAGCCACAGACCCTGCGCACCAGAACCCCCCTCTGATCTGTCACCAGCAATGAAGAAACAAAGCACAAGGTGCAGCTAGGGCAGAGAAACCCTAGCCTGCACGCGTGCATGCACCAGTCCGCAGCGACGCCATTCCCTCAACTAGATAGTTTCTCTTAATCATATATATTCACTTCACATTCAAATTTTAAAATAAAGCTCAGACAAGATGGATATTAAACAAATAGTGAATTATTTAATTAATATGGTTTATGGACATAGGATAGAAGAATATAAGGGAGAATTTGACCATATGGGGGTGGTCAAATTCATGTGTCTACATTTTGTTCCTCTTTGAAATATTGTTAGAATTGTGGATGTTAAAATCTGCAAATGCTTAAAACAAACAATTATTAACATTGTTAATCAATTAAAGCAAAGCACATAAAACATCCCTATGAAGTATTCAATCATGTTAAAATATGCAAACTAGATAAATAGAATAAAAAAACAACTAAATGAAAGCACATGAAAACATGATCAAACCCTATCCCATAGTGGATTAATGCTTTTTTGATATAGAAAGAAGCTCTTTCCCAATCCTTGATAAGCTCCTGGATGATGGACGTGGATTCAAATGACTAAGATTATGGAGAAGATTGTGTAGGATTAATACAATAGAGGAGGTCTCTATTTATAAGAAAGTATGATGGAGGATTGAAGAACATGGAGGATGTGGGACAAAACATGAGCCAATGACAAGATGCCACTTGTCAATATGTGAGAGGATGAAGGTTATGCACATTTTGATCAATGTGCCAAAGAGGCGGAGATTTGAAATTCAAAAGATGGCTTGTTGGAGGGAGAAGAAAGAGTCTTGAATGCCAAGTGGGGGACATGTAAGAGACAATGTAAGAGGAGTTAATGCTATGTTGAAGGACAAGACATGTGGGAGGTATTCCATCTTGATGCCCTTTTGAATGAAAAAGGAAGATTTAATAAATCAATTAAATTGATTTATTTGCACAAGTTGCAAAATCTAGAGGATTTGAGTGATTAGGATTAGGATTAATCACGGTTTGATTAATTTAAGTGAAGATTAGGTGATTTTGACTTTTGACTTAGATTTTAGGATTAAAATAAATCAAAATGAGAAGAAAATGATTTTAGATTTAATTAAATAAAGATTTCATTTATTTAATCAAAGAGGATGTGAGGATTAAATTAAATAAAGTTGATTTATTTAATTAAATGAGGAATTTAATCGAATAAATTGCTTTATTTGATTAACAGAAGAATTTAATGTTAATTAGTTAGATTTAGATGCATGATGTTGATTTTGTATGTCTACTTTTTGCTCCTCTTTGAAGCAATGTACCTGCTACGTTGGTTCAAAGAATAAAACTGCCAAGATCAAAATTTCGAAAAAAATATGATTTTTTTGGAGGCCCCAGTGGAAAGAAGTATATCGGTACATTGCCCCCTCAAGAGATCAAGCAAAAAGTTCGATTTGAAGGTCGATCTCATGACAAACAGGTTCAAGATGGACGCATGGATGGTTATGATAATGATGCAAATGAGATGGTTTTAAGATGCTTAGAATAACCAATCTATATTATTCTAAACAACTTAAAATGATGATGTACTGCATTTGAGATGAATGATGTGATGATGCCTATGTGATTATGCAATGGAAGTTTTATGCAAATGCATGATTTATGAGATGCTTAGACTAACATATCTATATTATGATGATGAACATGCATGCGAGATGATCAGTGTTTCTTATGTGATATGATATGATGTACAATATGCTGATGGTTTTAAGATGCTTAGAATAACCAATCTATATTATCCTAAACAACTTAAATGATAATGTAATGCATGTGAGATGGATGATGTGATATGCCATGATTATGAGATTTATGTATGCTAGTGTTTTGTGGATGCATGATGGATGCATTGGTGATGATGATTAACTAACTATTAGCGCGAAGAGATGAAAGAAGAAATGAGATGATGACAAGAGGATTCAACAAGCCAACTTTATTAGAGATGATGATGAGAGATGGATGATTTTCTTATCAGGCATTGGGACTTTAAAAGGGCTACTTACCTTATGTTTGATAAAACACATAGATGCGATGCATCAAGGTATAAAGAACCAGGATGGTGTTGTACCTAGTGCTATGGACTTTGAATTGACAATCAGATAGGAGTACTCCTATTCACACCTGACATACGAAACCTCATTTATAATGCAGTTCAAATATTTCAAACATCTCAAACCAAAACATAGAAAGGAAAGCCTTCCTATGTGGTCAACAAGACACCTAAAACACCCTCTCTACAAACCAAACAAAGTACGCATGACTGAGGTTATATTACAAGAATATCCAATAAGCACACCAGATAAAAAGATAATGATTGTTGCCCCATTCCTTTCTCTCTAAATCTATTTGTTTGGACATCATCGAGAGATCATTGGAATGAGCACAATAAGATAAGCCAAAAGACAAAGATAAGTAAACAAACAAGCTAATGTTCTTTAATACTGCTAGCCAAAACAAAACTACGGTGATGCCTCATGTTGATGTCCATTGTAGGAAGGATGCATCCTAGGAAATGATGTTATCAAATGATTGATTTGGGACTGATTGGATGATAGGCTATTGATACCAAGAGTTGACCAATTGTTTACGTACTGACCTAAACCTTATATTTTGACATTTGAGTTTTCACTTTAACCTGCTAGACTTATTTTCGACTGTTTCACCAAAGGTTGGGGATGACGATTGATTTATTATGAGTGATGTTTATTACAGGTGAAAGCGAAACGAGATAGATGAATTTTTCAAATATTTGAATGTTTTTGGAGTTTTTTGAAATGTTTTGAGGCTGTTTTTGGTATTTTCGAGATTGTGTAAATGTTTTGATTTTTAAAATTTCCAATGTTTTTGTATTTTCTTAGATTTTATGAATGTTTTCGGATTTTCTAATTTTTTTATGTTTTTTGGATTTTTTGATGTTTTCCAATTTTCTTGGTTTTTTGAATGTTTTTTTAGATTTTTCGCACGATTTTGACATTTTGGATATGGATACATGTGATGATATTAGTGCTCTGTTTGGGATTTTGTTGAAAACGAAGCTAATGTTGATTAATCAGATTAATGGATTGATGATGATAACATTGTTGAGGATACACAACAATGCAAGGATAGTGTTAAGCAACACGAGGATTGGGAATGATATCCCAAGATGATGAGGGATTGATGATGATAACATTGTTGAGGATACACAACAATGCAAGGATAGTGTTAAGCAACACAAGGATTGGGAATGATATCTCAAGATGATGAGGGATTGATGATGATAACATTGTTGAGGATACACAACAATGCAAGGATAGTGTTAAGCAACAAAAGGATTGGGAAGGATATCTCGAGATGATGATTTTTTGATTAGATTTGATTGATCAAGATTTTAAAGCTTGGTTTTTGGAACAAAAATTGTATTGAATGATTTGATGTGACATTGAAGTGTAAATTAGATGCGACTGATATTGATTGTTTGGATTGATGTTCAATGAAAGATAAAGCTTGATAAGGAACATATTCTTGTTAAAATGCGCCATGGGCTAGTGATTTGGATTTTGGATCACAAATGCTTGGACCGATTTGATTTCACATTTGCCAATGCTCGAATTACCACATAAGTTGGGGGATATAGATCAAGATTTATTCCCGAAGCAAGATGTAAATATCTGCCCCTAGTGTCTAGCAATGTATGGAATTCCATGGGTGGATGCTTGGATAGGTTTATGGATGGATGGATATGGTAAGCATGAAAAGAATGCTAAGGATTATCTTGTGATAAGATAAGGTGTTTGAACAAAGGAATGCTTCATTGGATAATGCTTCATGGCTCAAATAATGCTAGGTAGGATAGGATCAATGAAAGTGACCCATGTCAAGATGTTTATCATAAGCAAGTGTAAAGTGTGCACCAAACTTTGTCAAGATCAAGATAATGTAGGAAGATGGATGAAAATAGATTGGATAAATGGTTCATGGATGAATGGATTTATTATGGCTGAGATGGATGGAATGTTGGATTTATTATGGATGGGATGAGATGCTTCCACCTGAATTAGAGCATGCAAATGCTCGATTCTACACATGATGCCTGTTTGCAAGGTTTTCATCATGGTACCTGTCAAAAGTGCCACCATAGTGGTTTTCACTAGAGGACATTTTTTTTCTTTATTGTTTTTTATCCCTTTTCTAATTTTTTTGGATTTTCATATTTTTTGTATTTTTGAAAGATTTTAAGCTCATGTTGAACCACCTGGTGGTGTCGATGTAGATGCTTCTATCATAATGTGCCATCGATATCCTACTTGAAAAAGTTGCTTTTCCAAGATATGTGCACTTGAATACAACTTTTGAGATTCTTGATCTGCTTTGTTGATACCGGAGTTAACTTTGTCTTTGTGCACACATAGCGATAGAGTGCCTTCTGAATCCTTATGATGAAGGGTGGT
The DNA here is from genome assembly GCA_007258455.2 of Sequoia sempervirens. NCBI lineage: Eukaryota > Viridiplantae > Streptophyta > Pinopsida > Cupressales > Cupressaceae > Sequoia > Sequoia sempervirens. The sequence goes on along the minus strand of VDFB02018296.1, from coordinate 1,052,686 downwards.
TGCCAATACATGGTCAATGTGAGAATTGGATATCATGCATGGATGCATGGATGGAGTGTGTTTAGGAATAAAATATGGATTGGTTGACATTTTGGAACCTTTGACTCTCCAAACTTGGGAAGATGAGCAATGGTGGGTGGATACGAAAGTGTGTATGGAATTAGGACCTTCTGCTTGATATACTTTGTACGTCACTTGGGAAGCTTGCTTTTTCCTTTGTGGGCATCTTTGATGGATACTTTTCCCTTTTTTATTTTGCCCCATAGTTTCTTTGACTGATGGAGTTTGATAGGGATAATATTTTTTTGTACTTTTTGGTATCCATGCGTATTTGATTTGTCTTTCATGTTTTGCTACTTCTTTTCCTTTGATGAGGTTCTTCTTGCTTTGATTTATATCCTTCTTTTGATGTTGGTCCCAATTTGTGGATGGGGTGATGGGTGGATGAAGATTCATGATGTGGCTGGTTGTAGTATTGGCATCGGTTTCATCATAAGGATTCTTCGTGCTCCCTATGTTGATAATTTCTTGAGACAAAGTTTCCCCCAGTATGGTGGTAGTAGCACCTTTGTTACTTGGTTTTTCCTATTTTGAGATGTCTTGTTCAGTAAGCATTCTCTGATAAATGACTACTGCAGATGACGTTATTTCAATTTGCTGCTCTGCTAACTTTGGAATATCCTGTTTTGTCTGACATGTTTCCTTGAGAGGATAATGAGGAATATCTTCATACATGATGTCCTTAGTTTGAATTTGGGATATATCTGATACTGTTGTTGATAATTCATTTTGACTGTAGGAATTAATAACCTACTTTTTTTGTGTAATAATGTCAGGAGTAAAGGAATCCTATTCTAAATGAAGATCATCTACGTGTCCATCCAAAGAAAGCATCTCATGGTTTGATGGAGGAGTATGTGCTATGTGGATGTGATCATCATTTGGGACATCTTGTATAGATAGGAGAGTGTCTATTAGATCATTGTAGTATCTTGGAGATACAAATTCTTAATCTTGATTGATTTCAAAATTGCTTTTGACATGCTTTGGATCAAGTTCTTGACATGGGGTAGTTTCAAAGGATGGATTGCTTACAAAGGTTTCTTGGATATCTTAATTAGGCCTAGGAAGTGGCTCAATATCCTCTTGATCTTTGAGTGGACTTGGATCAAATGTTGAGTTGAGGATCCCTTCTGTAACCATGAGGTCAAAGGATGTCAATATGTCTTGGGAAGGACCATTGCTAGAATTTGGTGAAAGATGTTGATCATGCTTTGGAATAAATCCTTGAGATATGTCTTCTAACTCATTAGATAATGTACAAACATTTTCAACATGATCATTGGTTGGTGGATCATGGATTATGTCAATAGGATCAAATAAATCTAACACTCCTTAAAATAGATCACTAGAAAGTGGCTCTTGATGTATGGTGAGTTGGTCATCGAATGAGGTGGAAACATCTTCAATGTGCTCATTGATGGATAGGTCTTGATCATTGTTTTCAAAAATTGTGGTGGAGATATTTTCAATGCTATCATTGTCCCTAATAGTGATTATCTTTTGATCAATAAGGTCTTGGATGAGGTTTTTGAGTTGAATACAATTTGATGTTGTGTGTCCCTCGATTTTATGGAAATCACAAAGGTGATTTTCATTGTACACACGTGTCATCGAGCGATTGAGCACACGTATCATTGAGCGATTGAGCAATAGAGATGACAAGGTGAGTGAGCACAATGGCAGAGGAGGATGTCACCATCCATTGAGTAGACATTGTTTGAGAGTTCTACCACTTCTTGGCTACCACTTGACAGGTAGGTTTTGACACTCGAGCTTGTCATTTGAATTTTCCATTTTTGCACATGTTTTTTGATTTTTGGGATGGGTAGATTAGGAAAGGGACAAACTCATCACGAGAGGGTGGATTCATCCTTCCAACAAATGTGCTATGGGGAATGAGCAGGTGTGTGTCCACAGGGGCGTACGCGCGAAGAGAGGGACGATTGCGAAATCGCCCCTCGAGGGAAAATGGCAAGTTCAAAATCACCCAACAAAGGGATATGGGATAGGGGTAAATGCAAATTCACCTATAGGGTAGAAGGGAAAAAGTGATTTCTCCCATGGGTAGAAAAGAGGTACAAAGTTAGATGCATATTTGCTAGACTGATAAAGGGGTGGAGGCGACTTCACCCATCGAGGGTAAAGGGGCACATAGGCGAATCCAATTTGGCCACTTGGGATAGAGGGGTGAAATCGCTTCTAGGACAAGGAATGGGTGAACTTTCCAAAATATTAGGTGAATTCACCAAATTGGTGATACATGGACAAATGCACTTAGCCAATGGGCGAATGCGCAAAAAAAGGGGAATAGGAAAATTCACACTACACAGAGGTGAATTCACCAATCAAGGACAAAGAAAAAAGAGAGGCTAGAAGAGAAATGACAAGAAAGGATCTAACAAGTGGTTGGTATGGATGCAAAGCATTGATAAACTGCAGACGAGAGAGAGGCACTCAGCTATGCTCGCGACCACTGCTGAGGCAATGACACTGGTAGATCATGAGGCCCTAGAGCAGGAATGACTACTACATATGCTTGGATACCCAATTATCAACACCCATCAACCACTATTGACAACTTTGATGGAGAGCTGGAGCTCTGAGACCTTCACTTTCAACCTCCCCATAGGGGAGATGACCATGACCTTGGAGGACATTTGGTGGATCTTGAGACTACCAATCGGGCGTCACCTAGTGAGTGGGGTAGCAATTCAGGCTTTAGAGAGAGGCCTACAGGTTGTGTTTGGTACCACCAACCTTCCCTACCGGGGGAAGGAGCTTGACATTGACACTTGCATCAGAGTTGTTGCGCCACTACCATTATTTTTATATAGTTTGATCAGTGGCATCCTCCTCCCTGATAGGAGTGGGAGATTTTTTTAGCCTCAAGATTATTGAGGTTGTTAGACACAAATTGGATCAAAGGGATGGTGTATTCACATGGGGGCCCTATGTGCTGGTGTAGTTATATAGGGATATGCATGTTGTGTGCTATCGAGGAGCCGTCAACATCACCCATGTCTCCCTTTTACAGGTGCGAGCATGGAAACACATCAGGATCACCTACCAGACATTCTCAGAATAGGGGAGAGAGATGAATCCATTCTAGTGGAATATTGGTAATGGGGGGAGTATGGGTGGATGTTACATTACAGGTAGGTAGCGAGCTTGGAGTATTGGTGTTGATTATTTGATGATCTTATAGATGAGCAGATCGTATGGCGACCGTATATTGATTGACGATTTCAATCATTGAAGATTGAGGACAAACTATACATGGGCTACATGTTCTCACGTTGTTATCTGATTGGGAGGGATCCCTTCATTATTGAGTTGCACAAGCCTGATTAGGTTACTCAATAGTTCATGACTCAATAGGACATTCCAACAAGGGAGGAGAGATTCCAGTGGATTACTCAAGAGAGGGGATGGGGACAAACCATTGTTGCAGATTTTTCCCAATAGGAGTGGGAGAAACTGCTAGAGGAAATATGGGGATCGAGAGGAGGCTCAGATGATGTGGAAGTGATAGATAGATACATGGTATGGTGGCAGGGGAGATTCCCTATGAGGATCACCACAGTTGAGTTGATCGTGCCTGCAGTGGGGTTCACAGAGGAGGGATATGTGAGGCCTCAGAGGAGGAAAATAGGAAAAGTAGGAGGGGGAGAGGGTCGAGATGGATGTGGATGTCTCGAAAGTGGAGGAGAGGGAGATAGTGGTATACTAGCCACCACCCGTAGAGGATCTTGTTGTGAGATTAGTAGGCGCATAGGCCCAAGTCTGCATCCTACAACAGAGGTTGTAGTAGTCAAAGGCAAAGAGGGAGCCATTGCATGCTGAGTTGGATAGGCTACAGGGGGCACGACTGATGGCAGATGAGGGGGAAGCAACAGAGGTGGAGCGGTTGTGAGGGGAGGTAGAGCAGTTATAGGGTCTACTAGAGACCACCCATGGGGAGAGAGAGGAGGTGATGGTTTTGGAAAAGCAGGCTAGAGATCAGGTGCATATATTATAGAGAGAGAGAGAGAGAGATGAGGTAGTGAGGAGGGTAGGGAAAGGGGAGGCAAATGTAGCATCAATGGGATTAACACAGGATTCCTGGGAGTTGGAGAGGAGGAGGCTATAGTAGCACTGAGATTGTTACAAACTAGAGAGGGACCAATTATAGGTAAAGGCAGCCAAACTAGAGGACAAGAGGATAAAGATAGGGTATTGGATGGGAGCATATTATACCGCCATTCCTAATCCTACTCAGAGGGTCTCTCTATACGTACAGGTGGCTCCAGAGAGGCCTATACCCTCCCACTTAGGACCTACACATACCAGGGGTTATAGTGATTATAGGGAGACACCTCCACATGGTCGAGGACCTTGGGAAAATTCACCATAGAGATCAGATGTAGGCAACAATGGTTAGGAGGATAGGTACAAGGTCCCAATTTTGACAGATGCCCTAATGGAGAGTGTATATATATGTAGAGTTGACATACAAATTATTTTGTATATATTTTGTTTGGCATATTATTTGATTCTTTATGATTCAGGACACCATGATGTGTCATATGTACCCATACGTATCTGTTTATTATGACTCCTCTGCACATGTATTTATTTATGTGATGGACACTAGATGGATTATAGATATGGACTATATGAACATTATGGACATTATTTTGGACTTCTATTTTTGATATATATATGATATCGCAGATTATGATAGTACTCTATAGATGATGTGCATGTGATGTTCGTGATATTTATTTATGCATACATGTATGATTATGATGATGATGGATGTATGTGATTATGATGATTGTAAATGCATTTATGATGACATGCATTATATCTAACACTTTGTGATGCAATATGTGATGGTGTGTGGTTTATGATTTATGATATGAATATGATACTAATGGTTTGTGATGCAGGTGGCGATGTGATTGTGATTTAATATGGATGCATATGAGATTATGACGTGTGTGTTTATGTATGATGTGTTTATTATGGATGGCATGTTAATGTTTGATTATGAATGTATGATATGCATAATGTTATAGATGGACTACTATATATGAATGTAATGTAATGAGATGCATTTAATGAAATTAATGTAATGCAAAGATTAAGATTCTTAGAATAACAGATCTAAACAACTTAAAATGATAATGAGAGTGTAATACAATGGATTTAAGATGCTTAGAATAACGAAGCTATATTAATATAAACAACTTAAAATGATGATGAAAATAATGATGCAATGGATTTAAGATGCTTAGAATAACAAATCTATATTAATCTAAACAACTTAAAATGATAGTGAAAATGATAATGGAATGGATTAAGATGCTTAGACTAACAGATATAAACAACTTAATATGATAATGAAAATGATAATTCAATGGATTTAAGATGATTAGAATAACAAAGCTATATTAATCTAAACAACTTAAAATGATAGTGAAAATGATAATGGAATGTAAATGAAATAGATAATGTAATGTAAGGAAATTATAATGAAATGAATAATGAGATGGATAACTGCAATGGATAATGAAATGATTACGAAAGATAATGGAATTGTTAATGCAACCTAATGAAATGAAAATGAAATGGATAATGAACTTAATAAAAATAATAATGCAATGCAATGGAATGGACCTAAATGATAACAAACATGCAATATGAAATGAATAATGATGGGTGATATAGTGCACCTGTCAAAAACCGTAGGGACCCTGATAGGAAGAATAGGTGGGGGGATAACATTTGCACAACCCAAAATCAATAACCATAGGCTAGGGAAAATGGATGGGGATAAATTCCATGCAATGGAAAATTGAATGAAATACAAATCTAATTTCTCTTCTATCATATTGGGAGCACTAAATTTTACTATAGCATAGGAGACGATATGCCAAGGTATGAGGAACCAAGGTCAATAAGTTTTGAATTCATAAGACTGACACAACAAAAAATAAGGTTATCCCAACACCCCAAAGTCACAAGGGATTTGGCAGGGCCTGATGCTGGAATAACCACAACCACAAAGGATGCCCCAACATAACACAAGACCCCAAGGATCTTGGTGGGTACTACGCGGGATAGCTAGGAAGACAAGATCACATAGAAAATCAAGATATGCCCCTATGTTTACTAGCCAAAGCGCACCATGATATGATGGATCATGAAAAACTTGAGTAGGTATAATAGGAAGCTCAAATGATAAACAAAATGCCAAAAGCACCAAAAAGATCACAATAAATTTCAATATCATTTGTCGAAGGACCAATAGGTGGGTGGGATTGATGTGGTTTGATTTGAGGAAGGATGCATCCTGCTAAGACCAAAGATGGATGGAGATTGATCACCTGATCGACATGACTCCAGATACTCAAAATGGATTGAGCCTCATGATATCAATGGATTTTGTTGTTAGAAACTAGCCAAATAGGGACACTCTTGATGACATGACATGAAACCAATACACACCCTAAGGATAGACCTAGGGTCTCGGGGGCTGATCAAGGATTAGCCTTGCCTATGTGAAAGCGTAGAGACCTCATAGTTCGATAAAAAGATTGATGACCGACAATGGATAAAAGTGGAAAGTGGATGATGAAGACTTAGATGATTGGACAAAATCTAGGACTAGACAAATGAAGGACAATGACTGACACAAAAGGATAGACCAAATCCTCAGGAGCTCATCAAAGATGACCTTGCCTATGTGAAAGTGCAGAGGCAACATAGTTTGAAAAAAAGGACTAAAGACGACATGGGACCTAATGATAAGAGACACGATGAATGATCCTAGTTGGAGACACAAGATTGATGACACGATACCAATATACAAGTGATGAAAATTTGTTGGAAATCATACCTCAAATTACTAGCTTGATATCCTATTAGTAGTGTTATGTGTTTTTTCCTTAATCGACCTGACTGTTTCATTATCGGAGATACCTTATTCTCTTTCTCCTCGATAGACTGATATTACTTCTTGCTTTGGTGTGGTGTATGCATTGTCAGTAGAGTTTCTCTTTTCGACGAGGTTTACTTGGGGTCTCCTTGATAATCCAATGAGAATGTATTGAAGTGACTTTGTTGTTTCACTAGGATATTGAGTCATGTCTCCTCGACATGCTGATGGGAGGCTGGGGAACTCTTATTGGTGTGACTTTATGACTTCACCGGGACTTCGAAGTCTCTTCGACGAGCCGATAAGTCGATGGATTATGGAGGTGACATGGTGGTGGTGACCACATAGAATGGTATTAGCCTCATCAAAGTGACATCCTTGTTTCAGTGGGAGATGATATATTATCTCATCGAAATGGTGATATGTGTAGAGCTGTGTAACCTGCCAGCCCGTGGGTGCCTTGGTGGGACTCGATCATGCTAAGAGGGAGAGCGGGGATTGGATGAAGCTAATGAAGAATGGGTGGCTGAATGTTTTGGTGTATAGTGATATTTTTGAAGTGACTCGATGAATTTAAAGAGAGATTGAATAGAGTCTCTTCGATGGTCTGATACAGAAAAAAGTTAGACTGTTTACTGCAGTTACTTGGGGAATTCGAATCGATCAAGTCCTTGGTGGCTCTAGAATGTAGAACGAATGTGGTATTAACATTGTATGTTCTATAACATTGAATCAGAGTGTATTGTTTGAGTTGAACTGAAGCGAGGATAATTAGGGAAATGTTATGTTGTTGAAGCAAATATTGAGAATTAACACCTGGAAGTAGAAGTTCTATAACTTTGTATCTAATCTCCATTTACTGTAATACAAAGAGATTTTTCTTGGTGTGTGGGTTTTTCTCTTGTAAGGGTTTTCCCACATAAAACTGGTGTTCAATTCTATGTGTGTGTTGTTTAAATTATCTATTTTGTTACTTGTAAATGTGCATCTTAATGAGCTATAATTTGAAATTAAGTGTTGTATTTGCATTTTTCTTCTAAGAATTGGCATTAGGAAGGCATTTCTGCACTCAACTTTCCTTACAAAAGCTCAGGATGTAGGATAGAAAATCTAAACTATCCAATGCTCAAGCAAAATATACCAAGTGGCGAATGATGAAATGTTGATGGAGGATGGATGCAATAGGATGTTGAGATAGGATGGATTGATGGAGAAGCAAACATATAGGAAAGCAAGATGCAAGGTAGATAATGATTAATCCCTCTATGAGTGGCGTCTCCTGCCAGGTTTTCACCAATCGTACTTATCCAAGGTGCCATTGAGGGTGGTTTTCACCATAGGATGATTTATTTCTCTTTACTATTTTTGGATTTTTGTGACTTTTTTGATTTTTTTGTATTTTTCCTAATTTTTTACTTTTTTGGGTATTTTCTAGGTGAGGTAACCCAACTAAATTAGGTATAAAACCATTTCAGATGCATGATATTGGTGGGTTATTCCAAGGTTTCCCCCTTAGGTGTAGCAAGCAGATATGCCCTAGAACCATACTTTACAGTGATGACATATGGACCCAACCAATTGGCTTCAAACTTTCCTTTATTTTTTTTTATCTTGTTGGGTGCGTTGATTTTCCTTGAGGACTAGGTCACCAACCTAAAATTTACAAGGACAAACCTTCTTATTGTAGCTTCTCTTAAGTTGATGTTGATAAGCCTGAAGATGATTGTAAGCCTTAAGACACTTCTTGTCTAGGAGCTCCAACTGACTCAAACGTGTAACCTGAGATTCTTCATCATTGATCAAATTCTTTAGAGAGATGCTAAAACCATTAGGAATGAAACGAGAATATTGGGACCTCATAGATAGAAAATCTAGAGGGTTGATAAGACTCTGTCTAGCTGACTTTGTTCTCCTGAACGTCCATGAGGAGAAGACTGCATCTTCATTATGGAAGAAACTTGGTGACATTTATCAAGGGAAGTTTCTGGTGAATAAGTTATTCTTGAGGAAGAAGTTATACTCCTTGAAGATGGAGGAAGGTGAATCTATAATAGACCATCTAAATTTATTTAATATGATTGTTGCTTAGTTGGCATCTGTAGGTGTAAAGATTGATGATGACGATTGATGTATGCTTTTTTTGTGTTCCTTGCTTGACATGTGGGGCCATTTGGTGATGTCTATTGGAAGTAAAACAAGCACTTTCAAGATGGAAGATGTGGTTTCCTTGTTATTGTTAGAAGAAATGTGAAGGAAATCTTCTGAGATGGCCAAAGAGGCTCTCACTATTCGAGGCAGATCAAAGGATAGAAGTAATAAGAAAGAAAAGAAGTCTAAATCCAATTCTGAAGGGAGATCAAAGTCTCCAGGAAAAAAATTCAAGATGAAATGTTGAAATTGTGGGAAGACTGGACATATTTGAAGGATTGCAAAGAAGAGAAAAAGAAGAAGAAGAAAAATAGCTCTTCAGATAATGATTCTTCTCATAGTGACATGGATGCCTTCATTGATGCCTTGGCAACCCAAGTATCAGATGATATCTGGATGATTGACTTAGGTGCATCTTTTCACATGAAATCTCACAGAGATTGGCTCATGAAGTACAAAAAGTATGCAGGTGGAAAGGTGTATTTGGCAAGTGACTCATCTCTTGAAATTGTTGGTCATGGAAGAGTCAAAATACAATTTCCTTACGGAAGAATCAAAGGAATTGATGGCATTATGCACATACCAGGTCAAACTCATAATTTTCTTTCTATTATTAAGATGAATGATGTTGGTGTGCAAGTTTCATTCTCGAGTAGTGGTTGCAAAATGACCAGAGGATCGTTGGTGCTAGCCAAGGGTGCATGTATTGGCACTCTATACAAGCTGGATGCATGTGTTGTTCAATGTAACAGTGTCTCTACAAAGTTAGAAAAAGTTGCTCATGTAGGGAAGGAGAATGTTGTTCCTTTGAGTGAGAATTCTTTGGAGGTGAAACTCCCAATAGAGAAAACCATGCTATGGCATCATAGACTTAGTCACATAGGAGAAAAAGGTTTAAAATCCTTGAAAAATAAAAACCTGGTTGAAGGGCTCGATGATTGTAACCTTGAGTTCAATTTTTGTGAACATTGCATTTATGGAAAGCAACATCATGTTTCTTTTTACTCTAGTCCTCATAAATCTTCTGTAATACTAGATTATGTTCACTTTGATGTATTTGGTCTAGTGAATGTTCCTTCGTTATCGAAGTCTAAATATTATGTTTCCTTTATAGATGATTATTCGAGAAGGGCATTTGTATATTTTCTAAAAAGTAAATCAAAAGTGTTAAGTCAATTTAAGGAGTTTAAAAAATTGGTAGAAAATCAGTCTGAAAGGAAAATTAAATACTTAAGGATGGATAATGGCAGTTAATTCTGTTATGTATATTTTGAAAGGTATTACAAAGACCTTGGGATTAAAAGGCATAAAACTGCACCTTACACTCCATAGCAGAATGAAATTGTTGAAAGGTTAAACAAGACACTGATGGAAAGGATGAGAAGTATGTTGAGCAGTGCTGGTCTGGAGCACAAGTTATGGGCTGAGGTAGTGGCTACAACATGTTACTTGGTAAATCGATCCCCCTCTTTGGCGCTTGTGGATAAAATGCCTATGGAAGTGTGGTCAAGTAAGAATCCCTCTCTGAGACATATTCAAGTCTTTAGTTGTGAGGCATATGTATATGTTCCTAGTGAGAAAAGATCTAAATTGGAGAACAAGGTTGTTAAATGTATCTTCATTGGCTATGGCATTGGTGTGAAAGGATACAAGCTTTGAAATCCTATTACTGAGAAGGTAGTGTATAGTAGAAGTGTAATATTTCATGAGTTGAAACCTTCTACAGTGGGTCTGTAGTCAGAGATGAAAGAGAAGGAAAAGGATGTAGTTGAAATTCCTCTTACACCAGAAAAAGAGGAACTACGAACTCTAAGTGTACTTGAATCTGAGGAGAGCTCTAACAGTTATGAGAGTTCTGAACAAGAAGAAGAACCACTATGCTAGCCTCGGCTTGTGAGGAGGTCTACACAAGAGAAGCGACAACCTAAAAGGAATGGATATTCCATGTTGGATTCAAGTTGTGCCCATGCTTTGATTACTAGCACTGATGAGCCTAAGACTATGAGAGAGGCAATTAAAATGTCTAATTCAGATTCCTGGTTGGAGGCCATGAATGAAGAAATGACATCATTAAAAAAGAATGAAACCTGGGATTTGGTACCTTTGCCTGAAGATCAAAACCTTGTTGGCTATAAATGGGTATTTAAAAAGAAATTTGGTTTGGATGGCTATGTGGAGAAGTATAAAGCTAGATTAGTCACGAAAGGTTATTCCCAGGTAGAGGGAATTGATTATGGAGAAATATTCTCCCTTGTAGCTAAGTTGACATCTATCAAATTTTTGTTGTCTCTTGCTACCACGTATAACTTACAAATTGAGTAGTTTCTTCATAGATATTTGGAAGAAGAAATTTATGTCCCAGCAAAGCACTTCGTTGAAAGAGATAAAGAAAATTTGGTTTGCAAGTTAAAGAAATCTCTATATGGTTTAAAACAATCTCCTAGAATGTGGTACCAGAAGTTTGACACGTTTGTGTTGTCATTGGGATTTGTAAGATCAAAATTAGATCATTGAGTATATTTTAAATCTAAAAATGGTCATTTACTTATTATAGCCATGTATGTGGATGATATGTTATTCTTTGGGAATAGTAAGGGTATGATTTCTGATTTAAAATCTCAATTGTCAGCATAGTTTGAAATGAAATATTTAGGTGCAGCTAGGTATATTCTGGGGATGGAAATCAAAAGGGATAGAGGTGGTAGAAAAATTTGGCTTAGCCAGAGTAAGTGTATCAATATTATCCTAGAAAGATTTAATATGGTAGATTGTAAGCACTTAGTTGTTCCAGTGTTGTAGGGAATGAAAATCTCTGTTGAAGATTGTCCAAATTCTCCTACTAAGATGGAGGACATGACTAGAGTTCCCTATGCAAGTGCAGTCAGTAGTTTAATGTATGTAATAGTTTGTACTAGGATAAACATTGCCCAAGCAATGGGAGTACTTAGTCGATTTATGGCTAATCCAGGGAGACCGCATTGGGATGTTGTGAAAAGAGTTTTTAGGTATTTGAAGAGTACCTTCGAGTATGCTTTATGTTATCATGGTAGCTCGGTTGGGTCATAGAGATATGTTAGCATTCATGGATATGTGGATTCTGATTGGGCGGGTGACATTGATAGCAGAAGATCCACAAGTGGATACATCTTCACATTACATGGTGGTGCAACTAGTTGGATGAGCAAGCGACAAGTTGTAGTCACTTTATCTACTACTGAGGCAAACCATATGGCAGCAACTCACGGCTGCAAGGAAGTTGTTTGGATTAGATGTTTGTGTTTTGATATTGGGTTTAATGCAGGGCAAATTACTATTTGCTGTGACAGTCATAGTGTTATTTTTTTGGCAAAAAACCCAACTTTCCATGCCAGGACAAAACATATCGATGTTCAATACCATTTCGTTCGTGATATGGTGGAGGATGGAAAGGTTAATTTGGAAAAAGTGGATACTCTGGAAAATGTCGTGGATGCATTGAATAAACCTATGAGCACAGATAAGTTCAAGTGGTGTGCCAACTCGATGGGCCTTGGGGCCTATAACTTTAAGTAATGTGGAGCTCTAGAAGAAGCTAGCAAGTCTTCATCAAGTGGGAGCATGTTGGAAATCGTGCCTCAAATTTCAAGCTTGATAACTGTAGCATAGGGAAAATTCACAGATTATCAATACAAGCATAACTCAAAATAAACCTAAGCTAATAATCGAGAACAATGGAAAACTATAAAAACATAATTAAATGACCGATTTTACCAAACATCGATGTAATTCCATGAATCACCTCCATTACTCTTCTCCATTTTGTTGTAGTATGATACTTTCCCTCAGATTAAGTATGCAAATATGGCCTCGTGATAATGATAATAGTGAAACATTGAAGATTCTAAATTTTCTTCCAAAATTCATAAGATTTTAGGAGTAATAATGATAGAGGTAAAGCCAATTTATAGAAAATATGATCTTCAAATGACAGGCTCAGATTAAAAGATAAATCGACGATTACTATTAAAATATGTGCAATGCAATAGGATTAGGGTTAAATTAATGTAAGTGATAAAGCATAAATGATGGAGATTAAATTAAATAATAATTTAATCACTGGCATAAACTAGTTGAGACACGTGGAAGGATAAAGATTGCATGTAAAAGATGAGATTGACGAAGTGATCAGGACAAAAAGATTGTTCATTAGAGATAATCTGATATTATCTCACTAGATAATTAGATGATCAAATTAGATCTAGATATAAGTGATAAATGACTAATTAGATAACAAAGAGATTATCTAATTATAAAGGAATATGATAAGGATAAATCCTTTTATGAATTAAATAATGATTTAATTCAACATTCAGGATTTTGGGATTAAATTAAATAAATAAAGATTTATTTAACATTAGAGAGAAAAGGTTAAGGACTAATTAAATAATTAAAGTGATTATTTAATTATAGTTGAAAGTGTCGTAGAAATTAATTAAATAATTTAAAATGATTATTTAATAGAAGATAGATTTAATTAGCGACGTAATTAAATAAATAATCAAGAAAGAATAAAGGTAAGAATGAATTAATTAAATAATTAAAGCTATTTAATTAATAGAGGACATACGACTTTAGAAAATAATTAACATTATTTAATTATGAGAAATGAAGATAAAAGAATTATGAAGAAGTTAAGGGTCACAGGCCTACGACAATTTTTAGTGTCTACAATTTGCCCCTCTTTGATACAATGTTGTTTATTGCATTGTGTCAAAGAAAATCAGTCAAAACATGCCCCAGTGATTGCAGGATAGGGTTATGCCCCCTCAGAAGAATTTTAGAAATTTTTCAAAAAAAATCAATTTTTTTAAAAATTGTTATGAAAAGTCAATTTGATAGCTAGAAAAGTGATGGCGAAGTCAGTTTCGAATTTCGACAAGTTTAAGGTAGCCAAAGTTGTGTTCAAACATGTAAAATGGTGTGTCCAGTTATAAAGCCTTAGGTCAAAACCCTTTTTTTTTGGGGGGGGGTATAAATAGTAAATTGGCATTTTTAAGTTCATTTTACACTTTTAGACTTTGAAAACTAGAGCTTTGAGTGAAGATGGAGTGAGTTCCCCGTCATGATCACCATGCCTATAGAGTTCGTACCTTTAGACGGACAGAGGGCACAAAAGATCTGGTAAGTCTCTTTCAACCCACTTTGTCAATTTTTGTTTTCACACATTTTTAGGTAGGATTAAATGCCAACAATCAATTGTGTCGCTCCATGAAAGCCGCAAATGCTATCACGTATGACGCATCTGACTGTGAATTGATGCAATTGTTATAAACACGTTGGCTAGATTAGGGTTTTCAATGTCATGCGACGCAATTGAAAAAGTGACGCATTCACAGGATCTTTAACTACATTTTCCTTTGCACAACACAACTGACTTTGGTTGTGCGCAACTGATTAGTGCTTAGCCACAATTTCTCCTGAATGACACAATTGTAGTGTTAACCTGCATTTTATTTGGGGGTTCGACGCATTCGTTCCCCTGTGATGCATATGCAAAAGTGTGACACAATTGATAAGTTAATGACACATTTGACTTTAAGTGACACAATTGACTGTTGACCAAGTTGTCCTAGGTTTAGCTTGACTTTTTTTAATGGCATGTGCAAAATAGACTGACATAGTGATTGTCATGTTGGTCATAGGTTCTCTAGATCCAATTTATACTCAAGAGTCACGACCTCCGGAAACCTATCGATTGAGGGATCAAATGACCAGTAGTGAGAGGCATAGATGGTGGCATCTTGGCTTATATCATGCGGTGTCCATGCCCGTCATTAGGGAAAATAGGGGTATGTTGACTGCTTTGGCTGAGCATTGGCATTCAGAGACATCTTCCTTTCATGTACATGGAGGGGAGGCAACCATTACTTTGGAGGATGTCTACAGGATTTTGCATCTACCGAACTAGGGATAGAGAGTTAGATATGATCCCGAAGGAGGATATTAGGGACTAACTACTTATTATGTATATGATGATATTTCACACTTGGGTATTGATCAATACAAGATCAGATGGGAGACACTGGTTACTTAGTATAAGTGATTCGACTGTATTCTATGCACTGTGATAGCTGGGATAGTGATCCCAGATCGTCGAGGACACAAATTTCTAGTTGGATGGGGGAGATGCTTGTTGGTATGTTGGATAGGGAGAAATTGTATGCATGGGGGCCATGTTTATTGGCTATGGTTTATTTTCAGTTACATGACATAGTCTACAGACGAGGATTGTCAATGAGCTGCGGTGTGACTCTGTTGATGGTCTGGGCTTGGGAGCACATTGCAGTGCTCCGTCCACCAGTTGATTGGCATATGGAGACCACGACACCATACGTATATATGTATGCAAGGGCGGTGACAAAGACTGATGTGGGTGATATTGATTACTATAGCGAGTTTCATCTAGAGGCCTTATATGGACTGCCATCGGTGGCAAGATGAGGGTGAGCATCTACCCTCGTGCTATAGGAGAGATACCTGATTGGACGGATTATCCAGTCAATTCATATTATCGAGATATATTTGCTAGGTTGGGTCCTACAACAGTTTGGGGAGCAACAGGATGTGCCTCAGGGATTAGCAATATATGCTCAGTCATCCAAGGAGGTTATGCCATGGGGTCCTATGATCTTGACTACCATAGCAGTGCAGGCCATTGACGGTTTATAGGAACAACAGTGGGGATGGAGAGGGGGACCAACGGATGTGGGGACCACTCCTGATTATGATGCATGGTAGAGGACACATAGGCCTATTCCTTTGACATATCTAGATCAGCCTGCACTGGTTATCAGATGAGGATGAGGTCCTCGAGGTAGGAGAGGTGGAGGTAGAGGGAGAGGAGATGGAGGCCAAGTGGATGGTGGAGGTCGGGGTAACGATGGAGGTGGTGGTGGAGGTGATGGTGGAGGGGATGGTAGGAAAGTTCAACAGAGGTTGAGGAGGAGGAGACCACTTCCTCCTATATGAGAGGAGGGAGAGGAGGAGGAGAGGGAGGAGAGAGAGAGGAGGGTTGACAGGAGGAGGACATGCCCATTGTAGAGGTCAAGGCAGAGGAGGCCGATGGAGAGGAGCTTGAGGTGTTAGGAGTTGCAGCTACCATGGATATAGATGTGGGAGGACATGAGGAGCATCCAGAGGATGAGGAGATGGGTGAGGAGGAGCGCACCCTCCATTAGAGGATCATAACCGGAGAGGAGGGTTTTGAGGATGTGCCCATTAGGGGTGGTTCCAGGGATAGAGATGAGGAGTTGTCTAGATTACAGGCTAGACTGCAAGTACTAGAGGCCGAGGTACAGTATCTATGGGTAGAGAGAGACACCCTGCAGTTAGAGAGGGATAGTGCAGTGATCTGAGCTTAGGAGGTAGATCACAGGGTCATTGACTTTGTGGTCGGATGTACAGGCACAACTGCTGACACAGTGCAAACACTCCTCAGAGTAGGGAAGCGAGAGCTGTATTATAGAGATTTGTATGAGTCAACAATCCCACCTAAGCATAGGGCACCCAGTGCCTCAGTGGCATTGAGCAGTGGTCGATCTCAATCTCACATCATATCGAGCTGAGGTGAGAACAACAACATGAGCTATAGGCAGCATGGGATTACAAGATAGGCTTTTTTTGACTCAGATATTTTGACACTAATGTTTTATGTCCATTGAGCATGCGAGCTCTTATTTTGAGATACATTATGACATTGTATTATGACACTTTTTGAGTGATATATATATCATTTTTGGCAGTGATTATATGATATGCAGGTTCTTTATATGATATGCAGTCTTCTATTTATGCATGTGTTATAGATGAGGATGTTTACTTTATGATATTTATGCGGCCTATGATGATGTATTAATTCTTTATGAGATGCAATGTGATTTAATATGTACAATGCCATGTGAATGTATTTGTTGTGACAATATGCTATACATTTTATGATGGTAAATGCATGTTATGCCATGGATTCCTAGATGCGATAGATGTGTATATTTTTTTGTTTTTCAAATGCAACATATATGTATGATTTAATATGTACATATGTATGTCAATGTCTAAATGGTGTTTGTAACATGAATGCATATGCAGGATACTTTTTTTTTTTTGTGTCACAGGACTTCGTCATAATGCAGGAAAGAAGAAATGTTAGCGAGGAAAATTTGGATGTTAGTATTAGAAATCTTCAATATTTCGCTGAAACATAATAGGCCTTACATTAATCATCATTGGGCATTAAATGATACAGATGGATAACAAAAACCATGATATGAGATAGACCAAGGTGTGCAAGGTCATCCACCTACTAAAAATAGATAGTCACATACAAGGAATGTCCTAACTCATACTAAGGGAAAAATTGCCCCAATCTTTTTGTCAAGACAAACCATAGACAACAATCAAATAAAAGATGAGTCATGAGAAATCATCGCTCCTCTAAATCCTTCGTGGGACATCCTTGAGGAAGATAGTAACCTGAATCAAAGACAAAATCAAAAGACAATAAACAAACAACAGTCAAAGAAAAAGAGTCACGAGACATCCTTACTTCTCTAAATCCTTCATGGGACATCCTCGAGGAAGCTAGCAACCAGACTCAACAACAAAGCCAGTACGAAAAGATGAGACAAAAGAAGCCATAATGTCAACAGCCAGTAAGAATATTTTCCAAAATTTGATCTGTTTGTTTACTTGTCTAGGAGATTGATAAGATGATTATTTGATAAAGCCTAGTTTCAGGAATGACACATATCATATAGGTTGTCGAGTCTAGTTTCGATCATGTGACCACTTGTATAAGGAAATGATGAAGCTTGACTAAATGACAATGTCTGTTTTCAGGAAGGACACATCCTATATAAGACATAGGTTGATTGTTCTGGTTATTTAAGTGTTTTGGCAATTTGTTTGGTTTGAATTAATGACCTTGTTGACTTGTTTTGACTGACATGCCGAACCATAAAGGACTGACCTAGTGCGACATCGAGGGCTCATTGATTGATGGCCTTACCTACGTTATACACGCATAGACCTCGTAGTTTGACCTGACTTTGATTGACAAGACTGACTAAAAAAATATTTCATTTATTTGAAGATATTTGACGTGTGTGACAGTGAATGTGACGAACCCTCCCTAATGGATTGACGTAGTGCGGCCTCAGGGGCTCATCGATTGATGGCCTTGCCTACGTTATACACGTAGAAACCTCATAGTTTAACATGATCGATGACTTTGTCATATTGACTAAGGATTGGGTCCTGATTTTATTTTGACAAACCTAAAAAAACTGACCTAATGCCTCAGGGGCACATCGATAGATGGTCTTGCCTACGTCCAGTCGCAGAGGCAACGTAGTTCGAAAATGACAAAGACTGACTGGTATGACTGACTTCGACTCTATTTTTGGATTTTTGAAAGTTATTTGGATGTTTTGGGTTATTTGACATGTTTTGATTTTTTTTTTCTTTTTGAAGTTTAATGATGTTTTTAGATTTTTTCAGGACATTTTGTGATGTTTTTGGATTTTTTTCAAGACATTTTGTGATGTTTAAGGATTTGTTTTGATGGTTTTACATCCTCAAAACAACCACTGTAAGAACCAAATGATGTAAGTTAAGTGCCCACCCTAGTTGGGTATAAGACCAATTTATTATGAATAGGATGGAATGGGGATGTAAGTGTGTTCGATGTTAATTGTTCCAAGTTATGGAAAGGACAACCATTTATTATGGGTGATATGATTGTGAATTTAGACTGGAATGATGGTAGACAAAGGAGCAGAGTCGACTACACATGACGCTTGTTTTCAAGGTTTTCACCATGATACTTATCTGAAGCGCCACCAAAGTGGTTTTCACTATTGGAAAAAATATTTCTCTTTACTATTTTTGTGATTTTTCAAATTTTTTTATGTTACCAAGATGCCTATTTTCCAAGTTTTCGCCTAGGTAATGATTTTCTTTATTTTTCATTTTTTTGTATTTTTGATGATTAAGACAAGGCTCTCGAAAGCTATGTGTAGAACCTCTTTAGATGAAGGATGTTGATTGACACTAATAGTGGTTTTCCTTTAGGGGTAGAGAGCTGGTATGCTCCTGATCCAAAGGCTTTTATGACAATATAAGGTCCTAGCTAGTTTGGCTCAAACTTTCCTAGTTTTTCTCTTTCTGCTTGATTCTTTGGATTTTCCATTAAAACCAGGTCACCAATGTCAAAATTTTGATTCAATACTTTCTTGTTGTAGTTGTGACTAAGGCGATTTTGATATGCTTGAAGATGATCTAGTGCCTTTTGTCTTCGTTCGTCTAGGAACTCTAGCTCATGTAGTCTTGACACATGGTACTCTTCATCGTCAATATGCCCTTTCAGAGATACCCTCAAGGAAGGAATCTCAACCTCAATAGGCAAGATGGCCTCAAAACTGAATACCAAGGAATATGGAGTGGCACCAGTGGGAGTACGGATGCTTGTGCGGTAAGCCATAGGGCAGGGTTAAGTTGTAAATGCCAATCTCGACCAACATCATTGGCAGTCTTTTTAAGGATTCTGAGGATTGTTTTGTTAGCTGCCTCAACTTGGTTGTTACCCCGTGGGTAATATGGAGTGGAAAATTGGTGTTGGATATGGAACTCCTGGCAGAGGTGACAAACTTCTTGGTTTTTAAATGGGTGGCCATTATCTGTGATTATGGATTGAGGGACACCATACCGAAAAATGATGTAGTTAAGGATGAACTTAGAAATTTGTATGTCGGTAATGTAGGTCATAGGAATGGCTTCAATCCACTTGGTAAAGTATTTAGTCACAGTAATGATGAATTTATGACCGTTGGAGGATGTAGGATATATCTTACCGATAAGGTCGAGTCCCCATTAGGCAAAGGGCCACAGTGACATTATTGGATGAAGCTCCTGTGTTGTGTGTATCAAGTCTCCATGAATCTGGCACTGTCGAAATTTCTTGATAAAGATGTATGAGTCCTTTTCCATCGTAGGCCAATAATAGCCCAGTCTCATAATCTTCTTAGCTAAGGTGGGACCACTAGAGTGGGATCCACATATACCCTCATGTACCCCATGCAAGATCACTTGTGCTTCTTCAGTATCAAGACATCTTAACAGGGTATTGTCTAGGGCATGTCTAAAGGGTATCTCCGATGATGGTATACTGATGGATAAATTTCCTACGTTGATTGTTCGAGAGGTCAAGGGGTAGGAATTGGGCATGGAGGTAGTCATATATGTCTTTGTACCATTGAGAATTGGGACCAACAAGTTCACACACCATCTCCGAATTTGGCACGTCAAAGGCAAGGACCAACAACTGTTCTACCAAAAACTCGAATTTAGGCATGTTGCTAGGTATGTCCAAGAGTGAACCAATGGTTTCCATGGCGTCTGCTGCCCTATTTTGAATGCGGGGTATTTGATGAAAGATGATGTTGTCAAAATATTGTTTGAAACTATTTTCCATCTGCTTATATGGGGCAAGCTTTTCATCTTTGGTTTCATAGTCAGCATTAACTTGTTGGACTACCAACTGAGAATCACCATAAACTTGTAGGTGCTTAATCTTCCATTTAATTTCCATTTGCAATCCTGTTACAAGAGCCTCATATTTTGCTATATTATTGGTGCATGGAAAAGCAATTCTGAATGACTTGGGAATTGTGTCACCCTGTGGTGTGATAAAAAAATATACCAACCCCTGAACCATGATTTGTGTGGACCCATCAAAGTATAACTTCCATGTCATTCATGTGTCAAGGGTGAAGATGAATTCATCAAGAAAATTTGAAACTAGAGGATGACCTGCCTTAATCAATGCGTCTGCTAGCTGGTCAGCAATAACTTATCCTTTTATAGCTTTTATTTCTACATACTGGATATCGTATTCACTAAGTACCATTACCCATTTAGCTAGTCATCTTGTTAATGTTGCTTTACTAAGAAGATACTTCAAAGGATCTATCTTTGCGGCCAACATTGTTTGGTGGTTTAACATGTAGTGCCTAAGCTTTTGAGTAGCGAATACTACTGCAAGACAAGAATGTTCTATGGTATTGTAATTTAGCTCATAACCTACCAAAGTGTGGCTGATATAGTATACTGTCCTTTCATGGACCTCATTATCATTTTGTTTAAGGCTCTTAGCGCTAATGTCGTTGCTGAAATGTAGAGTATCAAAGGTCGTTCATCAGTAGGTGGCATTAACACTGGTGGTGTAAGTAGGTAATCCTTAATATGTTGAAAAACTTCTTGGAATTTACTTGTCCATACAATCAGTACCCCTTTTTTGAGTAGATGTTGGAAGGGATGTATTTTATCTGCCAACTGCACTATGAATCATCTGATAGACTGCAGTCTCCCTTGTAGTGTCCATAGTTGACTTATTTTGGCTGGTGGAGGCATGTCCATTATAGATTTCACTTTTTCTAGGTCCACTTCAATGTCGCGTCTAGAAATAATGTATCCTAGAAGTTTTCCTAATTTCATGCCAAATACACATTTTTTAGGATTTAGCCTCACTTTGTATTCTTCTAGTCTTTGAAAAATGTTATCTAGAACCCGTAAGTGATCATCACTTGTCAATGATTTAGCTATCAGATCATCCACATAGTCTTCCATGAGAGTGTGTATGAGATCATGGAAAATGGTTGTCATGGCGTGTTGGTATGTGGCTTCTGACATTTTTAAGTCCAAAAGGCATGACGTTCCAACAATAAGTTCCCCATGGACAAGTAAAAGTTGTCTTATGTTGGTCTTCAGGCGCAATTCTAATTTGATTGTATCCTAAGAAACCATCCACGAGGGATAACATTTCATATCCTACTGTTAGGTCCACAATCATGTCAATATTTGGCAGAGGAAAGTCATCCTTAGGACATTCTTTGTTTATATCTCAGAAGTCTATACAGATGAGAATGCTACCTATTGGTTTTGTTACTGGTATGAGATTGGAAATCCATTGTGCATAGTCAATTGATTTGATAAACAGGGAAAAATTTAGTGGTGAATCTTTGCCAATTGGCGAATTCTAGGAATCGGCCAAGTCAGAATTGGTGAATTCTTGCTCCCAACAGGGTGTCCAAATCACCTGGATTTTATGAAGTATAGGTCCAATGCATGTCCATTCGCCAATGATTTTTTTATGAGGCATATTTAAGCAACAAATTTGACCTTGTCAAACTACGCGTTTCAATTAGACTGAGTAATATTTTCTCCTAGAATTCTGAAAGCATTTAATAAAACACCTACATATTCACCAATACTATTAAAAAAACATTGTATTAGGACCCATTTCGCCAAGTAAAATTTACAAATAGTTTCTTATGAAGACCCATTTTTCCAATTAAAATTTATAAATAGTTTCTCATGAGGACCTATTTCGCCAATAACATTAACAAATAATTACATTTGAGGACACATTTCACCTTGAAAATTACAATGTATCGTTGTATAAGCAAGCGAGATTCGCCAAATATCTAATATACCATTTAAAAATCCCGCAGAATTCACCAAATATGGAATCATGGATTGATATAAATACAATCAAAAGTATCATTTATTCTTAATTTCTTACACATTTTGTTCGGTTATGAGGTTCTACTTCTCCATTTGGAACTGTAAGTCAGCGAACTGCGAAGCCGAAAACGTAGACTTAAAAGGTGAGTGATCATTTCTTTATAGTGTTATTAGTTATAATAATACGTTTTCTTTATCTCTTTTCCATTCTTGCTTCAACAAAGTGAACCTTAGAACCAAACTCTGAAGTTTCAAAGTTTTTGAAACCTCCGACCCACCAAGTAGAAAAGGTGAGTGATCATTTCTTCATAGTGTTATTAGTTATAATAATAAGTTTTGTTTATCTCTTTTCCATTCTTGCTTCAACAAAGTGAACCTTAGAACCAAACTTTGAAGTTTCAAAAACTCTGACCCACAGAGTAGAAAGATGACGAGGAAAGACTTGCAACTCAATAAAGTGAACCATAAAAAAAGTCAGAGAATCGGTAAGTTATAACAATTTAGAACTCTGTGACAAGGTTATAAAACTATGAGGACTAGCGGCTAAGGTTAGGAAAATCCAAAAATTCTATATTGTATTCCATGGTATTGAATTTGATATGTGATTCTGCATCATTTTTAAAGAACATTTATCACACTACTTATAAATTCCTATTGCATTGCCATTCACATAATCTTTGATAAATAACTGAAAGGAATATTATTAATCCATTCCTTGAACAGAAGCTAATAGTTCAACATCCATAACTTATAAGTTATAAGCTAACAGTTCAACATAAATAACTTATAAAGGCATCTAGTGTCCACCCAACTTAAACAATAAAAGTTTAAATTACCAAATCACCTAAATTATACTGAGAAATCCTTACGCATCCATTACCATAAAATCTTTATTCATAGATAAACATTCCACAACAATGAAACTATCCAAAAATCTATCAATCTCATGTAAATAGAAATAGAACTTCTGAAAGAAAGATAACAACTAAACCAATATCACTGCACTCTATAGAAATTTTATTCATAGATAATAACACCACAACAATATAGAAAAATTATATCATCTTCCATCCCAATAATAGATATCACACTAGCAAACATTCAGTATAAACAAAATAAATCTATACACCATAACTCAAAGATTATGCATGCATAAACTCCACCAATGTATTCTATATCAAAATAATAGATAATAGCCAAAATAACAAAGTTTTCCCTAATGAGTAAATCAAAGTTTGCTCAAAATAGCCTAATCACATCAGTCAAACCAATATTTAAACATAGCCAATGTCTTTGGTAACGGTTTCTTGAAAGTAACCATACTGAAAATTAAAAGAAGTCATTAACTTAAAAGTGCCAACTTTAAAGAAAGTATATGAAAATGCTAAAAATAAACTATGCATCATTCATAACCGCTTCAACTTCATCAACTTCTATCTCCTTGTTCTCTCCTTGTCACAACAAATTGTCCTGCATATTCATTCTGGCTTTATATTCCCTGTACCTGGTAATGATTGAAAAAATCTCCCTATTGCCTGGTGCCAATGTGATCTGAAGCCTAGTTCTCCATGTTTTGAGAGCAACTTCAGACTCGTTCAGTGTGTTAGACCTCCTTTCTGCTTCAGCTTTAAAATTTTTGAGATAAAGCTCCAGCGTCCCAAACTTTGAAAAAGATTCTCTATTCATCGTAGCAGGATGTGCTACTTCTCTATTGAAGACTTCTCTAAAATTTGAGCAGATTTATTTTGTGTCTAGAATTTTCTCATCAAAATCATCTGTTATCTTCACCTGCAAATCATGAAAGTTCCCCTTGATTTCTCCTAACATATCCAAATACTTCTCCAACACATCTGTGATTTCCTTTACCAAGTCATCATATATGTTTAGTTTCCATTTAAGTGAATCAAGCCATGAAGGATCTAATTCCTTTGGATCACTAACAATCTGTTCATTTACCAACTTCAATCGATCCATGGAAATTAACTCTTTCATTTCTTTTGAAACTACATACAACTTGGTTTGATTGTTTCTAACCTGCTGCAGTTCTGCTATTAATCCTTTTCTTTTATCAACAATGTCAATGTAGGAAATCACATATTTACTAATAAAAAATATAGCTTCCTGAGACAATTCTTCAATCCACTCACTAGAATCCTTGGAATAATTTAGATTTTTCTTAATCAATTGCATTGCAGACTCATCAATAACACTTTCTTGGGAACTAGAAGCCTCAGTATACAAAAAGGGAGAAACAATGGAAGAGATAAAGTTTTTGAAATCCAAAATTTGAGATTGCAATTTTACGCTTTCTTTTCTTTCTTCTTTTACCCGCTTGGCTAAAGCATTGACTGAGTAACTGGTGTGATATACATCACCTTCAAGTTTTTGGGGACCCATGCAACATGTATGATTTTATAATCATCTGTGGTTATCTTATCATTATCTACATCTTTTAGAGGTTCTGCAATTTCAAACACTTGATTCCCATAAACAACATCATTTAGAATTCTTGACATTTTCTGGGCTTTCTTGGGCCCTAAGGAAGATTGGAGTAATTTTGTCATTGTATCTACTCCAACCCCAACGGATGTCAGAGGAGTGTATTTCCTCTTCTTTTCTACCGCTTTCCTCAACCATACTGAAGATTTTTGTATTAGACTAGGGTCTTTATCACTTTGAACAACCTCTCTAGACTTGCTAGGAATAATTGATATGTTTTCTATAGGAGGAGATTGAGAAGACTCTTTAGACAAGGGCAGGAAAGTACTATCTTGAATAATATGCTTAAAGATGCTCTCTGAATCTTCTAACATAGGTTTTGTTTGGACATTTTTCTTTTTAAGAGCATGGGTGGATGGGTTGTCTTGTTCACATATTAATTTTGATTTAATTGATTTCTCTGAATTTTCACCATCACCCCCAGATTGTGAATTGGTGCTAGAAGACTTGATGACTATCCTCGCCAATGATGTACCTCTAGGGACTACTTGGCTAGATCCTTACTCATTTTTCTGGGATGATTTTGGTTCATGAACAAAACCAACAACCCTACACCATTTTCCCTCCAACCAATCCTGAGTCCTTTTAAGTACTGGTTTGACCCATTTACTCATATATAAAACTTCATCTTTATCCTAGTCAACTCTGGGATGTGATTTATAAGGAAACTTCTTGTATTCAAGATCAAGAACCATTGAATCTTCAGAAATATTTTCAGGAATTTGGAAAGAGAAACCAAATTTTTTTATCTGCTCAAGGGTTAAACTCATATGGTCCCTTATGAAAACTTCATTTTCATCAACACAATCTTCCCAGAAATCTTCGATTGAAGGTTGGTGTTGATATGAGTCAGAGGCATACAATTTTTTTCTCACAAAGCCCTTGCTATCAAAATTATTTCTTACAAACAAGTACTGGAGATTGTATTCTTTGAGAATCCTTTCAACATCCCTAGCCATCTCATTACTTTTGGAAGAGAAAGAATGAGTAACTAACGGGAAGGTATACCCTCGCTTTCCCATATTCATGTATTTTATATTTACTATGGCCATTTGTCTACAGACCTCCAAAAATACCAGTAAATCCTCAGGGTACTTAGGCAATTTAAGTGGATCCTTCTCGTAACCTCCAATTCTCAAATAAGAAAAACTATCAAACTAGATATAAAAACTTCCAAACTTCAACACCAGAGATTTTGATTCAGGGGAAAAATGCATTTCAGGGTTTCCATCCAACTTTCTCGCAGCTTCCATTAAAAAGGCATCATTAACAAGAAAATATTCTCCCATCCCATCCTGCCTGGTAAATTGCGCATAACACTTATACACAGGCATGCTAGGACTTGGTGGTACTTGTGGTTTCAACCCTGGCCAATAAGCTCTTTAACTAACAATGATATATATCAAACAAGAACACAGATGAAAGGTAGCAGTCTTTTGAAAGTTAACTAATTGCTCATGCAAGTGAAAGAAAATTATCTCGGCCCAATCAATAAACACATTATCATCACAGATAACTAAAATGAACTGACACATTCAGTCTTCAAATAATTCAAATTATGCATTCCCGACAATACAATGAAATAAAGCAATAACATCAGCGATTTCTACTTTACGAGTGCCTTCTCTGGAATTCCCAATGCTTGAGAAATGACCTCAGGAATTTTTTTAGCTAAAATAGTTTCATCTGTGGCCTTGATTTCTTGGGTTTCAGGAATGTACCTTCTCACACATGCACCAATTAGGTCAACACTCAACACTGCTTCTGGAAAACCTCTGGCATGAGCTAGTCCACTTTTGAACACCTTCACATCTATAGAAGATTTTTCTTTACTGTCCAGACGTGCCCAAAATTCTTCCAATTTAAAAAGTCCTAGCTCCATATCCCTCACATCGAGCCAACGATTTTAAATTTCAGCTTGCATGAGCTCACTATGCCTAATGAGATGCTTGAATTCTTGAAGAAATAATAGTAGCAGGTATGCTTGAATGTCAGAAAAACTACACCACCCACATATGTCACTATTGTTGATAGGACGTGTTTTAAATGCGACAATCAATTTCATACCTCGAAAAGATAGCCTTTAAACCTGCATGCTTTTGGAAATTCTTGAAAAGACAACTCAAGTTCATTCAGAACATAGTATTCAATGAGATGTCAAGTGATGACGCCTTTGAAAGGCAATGTCTGAGAAAAAATACGCCACCTTCAAGGCCAAGCCATATAAAATGACAAGACGTGCAATCAATGTGGAATAAAATGAGAATGCAGGCTAAATGTCTGAGAAAAACTACACCACCCACGTATGTCGTTATTGTTGATAGGATGTGCTTTAAATGTGGCATTCAATTTCATACCTCAAAAAGATAGCCTTTAAACCTGAATGCTTTTGGAAATTCCTAAAAAGACAACTCAAGTTCATTCTGTACATAGCGTTCACTGAGATGTCAGACCACGACGCCTTTGAAAGGAAATGTCTATGCAACCCACAAAATGGGCTTGATTTGACAATTTGATGGTATTTATTAATTAATTAAAAATAAAGAGTACATTTTTAATTAATTAATAAATTCCATCAAATTGGAAAATCAAGCCCATTTTGTGGGTTGCATAGCTAATTCCCCTTTGAAAGGCAAGATAAGTCCATCATGTCGCGTGGTTGCTGAAACTTGGAACCTCTCTCCCTCTCATCTGCATCATGTAGTAGTTATGTGGCATGGGGATTTTCCTATTCTCATCCACATTATCTAGCGTCGCATGAATGTCGCCCAACAATGCGTACACGAAGACCATTTGGGTCAATTTTTTGCTTATCTCTTTCAAGACTCCCATATGCAAAAGGACTGCTAAGAACATTGCCAGAATCTTCGTATTTGTTTTGGCTCTGTGATAAGCCTTCAGAAATTTTGGCCCAACCACTTGCTTGGTTGCCCAGAGAATGACTGGATGGGTCGAATTCATCAGCCCCTGCAGTCACTTATTGATTATTTCCCCTCTGAAGGCCTGCAATTGCTTCTCCACGTCCAACGCAAGTGGCATTTCCATTTTACTCCTTGCCCACAACTCGCCTTTCTGGGATTTTCTACCACTAATTCGAATTTTGCAAATGGAATGTGATAAATGGCTACTTACTCCACCTTTGCATGCAATTAATATTTAATTTCTCAAAGGAAAAAAAAATGATTTGAATAACTCTCTACTGTAAATTTATAACCATTTATTTTATTACAACTGAATTACAATGTCACATTATTACTATAACTATTACCTACCCTATTTAATAAATTATGGGCCACTAGTGCCGCTACCAACCTGATTCATGCAAACCAAAAAACCAACTTAGTCAATTCATGTATCTTAAGCATTACATGTACAATTAAAAATTAAAATGTTTAATTTGATTGACGTCTGGCTACATGCAAATTGTACCTCAATCTTACAAGCTGTCAAAATCACCAAACTTCAGTCAGCACTACCAGTGCCACTCAAACTATATGAAAACATTACAAATCTTGTTTCATTAAAGCTATAGCAACTATAGCCGTCCATCGAAAATTCATCAAACAATAGTGGTCCATAATGTCTCGTGGTCGCTGAAACTTAGAACTTTAGAACCAAAGTTTGAAGTTTCGAAGTTGTCAAAACTTCTAACCCACTGACTACATAGATGACCACAAAAGACTTGCAACTAAGGTTAGGAAAAGCACCAAAACCTTGACTTTGGTGAATTAAGATAAGAAAGGTGGCAAGGACGGTGCATTTATGAAGTGAAGGTTGCGGGCATATTTTAGCAAGTGGACATGATTGGAGGATCAATGGTTAATTAAGATTGGTATGTGTGGAGTTTGGAAAATTATTATCTCTCAACAAGGCCTGGAATTTGACAGCCACCCCCTACCTGTCATATGAAAATTTGTGACGTTTTTATTCATTTAAATGCCTGTAACTTTATGTTTTATGAAAAAATTTAACTGTCAAAAAATATTTAATTTATATTTTTTATATAAAATCTTTTATATTAAAATATTATTGATTTTATTAATCATACATATTAAATAAATGTTGTTGAATTTTTTTTATAGTTTAATCCTTAAATTCATCTATCTAAAAACATAAATTATTTGTAAAAGGCAAATAAAATTTCAACATGCTCACCAATAAAACCAAGTTACCAAATGTTGTATTATCATGAAAAAAAAAGCTGAGAATCACTGTAAACAAAATGCTATTATATACTTTAGATTTATCTTCATCCATCAACTATCAAAAATGTTCCAATTTTAAACTAATGCTATAAATTATGCTTTAGATTTATGTTCATCCATTGGACCATCAACTACCAAAAAAGCTAATTAACCAGCACAGTTTCCATTTCCAACATATCAAATTATCCCTAATCTACCCGCCTGAAATCCAAGCATAACCCCCAAAAATTAAAATCACAAAAAAGATTTAGTACAGTAAACTATTTTTTTTTAAAACTTGTACTACTTAGACGCCTTAAGTGAATTACCCGTCTTCATCTTCTTCCTCGAACGCAGACCCTTCCTTTCATGCATCTCTGCTCTAGCGATGTCTTTGAGATTCTTTATGACCTCCTCGACCTCCATTAGCTCGATGCAAATTTTGAGTGCTTTCCACCCGCACTCTGCACCTTCTCACCATAGATCTTTGGTGCATCCTTCTGGCCACCTGATAAAGAGATGATTTAAATCCATGAGCTTCGGGCCTCCACCACCCATGCCTTCAACCTTAACAAACCCCACTCCTGGTATTGCTCATTCCAGAATTCCTTCCATATCCTCTAAAAAATCTTTATGAACCAGAGTTTTCATGACTTTCCTCAGTACATCCACCGGTTCTCCTAAGTCCAGATCCCAAGCCATGACCAACAAATAAATATCCATTTTGGTCCTATATCTATGCTTTAATTTTTCAAAGCCATTACCCAAAATAAATTGAACTTTTTGTGCCACCTGCACATCCTTGAAGAGAAATAAACCCCATAGCTGCTTCACAGACACTTTGCCAACGAAAGGGTCTAGCTTCCTCTGCGATGTCAAGGTGAAATTGGCCTCCATTGTTTTTGTGGTTCACTGTCTATGGAGACTTCCATGCCTCCTTCGCTTACTAAACAATGTTTAATTCGTCAATTTTTTTTCTTCTGGCTATTCATATGGTATTAATCCACGCCGCTGCCCAATACCACAACCAATTTGAGAATTTCAATAGAATAAATGAAAGCTAGAGTACTTCGATGCATTGAAATGAGAGAATTAAATGTCTCAACCACTTATTTATGAAAATCTAATGGTTCTAGTGTTATTTCAAAGGTTTCAATTCACAAGTTTAGTGCTTCAAGGATTTACTTCCAGAATGCATCTATAGCCATCCATCGAAAATTCATCGGACGGTCCCTCTTTTAAAACAAACTTTATGCACGTGCATAATTTAAAATGGGGACATCGCTAGGTTGATGAGACTCGACCCTCAAGATTAAAGAGTTAATATTTAAGGCTTTGTCATAAAATATTTTGGTTTGACTTAGGAAATATTAAATGGTAAACAAGAGCAGGATGACCGAAAGACCTAAATAATTAATAAAATCTCAACCATTGATTTCTGGAAATCTAAAGGTTCAAGTGTAATTTTGCAGGTTTCAATTCACAATTCTAGTCCTTGAGAGATATACTTCCGCAATGCAACTACAACCGTCCATCGAAAATTCATCGAACAATCCCTCTTTTAAGACAAACTTTATGCATGTGCATAATTTAAAATGGGGCCATCGCTAGGTTGATGAGACTCGACCCTCAGGATTAAAGAGTTAATATTTAAGGCTTTGTCATAAAATATTTTGTTCTGACTTAGGCAATATTAAATGGTAAACAAGAGCAGGATTACGACAGACCTAAATAATTAATAAAATCTCAACCATTGATTTCTGGAAATCTAACGGTTTTAGTGTAATTCTGCAGGTTTCAATTCGCAATTCTAGTGCTTGAGAGATATACTTCCGGAATGCAACTACAACCATCCATCAAAAATTTATCAAATGTTCATGGTCCATAATGTCGCGTGGTCGTTGAAACTTGGAACCTTAGAACCAAAGTCTGAAGTTTCAAGGTTTTCAAAACCTCCAACCCACCGACTACAAAGATGACCAAGAAAGACTTGCAACTAAGGTTTGGAAAATTTGCACTAACACTTCATCGATGCATTTTTTTATTAATTTCATATTATGTTTAATTCGCCAATGTGTTTTTCTTAATCATTTGAAAATAGGTTTAATTCGCCAGTCAAAATATTTTATTGGTTTGAAAATAGATTTTAATCACCAATGGAAAAAAATTAGTGGTTTTAAAAAATTTGCATTTCACCAGGATTTTCCACAAACTTCTAGCGATTAGAAAAGATTCGCCAATGGACATTTTTTTTTTATGAAAACCGAATTTTTTTTTCCACTAATATTAATATTTTTATTGGGAAGTATACAAGATTCTCCAGGATTTTACACCTTCACTGAGGGGGGGTTTCTTAAAGTTTTCCCTGCTAATAAAGCCAACATCCAACAGTTTCTTTAGTTCAACTTTGTCTAATAAAGTAATTTGCGGGTGCATTTTCCTTAATTTTTGCTTCACGGGTTTAACACCTGATTGTAATGGAAAATGATGTAATACTAGGTCAGGATCCAGTTCAAGCATGTCAGTATATGACCATGCAAAGTTGATCTATCTTTCTGTGAAGAAGTTACGAAATTCAAGTTGCTATGTTTCTATCAAAGATGCTGCAAAATAGATTACCTGAGGATTATCTTTAGTGCCTATGTTGATCTCCACAGATTCCTTAACTAACATTAGTGACTTTTCTTGAGCAGCAAGGAGAATGTTCAACCCTCCATCCTTGGGTGCCTCAGAGAGGTTTTAGCCCTTGGATGCATCCTTATTTTTTACTTTTTCATCGTCCAAAGGTGCCTTTCGGTTTTCACCTAGGGACTCATCATTTTTATTCTTTTCATTGATTTTTTTATTGTTTCTACTTTTGCGACTAGAGGGGTGAACAAACTCCCCAAAATAAGCCATGTTATCCAAGTCTATGATAAATCCATCCTTTTGGTCACCACTATGTATGCCTTCTCACAGTCCCATGAACTCAGCTATTGCTTCATCGTTCTCAAAGGTATCTAAGATGGGGATGTCTTGTTGATCCCAATTGATAAGCTAGGGATATACCAGGGGCATTTCATCATCGAAAGTATCAAAGGTAGAGGCCGATAGGGTGAGGATAGACCTATTGACATGGTCACAAAATTTTCTTATCAAATCCTCCTTATTCTTTTTCTTGGGAATAGGTAGATTTTGAGATGGATCCATTGTAATGGTTTGGTTATCAGAAGCAGGTTCGCCAGGTTCCCAAGAGGTGGGATCAATGGATTCCCAAAAGTAATGTTTGAGCCATTCTTCTTTTTTCAAAGAAGTTTTAGGATGGGAATTAGGTGGATTTTGTGAGGAATTAAGCATTTGGTCAAGTTCCCCAAATAGTTTATCGAGGTCCATGAAAGTGGTGGAGAAGAGGGAATCCCACTCATATTCATTAGAGTCATGGGAATTGCAGTAGCATTGGTCAGATGGCTCATTGGATGTCTTGATATCTTTAGAAGCACTTACTTCCTCTTGTGATGGTATCAAGGTACTAGAAACACCAATCTTAATCGGTTAAAACCCCAACCCTAGGCCTTTTGGTCGCTTAGAGACAATGATGGGTTCAGTCCTCCCATTTTGATGTAGTCCTAGCCTACTATGTCCATCATATCCTTTGTTTTTCATTATCATAAGACCTTTTCCATATTGATTTGTAGGTATTTGGGTGGGTGGAGGAGGTTCTTCATTGTCTTCTTTGTATAACCAAGAGGTCACATCTTCTTGATTTATAGCTTCTCTACTTAATTCCCCCCATTTTGTGAAATTCATTATGGGAGGGACGCGCAATGTGACAATGGATTGGCTCCTATCTACCGTTGGTAGACCATATGATTTGGGAGGAACCAACTGGCTGATACAATAAGATTCTTTCATATGATACTCTCCACAACCCTTATCTTGGATCTCGACCTTAGGAGTAGAAGGTGGTGTTTGGGAAGTAGATGTTTTGGAAAGAGTGAATGGATCGATATACTAGGATGAGTTGGATGACGAAGCCTCTTGATTAACATGCACCTATCATTGGGGTATTCCACATAGATTAGTGCAATACTGGAAAGGATCAATATCACCATCTATTGTGATCTCTATGCCATTGTATGGGAATTTAAGGCATTGATGGTAAGTGGAAGGGACGACCTTCATAGCATGTATCCATGGTCTGCCTAGTAAAATATTATATGGAAGGATGAGATCCAAGACTTGGAAATTGGTATCCATAACCGCAGGAACAACTCTGATGGGGAGCATTACAACTCCTTTAGATGATTGTTCTTCGTCATCATATGCCTTAATGACAATGCTCTTAGTAGTGTCCACACACGCCTCTAAGAAGCCTAATGCCTTAACCAGTTTCAAGGTGCAAAGATTCAACCTTGCTCCTCCATCTACCAAGAATCGTCTAACTTTTGTTTTATGAACAAGAACTTTGAGGTGCAATGGGTCATTGTGGTCTGTCTTCTCAGTTGAGTAATCTTGTTTAGAGAAGGTAGCATGATGAGAGTTGGTTAGGTAGCATAACATCTCTTGGAAATGATTGAAATCTAGGTTGGTTGGGACAGTCATGCTTTGCAAAGCTTTGTCTAAAATAGCTCAATGATTGGGTTAATACTCAACAGTTCTAAGATAGAAATTTGCACTAGGGTCTTCCCCAACTGGTCAAGTAAATTGTACTAAGGCTTGGAGGGTTGTGATTGTTGCTATAATGGAAGGCATTGGATGGTTATCTTGGTTCGATGAGTGTTGACCGCACATTCAGGAGTTTTCTTTATGGTAATAGTGTTGATATGCCCATTAGCGACTCGAATGTGATTTATGATTGGGTCGTGGTTATAGTCATATTTGACATTAGCATAGTTGGCTGAATTATTGGTCTTATTTCCCAAACTATAGGCTTTTCCTTTTCCATGGTCATGTAATGGATCAGTAAAGACCTTGTGATTGTTGTTTGAGGATGTCTGTTTCTATCCATTAACTTCAATAGTTTCATTTTCCACAGGATCCTATATAATGTTCTTCAACTGTCAACATTGTGGTAGACTGTGTCCCTTAGTTCGGTGGAAATCGCAAAAAGCATTGTCATCCAACCAAGAGGTTTTAAATTGTCCAGGATCATATTGCTTTGGCTCAAGAAGTTGTATGAGTTTGTGTTTTCATTTCTTTGAAGACTAATTCAAATGGTTACCCTAGGGGAGTGAATTTGCATTTTGGAAACCTCCTTTACGGTCATGGTTTTTGCGTGTTTTGGACAAGATTGACAGTTTGGTTGGCATTTTTGGGTGTGTCGTTAGAGGGGTTGTGTCCTCTAAATGTAATGACTGGTCCTATGTGTAGGGTTTTAGCATCGACAATGCTATCATTAGTTACGTTCTTGTTTTGGGACCAAATTTGGTTTCTATCATTAGGGGTGCTTTGAACATTTGGATTCCTGTTTGACATATTGATTTCACCTTTTTCAATGAGAGCCTTTTCAAGTATGATACCCTTTTCTACTAGTTCCACAAAAGAAGTGCAACAATGTACTCTTAGGTCACTTCTCAATTTTGAATTAAGGTTTTCTAGGAATATGGTGACCTTTTTCTTTTTAGGTATTTCAACAGGACATCAACTAGCTAGCCTCCTCCATCTCTGGAAGAAGGTGATAAATTTCTCTCCTTCATCTTGTGTGGTGTGACATAAGGATGCTATTGTGATTTCATTGTCAATGTTAAAGGTGAAATGTTCAATAAAATTTTCAGTAAGTTCACCCCATGACCTTATGCCATATGGAAGTTGAGAAACCCATTCAAGTGCTATTCCAACAAGACTTCATGAAAAAAGTCTCATGAGATATGTGGGGTCATATGCAACATCTATGCACATTGTGGAAAATTCCCTTATATGTTCAATAGGATTACACTTCCCATTATACTTAGGAAAGTTCGGTATAACATATCCATGTGGCAAGGGTGTCATGTATAAAGCTTTTTCAAAGGGAAATGGACATAAGTCTTTTACTAAAAATTTATTTTTGCTAGACATCGCCATATTGTCCATTTCTTGTTGAAGGGCTTGCATTTGTGTTTGCAGAACATCTACTTGTGTTGATGACGTGTTGGTTGTATTGTTGGGGTCTATGTAAGTGTTTTGAAACCCAACATTATGTGACGGATTTTGGTTCAGTGTATGAACGAAAGGTGGATTTTGGTTGGATGTTGGTTGATTGGGAATGTGAACATTTTGCAAAGGGTCGGGATGGTTCCCAAATTGTATGAGAGGTATGTGTCTCATTTGTGAAACCCCTATTTGTGGTATGGAAGTGGTGGTGTTGATGTTGGGTATAGCAGTTGTCATGTTTGTGCTAAATTTAGGCTTTTTTCTTTCGGTATTGGTGTCGAAGGGATTTGACGATGATGCCCCTATGGTAAAATTAAGGCCTTGTGTTATGCTTGATGTATCAAATGGTGATGTTTGTACTATTGTGGCACTCTGTGTAGGTACTCCAAATGGTATGGTTTCAGTTACTTGAGGGATAGAGCCACTAGAAGTAATCATGTTTTTCCATTGACTAGATGAAGTTTGCAATGTGTGAATGTCAAATTCAGGAGGTAATGTGGCACCTTCTACTAAAAATTTTGCTAGATATCATTGGGGATTTTGTGCTAAGTATTCATCTACAAAAGAGGCAAATCCTGGATCTTGGGCAACAACATCTAAGTCTTCAACTATAACGCGTCCTTGTTGGTCTCTAGTGAAAAAAAATTCCAATAAGGTTTTATGTGGCTTTGATGTCCCTTGTGGGGGGTTTGAAAATGGATTGATAAAGTCTTGTGGGTTAGCCATTCCTCTTTGTTTCCTTTTGGACCATGTTTCGACCATGTAAGATATGCTCAAATGCAAATGATGTAGAACTATGTCTAATGAATGATATGATTTTATTCTATGGTTTTTTTGGATTTTTTGGATATAAGGAATGAATGCTAATGCAACTATGTTTTTGGTTTTTTTTTTGGAAAATAAGGGATGTTAAATGCTGATTAATGTCTAAAATGATGGTGTCCTAAAATGACTATGTCTAAGTATGCTAAAGTGTAGGCAAGATTTTAAAGGTAATCAACTTTGGGAGATTTGAGAAGAGGTTACTAACCATGCAAAGTTTAGCCAAGGCTTCAATTTAGTTTGTCAAAGGAACTTTGTAAGAGACAAAGTGAGTTCCCAAACTGTATTGATAGCTGGAAAAGACTCGCCAAAATGACAAAAGATAACTGGTGTGACAAGTGACTTGGTTATATGACAATTTTTGTTGAAGGAAAGGTTTATCCAAAGCATGGAAAGTTGACCTATTTTAAAATCTACAAAGGCGACTATCCTAAAAGTTCTGATTGATCTGAAGATAATGAGGACTCCTAAAATGTAACTAAGTTTGCAACTAGTATGTCTATCGCTATCGCTAATGATACTAAAAGGTGTAATGATGAAAAGTGTGAGCAAATCTTTCTGGTTTTTGTTCTGAGATCACTGTGAAAGGATAATCATAGACAAGTTTTGACTATGTGACCTTAGGCTATGACAGTGAATTTTTTTCTTCTGATTGTCAGGCAATTGCGGTTCAAATTTAATAGATGCGTCGTTTGACAATCAGATACAGTTTTCGGTATTAGATGTAGTTTACAACAACAGGTGTGGTTCTCAGTAATAGATGTGGTTTATAACAAAAGATGCAATTTTCAATGGTAGATGCAGTTTATAACAATAGATGTAGTTCATAATAGCAGATGTGGTTTACTGTAAATAAGATCTTATTTTTGTGTAATTTTTGGCAAAGTTTATAGGTTTGTTTCAGTCTAATTCTGATCAAATTTTGGAAAAACAGAAGACAATCACAAAACACTTTGTTTTGGTTTAGTTTTTTATGTAAAAAAAATGTTTAATTTCAAACTGACAAGTATGATCCTATGGTTGGCCAGGAGAATATCTGTTGAGTTCCCACTTGGATTTCTCCAGTTGCGCTTATTCAGAGCGGATGATTAGAAGCTTGACCACACTAGCTCCCCTCCATGACACTAACTTCTCTGGGTCAACCAAGCTTCAAGTTCTAATGAATCTCCCATGAAAAACTATTCATCTCTACTAAGAACCCCAAGTATGTGGGACAGCTTCAAAGGTCTGACCTCCTGTACCAACAAATAGAGGGATTTTGGTAATCTAAAAACAAATGGATTTTAATAAGGGCACCCGTTCAGGTGGTTATACATGAGGCAAGATTAATTTGTCTATATAACACATCTGCACCTGTAATGCTATTTTTTCCATTAGCATTCACATTTATATACCGATCGGGAGTAGCTTGGATTTAGCTCATTGTCAGTTTGAGTCACCTTGGGGTGAGTACTTTTTCCCACCAAGGCAGGCCCAGATTTAGAGTTAATAACAATTTATCTTACACCCAGGATCACACAAGTATGTAAGGGGAGAGGATACTTTTATTATTAATTTAGGTTTTAATCTAAACAGAGTGTACAAAGGCACCAAGCACAGTAGACAGTTGTTTATTTTAAGCACCAAACGAAATATGATCTAATCTAATCAGATAATCAGTTTCAAAATCAATTCTTCAACAAACGTCCTACATCATATTTCATTAGTAGTTTCAATTTTAGCCTTCAACAAATGAGAGTTGTAGCTTTAGATCTTGGCATAATGAACTTGCAAAACAAACATTAAATTTCTTTTGCCACACGCTATGAACAAATTATCAGTAACCAGAAAATATTAATAGTAAAGAAAAATCTGCTATAGATGTGAAGGTGTTCAAAAGTGGACTAGCTCATGCTAGAGGTTTTCCAGAAGCAGTGTTGAGTGTTGACCTAATTGGTGCATGTGTGAGAAGGTACATTCCTGAAACCCAGGAAATCAAGGCCACAAACACTATTGTAGCTAACAAAACTATTGTAGCTAATTTTTTTCCCAAGGTTGTTTCTCAAGCATTGGGAATTCCAGAGAAGGCACTCATAAAGGAGATGTCTGTTCAAGTTCTTCTTCCTCATTATCCTACAAAGATTCAACATACAAATGTGGTCTTTCATCAAATTTTACATTAACAACTTCAACAATATTATTAAGCCTTTTGTTAAGGCATTTATAAGCTTTGCTGTGAGTTGAGTATCCCAAAAAGATACCCTCATCACTCTTTGATTGAAATCTCCCAAGGTTATCATCATCTTTCTTGATAAAACGCTTACTTCCAAAAATTTTAAAGTGTTTAACAGAAGCAGTTTTTCCATACCAAAGTTCATAAGGAGTGTGTTTAGATTTCACCCTAAGCTGCACTCTATTCAAAATGTATATAGTTGTATGATCAACTTATTTCCAATACATATCAGACAACTCAGCTTCATCTAGCATGGTTCTAGCCATTTCTTTTACAGTTCTATTCTTACGTTCAACTACCCCATTTTGTTGCAACATACTGTCTTTTAATGCCGTGTTGTTCACAGTAATCAATGAACTCTTGAGAAGTGAACTCACCTCCTTTTTCAGATCACATACATTTAAGTTTTAAATCAGATTCCTTCTCAACCAATTTACGAAAGATTTTAAACCTTTCAAATGCTTCTGATTTGTGCTTAAGAAATGTGACCCAAACCATTCTAGTATAATCATCCACAAACAACATAAAGTACTTTTCACCATTAATAGACCTTGTTCTGGTTGGTCCACATAAATCAATATGCACAAGCTGTAAAGGTTTTGAAGAAGAATTTTCTTTTGTCTTGAAGCTGATTTTAGTTTGTTTACCACTTAAGCATTCTTTGCACACAGAGTTTTTTGGCTTGCTAAGAATTGGTAGACCTCTCACATTCTGATTTTTACTAATTCTAACCAAATTTTCAAAGTTTATGTGTCCTAATCTTTTATGCCATAACTATTTCTCTTCAATTTGGCCCATTAAACACATACCTTGATTATTGTCATTGTTTGATGTGTCGAGAAGATTGTACACATTTCCTTTTGTCCTCCTTCCAGCTGCAACTGCCTTTCCAAGCTTGTTCTTAATCTCACATCCCTACGAAGTGAAAAGAACATGATAACCACTATCACAGATTTGACTAACACTTAGAAGATTGTGTTTGAGACCTTCCACATAGTACACATTATAGATAGGAGTGTCTTCATTCAGAAGAAGTGAACCTCTACCTTTAATTTGAATACTAGATTTATCACCAAACTTAACATATCCACCTACATAATCTTCAAGATTTATAAACTTATCCTTGTCGCCAATCATATGGTTAGAACATCCACTGTCCAGGACCCATAAGTCCTTTTTCTTGGAATGAAAAGTAGTTTGAACCAACATAGTTTGTTCAATGTTGTTGATAGTCTTAGGTTTCCAAACCTTTTTAATTTTCTGTTGTTTAGATTGCAGATCAGTTCTGCACTGTTTGACAGAATGTCCCAAAGCATTGCATTTAAAACATCTGATTTTCTAACAAAACCATAGTGTTGCCTAAGACCAAACCTGGGTATTCTAGGATTCATAAGCCTACAAGTGCTCACCTTATGGCCAAATTTGTTGTAGAAAAAACAATAACCATAGAAGAAAGGATTGACTCTATATGAAGGTCTATTACCTCTTAAAAACTGAACATGATCCTTACCAAAATCTGAGTGATTTGAACCTGAACCTTTGACTTCAGAAGAGGGGTTTTGTTTTGCATTCAGTTGAGTATTCACCCTTTTCAAAACCAACACCAGTTTTATCTTTATACATCTTCTGCTTTGTGAGCATCTCATTCAGTTTTAGAGTGCTTTCATATTTTTCAATTTCCTTCCTAAGAAGAACTACTTCTTGTTCCAGTTTTTGAATTTCTTGATCTTTGCAGCTTACAGCCTCTCAAAGAAAGTCTTCAACTCTTTTAGCTTCTTCAAGCTGAGTTTTTAGAGAGACCATTTCTTGATCTGGTTTATGTTCTTGAGCAAGAACTTGTTTTTTGAGTTTTATGACCTCTTGTAAAGCACATTTCAGCTCACTTTCAAGATCTACTTCACCTTCTTCAATGTCAATAGTGTTTGAATCATTTTGCTGAGTAATTTCAGCCATGAACAAAGTTTCATCTTCTTCACTTGATGAATCTTCAGACTCAATATCAGATTCATCCTTACTAAATAGACTTTTCTTCTTTTTGAAATTGAAGTTTCGTTTAGGTTTGAAGGCCTTCTTCTTAGGCTGTTTTCCAGATTTTTCATTGTCACTGATTTGATCATCATAGGGACACTTTGTAGCAAAGTGACCTATTTTGCCACAGTTAAAACATTTAAAGGGAAGTTTTCCCTTATATTTTCCTGATCCCTTTTTAAATCTTCTAATAAAATGGGATTCATTAGAATCAGACAACTCTAATTCACTGACTTCCACTTTTTCTTTCTTTTCAGTGTTAAAGGCAGTTTCTTTTCTTGTTGAATTGTTTTTGCTAGTTCTCATTTCATAGGCAGTAAGTATTCCTTGTAGGC
Organism: Sequoia sempervirens; assembly: GCA_007258455.2. Taxonomy (NCBI): domain Eukaryota; kingdom Viridiplantae; phylum Streptophyta; class Pinopsida; order Cupressales; family Cupressaceae; genus Sequoia; species Sequoia sempervirens. The sequence continues at coordinate 1,011,805 of VDFB02018296.1, read as the reverse complement.
TGTCTAAGGTAAGCTGATCAAAGTGTTTCTTTTCTTCTAGGGCTGAAACCTTAGATTCCAATTTGGATGGTAAGGTTCTAACAACCTTTGTGACCACATCAAATTCATTAACCTCTTGACCTAGACCTTTCATTGCATTGACAACTTCATCAACTCTTAGGAAATATTCAGCCACTTTTTCATCATCCTTCATTTTCAACTCCTCAAACTGATGTTTGAGTGTAATGATTTTTGACAGTTTGACTTTCTCATTCCCTTGATATATAGTTTCAAGTTTTTCCCAGATATCATGAGTAGATTTGCAATGCATGACTTTAATGAACACATCTTTAGTTAACCCACACAAGATGGCATGCTTAGCTCTGGCATTTGTTTCATACCTCTTTTTTTCAGCAGGATCAGTGGGAATAGAGGCTGGTACATTGTAAGCATTTATAACAATGCTCCAAACATCAACATCAAAAGAAATAAGAAAAGCTTCCATTCTGATTTTCCAGAACACATAATCTGTTCCATCAAATAACGGAGCTCTGGTTACAAAGGCACCGTCTTGACAATGTGCCATTAAAAACAAACTCCAAGACCAAGATCAATCCAAGGTGATTAAAACCTATCGAGGACCCTACGCTCTAATACCAATTGTTGGAGTTAAAATGACACTGAGAGGGGGGTGAATCGTGTGTTAACATATTTGACCAATTTTCAAAAATTCAAAAATAGAGCTCGATTTGATCTCAATATTACTCTCGATTAATGCATTGATGAGTTGAATGTAATCATTCATAAACAAAATTGAGAAAAGTAATAATACCAACAGTGAACTAAAACAACAACACAGTGAAGCAATGAGAACATAGAAGAACAAAGAGACACAAAATTTGCCGAGTGGAAAACCCTCCTAGGGTATAAAAACCACTCCCGAAATGCCTTCCAGGCTTAATCTTTTAATCAACTATTCACAATGCCTTATAGGCTTATTTTTGAGCACCCACTCAAGGAGCACCAACCCCTCATTTAGAGATATCTATCTCAAGGCCTCAAATTATGATTTGAACAACAATAATAACTCAGAGGATTTCTCTATTTTCAGTTAAGCACATGTTTCTCTATTTTTTCATCTACAAAATACCTTAAAGATTCAATAATTGAATCCCTAAAATACTATATAGAGAAGAAATTTACAATATCTCTGCATCTTGTTATTCATATTTTATTGTAGAGTTTATCCATACATTTTCATACAACCAAGGAATGATAATCTCAGAATTACAACAACCGAACAAAAAACATAGTTTTTTGCTTCTATTTATACATCTTTTTGATTTAAATGCTAGAAAAGTACCTGTCTTCAGAAGTAATGGCTGAACAACCAACCTGAGAAGATTCAGACTGAAGTTAACAAAGTTGTTTATAATAGAAATCTTCATCTTGTACCTAGCAAGATTATTAGTCGAGGTGAAATTGATTTCCCAATACAAGAGCCATTTCACCCAGCTAAGAGCCGACCTCAACAAATCTAAAACGTATGTGATCATTTCACTGCTTAGAAAGCACAACTGCCCACCACAGAAAAATCTGCAACTCCCATGGCTCCATCAACCACTGTTGAGATTTCAGCCAGAAATGCACCAAATAAAGCTTCCATATACCATTGATAAAGCCATTACAGCCAGCAACAACAGAAACTAAAACTCTCATAATGGCGGCCAGGCTAGGGTTCCATACCCAGCCAAAAAGAATAATCATGAAATTTTTCCCTAAACTCTCATTTCCGTCGATGTAACGTTATGCCAAAGGCAACTTTATCGCCCTCAAACATCCCTATGTTTGTCGCTGAGACAATTCATAATCGAGGAGACCTTATATAGAATACCTTTTATTTTACCGAAAGCCCACTTGATACACATTAGTCGTCGTGACACATGGTTTTTCTTGCCAATGAGTCCATCCGCCCTATATATATCGCTGTAACTTCAAACTATCGGGGAGACATCTTGTAGATTGTTTTATGCCATACCAAAACACCTCGAATTCACACCTATTCACCAAGACGACATAAATCTCTCGCTAAAAGCCACTCATTAGACTTTGTCGGCAAAATCTGACAGGCTCGCTATGACAATACTCTGATGCTACAAAATTCTTGGTGAAATAACCCTTTGCATAAGTCGGTGAGACAACACGGAATCGCTAAGACCTCCCTCTGAATATCACAAACTCTTACCGATATGCAATTTTTCAACGGCGGTCGGTGTGACATACCAATTTCGCTGTGACCACATATCGACGGTGTAAAACTTACCGAAAGCTGCCTGAATGAAAAAATCCAATCGACATGACATCAGAAATTTCTTGCCGATAGGCAACACAAACTTTTCAAAATGGATCGGGGAGACCCTGCCATTCTCATGCCGATATGTGTAAGCCCGAATGAGAAACAACCAAAATCATTAGACAAATGAGATGTCAGAACCAAGGTAAATGTAATGCCTTCAAAAATGTGAGTTCAAAGAATGTAATCAAATGGCTTGAAAACATGTGAAATACACCTGTGGTATGCAAAGAGAACCATCCTGACAAAGAAACCATCTGTCAAGCTCTATTAGTGAAAGAAGTAGCATTCATAACATGAACCAGAAATCTCATCACCATGAATTTGAATCATAACAAATATCTTTCTGTAATAGCCAAGAGACATCAAAGAAGTGCCAAAATAAAGCATAAGGATCCAAACTAAAACATATTATCAAAGAGAACTAACTGAAAGGGATTTTTTCATCAAGGACAAACTATAAACACAACAAAGATCCAAAAAACTCATCTTTTTATCAAATGCACCCAAGTACACCACCAAAGATTCAACATCATTTGGTCTTATTCTCTTTGGGATCTCTCTTATAATCTTTTAGAATTTGAGATTGAAAGAAGGAACCAACTCATCCTCTTCCTTCTCCATACTCGTTAACTTTTTTCTAATTAGAATTGGATCAATCCTTTCTCCAAACTGTTCCATGAACAATACTTTAAACTCCTCCCATGAATGTATGGAGGAATATGGAAAATAAGAGAACCAGTCTCTTGCATTTCCTCTCAAGGACTGAACAAACAATTTCATGACAACATCTTCAAAGTCCAATTCATAATCTCCCGTCATGTCAACAAACTCTTGCAAATGTTTGCTTGTTGATTTAGCTTTTGCATCATTGAACTTTGGTATCTTATGTCTGATATTAGGTGGTACAACATTGGTGTAACCAAAAATGTTGTAAAAAAAAATAGCTTTGTATCTCTCAGTACTGAAATTCCTTTGACCCAATAAAGGTTGTCCATCATGCATGGTTACATTCATGTCTACACCAGAATGTGCAGCTTGACTATGCATCCTCACTCCTTGAAAGAGGGTTATAAATTTTACTTTGCAATTATATAATGCTACACCAGTTCCTTTTAGAAATTAGGACCCTAAGCCTTTACAATGAACATCTCCTATGAATTTTTCTTAAGATCTTACAATATAGCATGCTTATTTATGATAATGAACTAATTTCAATTCACATTCAAAAGGCATGCTAAATTTTCACCATTATTCCCTGATCTAGTGCTAATTCACTTAATAGGGAATCATTTACATCATAAGCACCGAAAATTTATCATAATTTTCTCACAAACATGATCAAATTATCTTCAATTCTATGAGAATACCTGAAATTTTGTAGCAACTGCCTATCCTTTATCTTTAAAATATGCAGATCTAGAGATTTGATGTATGCTTAATCAGGTTCTTTTGTCAGATTCGCCACCTCCTGTTATGGAGGATTAAACTTGAAATGAGATGAAGTTCCTTAAAAAATAGAACACGTTCTAGGTTGGCTTCCACAACGAAGTCACTTTCAGATTCTTCAAACTTTGTTGCACTCAAATCTTCTACCAGGTTCAAGAATTTATCAATATTTGAACATGATATTTAGAATTATCACACCATTTGACTCTCCAATTCAAGTATCTGCATCTGGAGAGTTGATATTTTCCCCAACAGAGTCGCCATTCTTTTGGTGTTTTTTCCTAGTACACCCTTAGGACTCTCTAAAGAGTAGCAAGCTCCTATAATCAAGAACCCCTAAAATGAATGTTCAACTTAACGAGTAAAGTGCTTTAAGGACTTTACTCCTTCACTTCAGGCTCTGTGGGACCTAGGAGGGTGTTCCTAATTGTGTTCATTTTGATCTATCTGGTAATGAACACATCAACACATAGATTGGTTCCTATAAAGAGAAAATAAACATAATCCACTAAAATATTAGCTGATCTTTGAGCAAATAATCATTTATTCACTAGGAACAAGAAAGTATTTCAAGTACATGCCTCATGGTTAAGAAATTTTAAATGAATTATACTCTGATTCTAAGTCCATGATCAAGTAAACCATTAACATATTTCAATTATAAATATCTTCAGCAAATAGACCAGTGTTTCATCAATTGGGCAATGGAGTCAAATACATAATAACCAGTAATACACAAATTCTTTAGCTCTAATAATAATGGACTATTTTCATAATGCCTTACATCATGAAAACTCACAATTCCTAAAACATGACTTCTTACCAGATCCTTTGCAAAATTCTTACAAATCTACAACCTATTTAAGCATCTAATCAACTCTTTGAGTTAAAGCAGAAATGAGGACACATTCAGATAAGTATTTGGTGATAAACAAAGATACCATTGATATTTCATTCATAATTTTTAGAAATTTACAATAGGAGAGAAAATGTTTAGGATATAATATTTGTTTCGATATCAGTCATTTCTGTAAAAATACTTTAGGATCATTACATATATGATTCAAAACCAAGACAATCCTACTGTTCTATTCATTGGCATCCTTTCTACACCTAATTTCTACCCAGACCGTATACAGGACTAAAAATTTTAGAACCAGAACCCTTTGCAATGAACCATGAAATTACTTTTATAGCACAAGGGAGCAACAAGCATCCGGCTCAAATGCAATTACATTTCAAAAATGTTTCATTTCAGCACCAATTTGAATTTCATTTCAAAATTTCCCACATGGTGACCTACAATCATTTGTTGAATACAAGGAGACGAAATTGATAACCACCATCAAAAGGAAAATGAAAATACCGCCAAAATTTTCCTTTAACTGTCGGCAAGGCCTCACATTCCATGTCCATGTTGCCTTGAATATCCACCATCAACATGAAAACCAAAAAACCAACAACATTAGGAAACACCACAGTAGCTTTATCCATCAACACAAAAATTGAAAACCCACACACCAATTATCTTAACTAGAAGGACCAAAACCAAAACCCAACCCACGGTACACATTCCAACTTCGAGTCCTCGCTAGAGGTAGGGAAGAAACTTCCACTCCCTCCTTATCTTTCTCGTTACTAGGCATAGGGCCATCACGCTCGCTTGGAGTTCTCACAAATATCAACTGAACTGACAATACTTCCACTCCCAAGGCTACAACTTGATTCAGCATCATAAGATACTGTTGATAGCTTGAGTTTGTCTCCATTGCACTGTCTGAAGGGATGTCCATGATGGCAATTGGAGAACTCTGTCTTCCATAGGAGCCTCATCCATACCTTATTTTTCTTCGCACTCTTGGTACAAACCTAGCAGGATCTTTTCCTTTCTCCTTCACAGATGGAACATGTCCAGGTACATTATGCTCATGTACAAAGACATCACCATGAGGCTTTTGCATGTTGAGTCTTGGAGACCTCCTTACTGGTAATGCAGAATTAACTGGCCTACTCATCTTCGTTGCCTAGTAGCTTCTCAAACTCACAATAGAACACTCTTCGCTCTCTACACAAATTCAGAAAATGCTAACAACTGACTACAATGGTGAAAATGACAACCACTCCATCCGTATTTATCAAGAAATTTTGATGGTTTTTCATCATCAATTTTGATGTCACACGCTCAAGGAAGCAATTAATCACTGATGTCAATTTCATCACCGTTAATCACCCAGGTACTTGGAGATTTGCGTATCATTCCTCATAATAGCTAGGAATTAATTTATCGCATGCACCAGGACCCAATTGATAGCTCCTGAAGAGTGCATGCCATTAATGATTGCTGATTGTTGAGAAAAATGGCTAACACATGCGTGTTTTTGATTTTTTAAATGTTGGTCGTCGATTTCAGAATGAGATGGAATATTGGGCGGCCTAGATGAGATCAAATCAAGTTTGAAAACCCAAGCTCATAGCTCGTCATCCTCTAGCCAATGAGAAACCATTGATTGGGAACCATGTCATTCATTCCACGGGCTTCACCACACTCTACACGGTGGTCAAAAAAATCCACGTGTCATCCTTTCGCGTACCTTTCAAGCCTTCTGGCGGGCATTAATTAAATGTTGCAAGGTATGCGATGAATGACTTAGATTAAATTCTAATTTTACACAATGGTCATTGATCTCCCCGTCATCGGTTAGCAGGCCCTTATACAAAAGTTGGTCCCCGCATGGCAAGGACACACATTAGAACATCGTGAACCCTGCATGTCATATGACGACTATCCATTAATACCCACGCGGTGTGCGATGGGCGGCAGGGATTAAACCTTCAAATCCAATGGGCCATATTCCTACACATAATAAATATTATTTTTGAGACGGGGCCATGACTAGGTCAATGACAATGAAACCCTTGAGGGCAATGACTTAAGCCCTTAAAAATGAAATATTTCACCCAACTTTACAAAAAAATTGGCACAGAACCATGCGTGGGTTGACCATCTCTCCTAGACTGAGGAGGCCAGTAAACAGATGAATTCAAAGGATTAACTAATGACTAACTCGACCGGTAACCGGTGGGAATAGTTCACTGCAAAATTATAACACTAAAGGGTTATGGGATAAAATATTTATAAGGTAAGGGTTTACAAACCAAAACCTTTAGCCCATCCTTGGACATAGAGCTTAACAATCATGACTCAAGTCATGATTTTCTTAGAATTTTACAAGAACTTTAGGATCTTTATCAGGGGAATAGGGTGTGGACCAATGAAGCTAGATATGGAAGGTTTCTCATAAGTGTTGCATATGTTGGTTTTTGAAAGGCTTTCCATTATCGGTAATGATGGTGGCAGGGATACCATATTTGTAGAGAATATGGTAAATGATGAATTTGGATATTTGGATGCCAGTTATTTGGGAGAGTGGAAGTGCTTCCACCCATTTGGTGAAATATTCAGTGGTGGTGATTATGAAATTATGGCCATTGGATGATGGATGATGGATCTTGCTGATCAAGTCGAGACCCCACTGTGAAAAAGGCCACAACACAGTGATAGGTTGTAGGTCTTGTGTAGGAGCATGTATCAGATTTCAATGTTGCTGACATGGTACACATTTTTTGAAAATCTCACAAGAATCATGTTCCACAGTTGGCCAGTAAAACCCCATTCTAAGAAGCTTCTTTGCAAGGGCCATTCCATTAGTATGGGCCCCACAAACACCACTATGCACTTCGTTTAACATAATGTGAGATTTTGATTTTCTTAGACATTGAAGAAGAGTGCCATCATACCCTCTATGATAAAGTGTATTACCTAAGATTGTGTAACGTGAAGCATGTTGGATAGAGGATTTACATTGGCTATGGGTTAGATTGGGTGGGAGAATGTTATCATGGAGGTAGGTGTAAATATCATGGTACCAGGGGGATTGTGGACCTATGATGCTGCACACCATCTCATTTTTTGGAATGTCATATGCTGGGATTAATAATTGTTCCACCAAGAACTCAAAATATATTTGATCTCTAGGCATGTCTATAAGGGAACCAATTGTGGCCATTGCATCAACAACCTTGTTCTTCAATCTAAGGACTTGTTCAAACTGGATATGAGTGAAGTACTTCTTAAAGTCATTGATCATGTACTTATAGGGGAGAAGCTTATCGTCCTTAGTTTGAAACTCATCATTGACCTATTTGATTATGATTTGGGAGTCACCATAGACACGAAGATGAGTTATGTTCCATTGGATTACAATTCTAAGACCTATGATCAAAGTTTCATATTTAGCAATATTGTTCGTGCATGGAAAATCCAATCTAAATGACTTTGGGATATAGTCACCTTGTGGAGTGACAAAGAGGATACCAACACCAGCCCCATTTTGGGTATAAGATATATCAAAATAAAGTGTCTAGATATCTTATTCTACAACTGTGAAGATGAATTCATCTAGAAATTCTGCCACTAAAGGATAAGCATCCACAAGGGGAGTCTTATCCAACTAGTCTGCAATAACTTGTCCTTTGATTGCTTTGTGATCTACATACTCAATGTTAAATTCACTAAGGAGCATAACCCACTTGGCCATTCGGCATGTCAATGATGTTCTTGATAACAAATATTTGAGTGGGTCAACTTTAGATATCAGTTTGATTGGATGGTTGAGCATGTAATGTCATGGATTTTGGAAACTAAAGACAATCATCAGGAAAGCTTTTTCCATGGGAGAATAATTGAGCTCATACCCCACTAGCGTTCTGTTGATATAGTAAATGGATATTTCTTTTGATGACTCATTATGTTGTGCCAATAATGCCCCCAGTGTAACTGCAGTAGCTGAAATATATAACAACAATTATTTGTCTGGGATGGAGGCATCAAGATAGGTAGATTTGCAAGATATTCTTTGATTTTATCAAAGCCCTGTTGGCATGGAGGATCCCATTTGAAAACTGTAACCTTGTGTAGGAGATGAGTAAAAGGTTGGCACTTGTCTATAAGTTGGGAAATAAAGTGCCTAATGGATTGTAACTTGCCTTGTAAGCTCCTTAATTGCTTGAGATTCCTAGGCCGGGACATTTCCATTATATCCTTAACCTTTGTAGGATCAACCTCAATTCCCCTTTTGGACACAATGAAGCCTAGAAAATTGTCGTATGTGATGCTGAAGACACAATTCTTAGGATTTAACCATAGTTGATATTGTTCCAAGTGATTAAAAATATACCTCAAAACCTTAGGGTGATCCTTTCTAGTTGTTGAATTTCCCAGGAGATCATTGACATAGTCTTCCATTATAATGTGGATAAGGTCATGGAAGATAACTATCATTACACGTTGATAGGTTTCCCCCGCATTCTTAAGACCAAAGGGTATCGAATTGTAGCAAACCATACCCCAAGGAGTAGTGAAAGTGGTCTTATGTTGGTCTTTTGGTGCAATCTTAATACCCTAAAAAGCCATCCATGAGGGATATCATGGCATGTCTTGCTGTCAGATCTAATAACATGTCTATATTGGGTAATGAAAAAGCATCCTTTGGAAAAGCTTTATTCAAGTCCCTAAAATTTGTGCAGATTCAAATGCCCCCAACGAGCTTGGCCACAGTTACTATATTGGATATCCAATCTGAGCAGTCGATCAACCATATAAACCTAACTGCCAACAATTTTTCTAGTTCCATCTTAACAAGTAGAGCCACTTGTGGATGCATTTTTCAAAGTTTATTCTTGACAAGTTTTGCATCTAAACATACATCAAGGTGGTGGACTACTAAAGAAAGATCTAATCCATGCATGTCTGAATAGTACCATGCAAAGTTGATGATACCTTCTTTTAGCAAATTAGCAATGACTGAATATTTTTCTTCAGAGAAAGATTTGGCCACGTAGGTGATTTTAGGCTCCTCTTCTATTCCCAATTTTATCTCTCTTGTCTCTTCAATTAGGATCAAAGACCGCTCAAAAAAGTGAGTCCCTATAAGGGGAAGATGAACATTCGCACACTCTAGCACCTCATCAAGGTTTTCACCAGAGGATACACCCTTTGTTTTTACTTTTGTCGAGTCAAGAAGTGCCTCAGAAAGATTTTTAGTAGATGATCCTTTTTTACTTTGTTTCTTTTTACTTTTTTGGTTAGGGTGTTCATCCTCCCCAAAGTAGACTCCATGATCCTCGCCTAATACCATGAGGTGTACATATACATCCTCTGAAGGAAATATATTGATTGGTGCACTTCCTCGTAGGTCCCAATCAATGACGTTAGGGTGACGAAGTGAAAGGCTAATGGAGAAAATGGATGTGGATTCAAAGAGGGCAAGGAGATCCAAATCATCGTAAGAAAGTATGATGGCCTCCTCTTCAGGTATGTCCTCAAGAAAATTGATTTCAGAGTTAACATTGTTTGAAGTACTAGTGGATGTTACATATCCCTTCTATTTCTTGTCATAGCCTAGACCCAAGTGTTTAGGATGTGTGGGTGTTTCAATAGGTCCCTTCTATTTCTTGTCATAGCCTAGACCCAAGTGTTTAGGATGTGTGGGTGTTTCAATAGGCTTTCTCATTCCATGTTCATCAACAACAAGCCCTCTCCCCTGATAATTATACTTTTCTGCTAGCTTGGAAACATGGGGATAAACTTCTTGGAAGTATTCAAGAAGGGGAGATGAAGGCTCAGGTTCTTCTCTATAAACCCATTGGTTGATGTCCTCATCCATTTGATCTTGTAAATTTCCTAGAGACTGAAATGTGGTGGAACCCACATTCTTAGAGTTGAGTGTTTTAGTGATGGGTTCTTCCTTTTGTAGAGACTTAAACAGTCGACCATAAGTGTGAGGAGAGGGAGGCATTTTTCCCACATTAAGAATAGTACGCATCTCGTACTCCCCAAAACCCTTGTCAATGATCTGGACTTGTGTGATAGTGGAGTTAGATGTGGAAGATGGAGTAGAAGACGTATTAGATGATGGAATGTTGGATGGAATGAGGGATGATGCTTGAGGAGTTCCCACTTATATTCCTGTACAATGGTGTGGATGCAGGAAAGATGTCTCCAAAGTGTGACAATACTCGAAAGGTTGAGGATTAGTATGGATAGTAATCTTGACCCGATTATGTGGGAACTTCAGACATTGATGATAAGTAGATGGGACGGCTTGCATGGCATGAAGCCATGAGTGGCCAAGGAGAAGGTTGTATGGTAAGTCCTGATCAAGGACATGGCAAGTGGTATATTGCAAACTGAGCCTTGACCTAGATAGGGAGGCAAATGATGCCCTCTGAATCTCTTTTTGCATTGTCATATGCTTTGATTGTAATCACTTGATTATCTAAGTTAGCGTGAGTGTACCCCACCTATTTTATGAACTTTAACGTGCACAGATTTAGAGAAAAACCATTATCTACCAAGACCCTCTTAACCTTATGTCTGGTGACAAGGAATTCAATGTGCAGGGCATGATTGTGAGTAGGGTCAATGGGTGGCATACTATTTTGACTAAAGCCCAACTGGTAGGTAGATGATAAATTTCCCACAAGAGCTTGAAATTGAGTGGAGTCAATATCATTTGACACATGTGTGTCCTACAAAGATTTTGTGAGAATCTCTTGATGGATTGGAGAATACCTCAGCAAATCTAGGATAGATATTTTTGTAGGGGTCTTGCCAAGGTGGTCAAGGATATTATACTATGAGCTCACAGGTGTTGGTTGGGATGAACTGGAAGGCTCAAGAACTAATATGTGGGTTCTACAGGTGGTGAAAACAAATTGGGGATCTTTACCTTTGAAAAAAATCATAGATACATGTGGGTCTACTTGGGTAATGCACACAATAATATTTTCATAATTATATGGCATCTTGTTATAACTGATATTGTTTGTGCTATTATTTTGATTGTTATTATTAGACCCAGTGTTAGAATTTGACATGTTAGGACCTTGGTTATGCTTGGGAAAGGCATTTTGAAATATTTGAAACTGAGCATTGGATGAGGTAGATTGGTTTTCCTCCACCACAATGTGTCCTCGATCAATAAGATATTGGATGTAACCTTTAAGACCTTGACATTTGTTTGTGGAATGAACCTTAATCCTTTGGTAATCACAATACTCATTCTCTCTATACTAGTTAGGCTTTGGCTTTGACTCATCAAAAGATTTGGTAATAGGATAAGTAATCGCATTAGCTTGCACTAGCCTCTTAAAGACTACTTATAAGGATTCTCCTAATGTAGCGAATGTGTGTTTAGTGTTTCCTTGATTTGATGATTAGATTGTGGGGGAGAATGGGGTGCATCTTGAGGCAGAAATATAACATTGGTGATAGGTGGTGGTCGAGGAGCATTTTGTGATCTCTGAGAAGTACTGGATACTTGGATATGCTTAGTGTCTATGACTCCATCATTAACAATGTTCTTGTTTCTATTCCTATAGCGAGACTTATCCCCAGATTATTTGTCTTTATCATCCTTAAAGATTTTGATGAGCCCTTTGGAAATGAGAGCTTTTTCAATAATGGTTTGTTTCTAAATAACCTCAATGAAGGTGGTGACACAATGGAGAGGTAAGTTATGTGCCGACTTAGGATGGGAGTTTGTGACAAAGATACCCACTAACTCCTTCTCAGGAAGAGTACACTTGAGTCAGCTAGCCAAAGCTTGCCACCTTTGTAGGTATCTAGTGAATGTCTCTCCATCACGTTGTTTATCTTTTAGGAGATCCATAGTATCTATATCCTTCTCTATATTGAAAGAGAAGTGTGTGTTAAACTTCTCTAATAGATCAGAAAAGTTGGAGATTGATCCATGTGGAAGGTGCAAGAACCACTCTAAAGCTTGTCCTCTTAAGCTCCATGGGAATAGTCTAAGGAGGTAGTTATCATTGTATAGAACCTCCTGACAATGCATGTAGAAATCCTGCAAGTGGTCTCAAGGATCTCCACTCCCCTTATACTTTTCAAATTTTGGAATTTTAATATGCTCAGGGAAGGGAATTGTGGAAATAGAAGGGTCAAATGGATAGGGACAAATGTCCTCGAACTTGAGGATTTCTTTGATGTTCCAGCTTGCAAGTCCTTCGTAGGGAGGATATTGTTGTTATGAAGGTAGTGGAGGTGGAAGTGATTGATCATATGATGGTGGAGGGTATGATGGTACTTGTTGATAGTGGTCCATGTAAGTGGTTATGGATTGGTATAAACTTGTTGTTGTGAGGGTGGCACCTGATAGTATGATGAAGAGGCTGTTAAAAGGTGCAGGACAACTGAGAGGGGGGGTGAATTAGTTGTCACCAAATTTAAACTTAATACTTCAACACTTATTAACTTCACAACCACATTGTTCTGTTATTAAGTATGAACATGAAATACAGATAACAAAAAGAAAAATCAACACAAAGAACACCAGATTTTATGTGGAAATCCCAATGAGGAAAAGACCATGATGAGGATTAACTCACAATATAAATTAGTTCCAAAACCACATATATAAGGCTCACTGTTAAGGGATCACTTCCTTGAATAGGACTCATTGTCCGAATACAAAATCTCACTGCTTACAAGGAGGCTCATTGCCTACAAAAAGATTACAAAAAAAAAGGCTTCACAGCCAAAAATGAATTGACGAGAGTGCACCTAATAAGTGTTGATACAATTACAGTGATGCTTAATAAACTGACTTGACACACTTCATCATATTCACACTTCTTCTCCTTCGAATTCACAACTACCTCATTGATCTCTCAATCTTCAAAAATTGTTCAACATATATACTCGATATATCCGCAAACATCAATTAGGTCAGCTTAATTAGATGCATTTCCTTGTTTACCAAAAATACCAACTATTGGCTTCAAGTATTTGCAAAAATATTTCCAACCAATAAATCAAAACATGTAGCATGCTTTATCATGTCGGCATAGACCTAATATAGGTTACACATATATCCGCATATCAAAAATTGATTCACCATATCACGACTTATTCACGAAGTCGGCCATAAATAGACTTAATTGCAAAAATTAATCAACAAAATAATGTTGATACATCGTACGAGCACCGGAGCATGAGAGATTCTTAACATACATGATTTCAACATCCATAAACTATTTCCCAAAACCGCTAGCAACAATAATCAATCGCGAAGGATTGCAGACTAAAATACTAGAGGGTGTAGCTTGTATACCAGTTCAGATACCAGACCAAAATACTGGATCAAGCATTGACTTAGACTTGCAATCACAATCATGGTGACATCAATGGTAACCCAAACTGGTAGAGATAGTCATTCTTCTTCATTCTTCCAACAATCTCCCCTTTGTCATTGATGGCAACATGTGCCAAAATTCACAAAACACAACATTCTCTTCTCCTATCACCTTAGTTGTTCTCTACATAACTCTCTCCGCTCATATGACTCTCTCCCCCTTTGACATCAATGGCAAAGGGCGACCAAAAAGGTAGGATGTAAACGTATGTATATGATGACCTTGTATATACATAAATTCCAGCTTCCCATTTCAAACATTCAAATGAGGATGACACTTTTTACATGAAAATATTTTCTTGCACCTCTTTCTTATGATCGGCATAATCCTTTTCCAATCAAGCACAACTGATAGTTACGTAAAGGAGGATGTCCGATAAGAAGACATAAATAGTTGTTCACAATTTTTTGCATCAGAGAGAATTTTGAAGACATGATCCAACCAGACCTCAATAGCTTCCTTAACCAACCAGAAGATTTTAACCATATCTTCTCTTTGCCTCTGAGTAGTCAGAAACTCCACCTACAATTCACCAACTCTTATTCTATGTTTCCCATCCTTGTCTTTGAAGAAATCAAAGTTCTTTCCAATACTGTTCATCTTAGATTCAATGGCTTCAATTTTGCTTTTGAAATTGTCAATAACTGTCAGCCACCAGAGACAATACCTATAGATGTTAGATATTTCTTTGATGCATTCTCTTGTCTCATTCATGCATTTAGATAACACTTGTTTTGCTTTGTTACATCTTCTTTCAATCATAGCTTTGAACTTATGACCTTCGGGTCCTTCCAACAATGTTCTCTCTTCAATAATCTCTACTAGATCACCTGACAAGGAATCTAACACATCTGAAACAAAAATACCCTTATTGATAAAATAATCAACCAACACATCATCAATTTTAAGTTTCTCAATCAGAGAGCATGCATTCCACATTTCACCAATCTTCTTCATTTCACTCTTGTCTAGTAGCATCTGTATATCCTTTGGATCAAAGGAGTCAGATCTAGACAAAAAATATTCTTCATTCTTCTTTTCTTCTGAGACCTCTGTTACAATAGTTTTCCTCTTTTTTAGGTTCCAAAGGGGACTCACCAATGATGACTTCCAACTCTTTCTTACCAACTTCAAACTGACTAGGTACTAACATACCAGGGCACATATTTATCTTTAGAGATGTGAAATATGATTTGCAAACACTTTCATTATCGACCAATGATTCCAAGTATCTGTAAACTTGTTTCCCAATAGGAATACTGGATTCCAACACAATATTTTCTCTTCCTGGTAGCAAATTAAAAAAGTATAAAGTCAAGCACACAAGAAAATATCCAAATCAAAAAAGATAACCCTCAACCAATGACATTCGAGCATTCTCAATTAGGTTTTCAAGTAATAGGCTACACAGATCAAACTGCTTGTTTTCCTTAACCATCATGTGTGCAAGATATACAACAATAGCCGAAGTTGAACCTTCACAATTTTTGAAATAGATTTTATAATAAATGTCGTACGCAACATACCTTACAGTAGAATCCATAAGAGTGTTTATCAATAGAGCTCAAGGGACTTTATCAATGCCAGTAAGTTCCTCCACATCTTTGTATTTCATGGTTTTATTCCCAGGGAGATCCCCAACACTGCATAGGCCAGCAATCGCTTCGATCGCTTCCTTCATGATCAGGTAGGGTTTGTTCAACACAATACTGTCGTTCTTGAATCAACTCAACAAGAACAAGATGAAATATTTATCTGCAAACTAGGGAAATTCTCCTCATAAATCCATACCTAGGGTTTTTATGCTTTGTAACTCATTTTCCTTCAGCCCTAGTTCCATTTCCTTTCTCTTTCTATGATCTAATTCAACTCCTTTCAACTTTAGTGGAATGATGCCACTTGATCCTCTACCCATTGTCGTGCTTATCTTTTTGAATTCGTTATTGTTTAGTCAAAATTTCTTCCTTTTCCCTTCTTCCCCTTTGAAAATTGAGAAATAATTCTTGAGTATCTATAATGATTTCTTCAGAATTGATTTAGATCACTTCTAGAGCACTCCAGGACACCTTTCAAACTCTTCAAGTGCTCAAATGATCAAAAAGAACTTACGAATTTTACCTTATGCACCATCGGTTTTCCCTAATTCACATTAAATGTGGCAGACATCAAAAAGCTTCTAAAACAATTCTTCTCAACACAAAAAACCCTAATTCAATCCACAAATTAGCATGCCAACATGTTTTCTTTCAGTTTCCTTTTCAAAACCTTTATTTATTCATTATTCACAATACATCCTCATGTTCTTTGTCAACCTTCTTTACCAGTTCATTCTTCTCCACCGGAGCATACTGCTTTCCCTTCTTGCTTTTGCAAACCTTTGAGATATGTTCAGGTTTGTTACGATTATAGCATATAACACTTTTCTGATTAGTCTGACCTTCATTACTTCTCAATCTACATTGATTTTCTTTGTGTCCATACTTGTTATAGGTATAGCAGTAGCCATTAAAATATTGATTCATTCTGCCTCTATTAAACCTATTCATCATTACCCAACTGATCATTCTCAGAGATTTGCATTCAGTAGCTTTATGCCCAACCTTTTTACATGAAAAATATTGTCTAGAGAAAGAACCATGAAACTGATTCACCCTGCTCCTGCATTCTATTACCTTGTGACCATATTTATTATAGAAAAATCAAATACCATTGAAAAATGGATAACTTTGTGCATTAGGTTGTCTCACAGGAGGTCTCTTTGCAAAATTTCTTAAATTTATTTTTTGCTTCCTTTTGTCTCGAGTCTTTTGATTATCCTTTGAACTTTCACTTGTTTCATTTCCCAAGCCACCTTTGTCTTTACTTGGTTTTTGTCCTACAAGTAGTTCTTCAAGCTTGTCAGAGCTAGATCTGAAATTGTTCTCACAAAGTTTTTCCTTTTCCATTTCTACTCTCAAGTTTACTACCTCCTATTCAAGTTTAGAGCATTCATCAAATTTGTTCTGCACCATTATACTCAGACATTCTTCAATTCTCTTCTTTTCTTCTACAGGCACTTTCAGTCCAATTATCTCTTATTTCTACTGCTCGCTCACTTCTCTATGCCTTTCCTTGAATTTCTTTAATTGTTCTTTCAATTTCTGGAGACATTCATTTGCATCATCAAGATTTTCTTTTAGATCTATATTTTCATTTTCAACTTTGTCAAGATCCTCAAGTGTAGCCCAAAGTTCTTCTTTATCATCCATTTGAACAACCTTCAGGGTCTTCCTTAAGTAGTTAAGCTCTACACCAAGGAACCAAGGCTCTGCTACCAATTGTTAAAAGTCACAGGACAACTGAGAGGGGGGTGAATCAGTTGTCACCAAATTTAAATTGAATACTTCAACACTTATTAACTTCACAACCACATTGTTTTGTTATTAAGTATGAACATGAAATACAAATGACAAAAAGAAAAATCAACACAAAGAACACCAGATTTTACGTGGAAAATCCAATGAGGGAAAAACCATGGTGAGGATTAACTCACAATATAAAGTAGTTCCAAAACTGAATATATAAGGCTCACTACCCTAAATAGGACTCATTGTCTGGATAAAAAAGCTTACTGCTTACAAGGAGGCTCACTGCCTACAAAAATATTACAAAACAAAATTAGGTTTCACAACCCAAAATGAATTGATGAGAGTGCACCTAATAAGTGTTGATACAGTTCCAGTGATGCTAAATAAATTGACTTGACACACTTCATCATATTCAGACTTCTTCTCCTTCTCATTCACAACTGCCTCATCGATCTCTCAATCTTCAAAAACTATTCAACATATATACTCAATCTATCTACAAACATCAATTAGGTCAGCCTAATTAGATGCATTTCCTTGTTTACCAAAAATACCAACTGTCAGCTTCAAGTATTTGCAAAATATTTCTAACTAATAAATAAAAACATGTGGCATGCTTTATCATGTCGGCATTGACCTAAGATAGGTCACACATATATCCACATATTGAAAATTGATTCACCATATCATGACTTATTCATGAAGTCAGCCATAAATAGATTTAATTGCAAAAAGTAATCAACAGAATAATGTTGATACACCATATGAGCACTGGAGCACAAGAGATTCTGAACATACATTCTTTCAACATCTCTTTCAACATCCATAAACTGTTTCCCAAAACTGCAAGCAGCAAAAATCAACCGCAAAGGATTGCAAACTAAAATACTGGACAATGTAGCTTTTATACCGGTTTAGATACCAGACCAAAATACTTGATCACGCACTAACTTGGACTTGCAATCACAATCATGGTGACATCAATGACAACCCAAAATCATAGAGATAGTCATTATTCTTCATTCTTCCAGTAGAGGCACCCTACTGTTGGGATGGTGGCTACTAATAATAGGATGGATTAGACCGATAATCGTATGTAGGCTGTTGGGAAATATACGGAGGTTATTGTGGATTAGGTTGTTGATGATAAGTGTGGTATGGGGGCTGTTGAGGGTTAACGTAAGGTGGTTGTTCCTAGGATTGCTATGGATTGTAGTAGGAATAGTTAGGATTGGGGTTGGATGTAGTAGGTTGTAATCTAGGTGTGCTCTATGGAGGAGGTGGTTGATAATAAGTATTTTGCGAAGGCGGTTGATGATAACGGGGTGAGAAATAGTGAGATCGAGGTTGTGAATGATATTGGTATTGCATTGTAGGGTTTCCCTGAGATTGTGAATGTTAAAATAATGGACGCACAATGTCCCTGAAGCTGCAACCTTTAAGAGGACATTTGCCAAGAAGAAATTCATCTACATAGAAAGTGTTACAACTCAGGTCATGGAAATGGAAATTATTTGATTGATATCTAGAATATGATTACAAATGTACATATGCCCTGATTATATAGGAAAGAGAGAAATCTAGAATGCACTATGATGTTTCCAAGTGTCTTAATCACACATGTGATAACATGTAAACCCTAAAAACCTACCTAGGGAATGTTGAAGTGATAGAGATAAGTTCTAGATGATTTCTAGAAGGAATCTTATCTCCTACAAACATGGAAAGGGTAATGAACCCATTATTAATGATTTTATAATAATGCAACCTAGGACTTAATTAAATAAAAGACCTAAGTAAACTTATGCTAGTGTAGTTAAATAATTAATTACACCAACACCCCCCATAAGTGCAACTTAGGGAGGAAAATAAATATGCAATGATGATGATGGATGATGGCTCCTAACTACATGATGGCCATTTTAGGTACCCATTTACAAATGATATGAAATGCAACTAATCTCCCACAAACAGAGAAATGGGGAAAACCCGGTGGTAAGAAAACCCCTCTCCAAAAAGGAGATGAAATGCAAATAAAGATAAGTGAGGAAGGATGGAGGACTCCCAAATACCCCCCAAGTACACCATCCATCACATGGATAAAATACAATCAATAGCCCCCCCTAGGAGGGAAAGAGAGAGACTATATAGCCCCCTACAGATGTGATCACCTACAAAAATGGTAAGTGTCTGAAGACAAAACATGATCCAGTGTAAAAAAAAAAAAACTTGTCTCCCTTTTGGAAGAAACAAAACCAAGTGCAAGTGCAGGGATGCTTCCCATTTTGGATATGAATTGAAGGAAGAACGAATATAGATGATGAAGATGTCTCTGAAAACTGCTCATGTGTCTCTTTTGTCATTGAAGATGAAGATGCCACAATCAAATCAGGTACATGCCCAATCAATGAAGAAGGTGACAAACCAGGAAAATGCAAACACTAATGCTGAACAAGATCCAAAGACTATAATACAATGATCCTTACATTGAAGGAATAGATGGAGACTAGATTTCCCCCTGAATGAAGTGTCCTCAAAACCACTGAAAGAAGTCTAAAGCAGCAAAGGTATCCAAACCACATGTCTCCCACTAGGAAGAAGAAAATCCAATGGTAGATGTTGAAAAAACTCCAACTCCATAATGAAATGAGAGGGAAGAAATCTCATACATGAAATCTCTGAAGAGAAAACAAGTTCCTCCAAAGTAGTCTCTAGATCCCCAATCAAGGTTGAGAGAAAGGACTGTGGAGACTCAAGAAAACTCTCCAAAGTAGGATATGAATAGAGGAGTATATCCCCTCAAGAATGTTCTCCAAACCTATAGAATTAGTCAAGTCAACAATCCCTAAAACAAAGCCATCCTGTGATGTCAAGCCTGGAAAACTGAATGTGTCATGATGAATGATGGAAGCCTCAATCAATGACTCTAGACAAGGAATCACTGAATGTGAAGGTACATCAACTGTCTCTAATGGAGAAGAAGCATCTGTAGAAACCTTGACATCCTCATCTGAAGATTCAAAGCATACCAAACCTGAAGGCTCCTCAATAGCAATATCATCATGGGGTACCTGATATGAAGAATGACATTTTGAATCATGATCATCGGGGAATGGTGGAGTATCTGAATCTTCATATAGCTCCCAAATCTTAGTCCAAAGGATACGAGGGCAATGACAATGATCAGTAGTACTCAAAACATCACAATCAACTTGCATTGAAATGATCTCTAAGACAGTGTATCTGCTGCAACTCCAAGCAAGTTCCTGAATACCTTCACTTGGATGGGGAACTATACCATACAAATGTGGCGATAAATCAAGTGATTGGAGATGGTTGATGATCCCATCTTGCCATTGTTTATAGTTCCCCTTGTGCAACATATTCAGAGGAGTATATGCAAGCCCCATATTGTACTATCAAATTTCTCCAAAAAATACAAAGACAATGGCCTTCAATAGCAAATAGAAACTTCCAAATATGATATGCAACTGAAGAGATGTCATTCAAATTATAAAAAAAACTTTTTCCAATCTTCAGGATATCCAAGTAGTTGAACAAATGCACCAAATTAAAAAAAAATCAATGCAATAGTACCTGGAGTTGAAATTGATCAAAGTGATTAAACTGATAAAAAAGCTCTGAAATATCTTTCGAATGTCATTGGAATCACTGGATTTCGATAATCTAATGAGAAGATATGGGCTTTTGAGTCCAAAAAGAAGGGTTGAATTTAGTTGACTTGAACTTTTGATAGCAAAAAAATTATTCAAAATTGATTGCACCACTAGAAATTAAGTTGAATCCTCTTTCTGATGATATCTCATTTTTTGAATTACGACATTGTGACACAAAGATATGCCTCTAAAAAAAAACTACTCAATTTTGGTTGCAGACTAAATAGGTGCAAAAATATTAGCACCCGGGCTTAAAAAAAGTCAACCCCCAGACACTGATATGACCACGGAGCTTGCTGGGAATAAAAAAAAAATACACCCCCGGATAGGGTGGTAGTAGGGTTGTGATCTGGGTGGAGCAAGGCTTGGCACCTAGTTGCGTCGCTTGGATAAAGGAGGACCTCTTGGTCACCAATGCAACCATAAGCGGGTGTTGGAGTGGGCAAAACCAAGTGCTGATGAATAGAACTACTGACCAGAATAATACCAATGGCTAGTTAACGGACAATCCGGTGGGGAGAACAACACTAGAGGTTGGATGAAGGATGGGATAGGCAACGACGGACGGGACAAGTCGAGCCCAGATTGATGTGACGTGCCCTTGGTACCTCACCTGTAACGAATTCAATGTGGCCAATGAGACATATTTGTCTGCAAATGGATTTAACTGACAAAGAAACTATATTTTGATTTTAATATTACTTTTATAGCAATTAAAAAAAACATTTTTTAAAGATTATGCTGACCAATTGTATAAAATATAGTATGCAGAATAAATTGCCCATGGAGATAAATAAATATGCCGATGGATTTAATAATCAAACCCCAAAATTTTAGTGAAATGCTGATGTCGATAGAACTATAGCCGATGGAAAAAATAAATATATGCCGACCAAGTATTTTAATGTCGGGTCGCTCCTGAAAAAAAAAAATTCTGCCAAACTATTGAAAGCCCGTAATTTTTTTTTTCCAAAAAATATAGAGATTAGCCCTTTTTTTTTTTTGAAATAGAAAATGGCCTACAACTAAAAAAAAATTCCACAGAGGATAACTAATAGGGAGGATTTTTTACTACAAATTGTATGGATTGTACGATTGATTTTGCAAACCCTAAAAATACCTCTGATGGCTCCCAAGTTGATGTATCTGATTTCGATGAATGAATAGGTAATCCTAGGGTTTTGAGGCCTTCTAAAGACAATGGCGAGCTAAGGTCTAACTCAATCTACTCCAGAGATCACTTTGGTCCCCGGGTGGAGTCAAGTAGCCTACAATGGAAACCTTCAAGCCTACAAAGAATCTCACTAGCCCAACTTCCTTGATCTTGGGATGAACTTTCAATGGAATGAATCTAATACCATGTTGAAATAATGGATGCACAATGTCCTTAAAGTTGTAGCCTTCAAGAGGACCCTTTCCAAGAAGAAATTCACCCACACAGAAAGTGTTGCAACTCAGGGCATGCAAATGGATATTATCTGATTGATATCTAGAATATGATTACAAACGTACATATGCCCTGATTATATAGGCAAGAGAGAAATCTCAAATGCACTGTATTGTTTCCAAGTGTCTTAATCACACAACATGTGACACCATGTGAACCCTAACAATCTACCTAGGGAATGAGAAAGTGATAGAGATAAGTTCTAGATGATTTCTAGAAGGAATCTTATCTCCTACAAACATGGAAAGGGTAATGACCCCATTATTAATGATTTTCTAATAATGCAACCTAGGACTTAATGAAATAAAAGACCCAAGTAAACTTATGCTAGTGTAATTAAATAATTAATGACACCAACGGTGAAGGGGTCTGTTGGGGTTGTGGATTGATTTGTGGTTGTTGTTGGGGTTGGTGATTGATTTGTGGTTGCTGCTGGGGTTGGTGATAGGGAGGTTGTTGTGGTTGCAGATTGATTTGAAGTTTTTGTTGAGGTTTTGGATTAACCTATGGTTGATGTGGAGACTGAGATGGGGGTTGTTGCGGGATGGAATGACCAAGATTGGGTAACGAATTTTGTTGTGGTAATGGTTGTGTTCGGATGAGAGGGATGTGAGGGGGCACAAAAGCAAAAGGATTAGATGTAGTACCCCCAATATTTCTCGATGGTGGGTTCGACTGATTTTATGGATGAGAGGGTGCAAACGGAGTAGGTGTAGGACCTTGAAAATTGCTAGGACCCTGTGGATGGTAGCTTCAAGTGTTGCACCGATGACTGAAATCTAAACAAGAGTGGGTGGCATTTGATAATAGATATCATTTCTAAATCTTGGTTGATACCATATGTCTTGCAGGGTAACCTGAGGAACTTGAGGGATTGGCGATCTCAGATTAACCTAAGAGCTTTGCAGGTTCTGTGATAGAGGGAGTGTGATGTTGACATATTGCGACATATCAAACCCAGGTGGTGGCTTAGTACCCCTCATAAGCAAGGTGGAAAGGATCTTATCCCCATTTTTAGCAAGGATACAATCAATCATTTGAACATTAGTAGGATTGCTAAGATATTTATCAACAGTTAGCTCAGGTTGGTTAACCATGCCTTCCTAAAGGGAAGGGTGAGGGTGAACTTTCGTGTTGGATTACGAAGATCCATCGTTAGGGGGTGGATTAGAAGGAGGTTGTGTTTGACCAGATTGGGACTATTCTAGCTCCATGAGTTTCATTGCCTGTGATTTGGTAATGGGCATGAAAATGTAGGTGAGCAGAAGATGTAGATAACGTGAATCTCTAAGATGTACCTAAGTGACAATGACCTAGAAGATGACTTAAGGGATTGCTAGGATGATAGATCGATTGATTGGGTGATTGATAGGATGATTATGGATTGTTGATTGGATAGTATTGGATAGGATTGATTGATTGGATAGGATGATACGATTAACTCTAAACTAGATTAAGGAGCTCAACTAGATGATGTAGGATGATGAGGATTGGATGGGATGATAAAAAAGGATGATTATGACGTAAATCCACCTCTCTATGGAAGTAGATTGATGAGGCCACAAAGGATTACTAACACGTGATGGATGACACTCCTAAGTAAGTATGGATGATATTGATTAGGGTCTGTTACCTAACCCAATTGGATAAAACTCTCCTATATTGATGCCTAGGGGACTCAAATTGATGGGTCGATGATTGATATGATATTTAGGGATATCCTCAAATGAACCTATGTAATTAAATTGATGATTGGAAGAATTGCAAAAAATGTAGGTGCATGAAAATGACAATAAAGGATAGATGGATGATGATAAATTTTTTTGATCACAGGAATGGACTCGGAATGAGGCAGGCTTTCAGTGGCCAAGAGGATTCACACTCTGGTTTTTGTATGGAAAGCGGATTCACCTCTATGTATAGTGAGTTTTCCTCTTTGGATCACGGGTTCACTTCTCTAAGATTCTCCAGGTTCACCCCTAAGTATAGCAGGTTCAACTATCAAGGGTTCATAGGTTTGCCTATATCTTGGAATGTATAGTTGGGATTGTGAGATCGCCCAAAGAGGACATGGGTTTGTCTAACCAAGAATAAGTACAAATGGGTGACACCGAGATTGCCTCTCTGGAAATAAATTTTTCCTATCTAGACCGCAAGATTGCCTATTACTTTAGATGTATGTACATAGCACAAAAACTCCTATTGGGGGAGTGGGATCACCTATTTCTTGAATAGTACAAACGAGGATGGTATAGAATCAAAAAGGTATCACCTCTATAAAAGGTGATTTTTCCTATCTAGATGATGGGGTGTATGGAAGACACAAGCAGATTCGCCCCTTTGGAGAGTAGGATCACCTATCTAGGGAAACATACAGACATGGAGTGGAATCACCTCTCGAGGAAGCATCATCACCCAAAGAGGATGGACTGAATGAGAAAATTCACCTTTGTAAGAGGAAGGTTTTCCTATCGGGGTTAACAAACTCAACTGGACTAAGATGCAGATTTACCCCTTGCAGGGCAGGATCGCTCATCCACAGTGCAAATTTTCCTCTGTGGGAAGCAGATTCACCCCTGGGGAACAAATGGACAATGGAAAAGGACAAAAAATAGCAAACAAGAAAACAATGGGCAAAGACCGACTCAGACTAAAGACACACACTAGTATCACACAAGAAGACACACCAGGCAACACAATCCTAGAATTAGTATCAAGAGTTTACAAACTCAATGTAGGCTCACCACCATGAGGGGTTAATACTCCCTGATATTAGGGTGCATCACCCTTTCTCGCAAAGGAAGATAGATAGAGATCTAGTGGCACAGGGTCATCAAAAAATTCCATGAACTCACCTTCTCTCTCTACTCGGGAACTATCATAGTTCACCACGAGGATTTCTATCTCAACCTAAGGGGGTACATTGTGAGTAACTTTGAGGTATGGTCCACATCCCCTACACTACACAAAGTTGCATATGAACAAAAGTCTTAAACTAGGATATACAAGCAACTAGGGGAGTCCTCAATACACCAAGAGGGTGTGAGGCACAACCGTGAACACTAGTCCATCAAAAGCATGGATTGGGAGCCCCAACGAGGTACTAGAAACTCAGACCAACCCTTCACACCTAACTAGGAATCACCCTAGTATTAGTGCTCTACCAAACACAATGCAACTGGATTGGGTACAACTTTAGTTCTCCCCTCTTTATATATGCCACTGGTATGCATGGTTGAGATCGTCCCTTAGGTGATGAAATCCCAGGCAGGTCTCCTAAAGGGTAGGAAATGCTAGGCGTTTCTGATCTTCAGGCTCACATGTAGTGCAAGGGGAGAGCATACGCACAAGCTAGCACTCCTAGGTTGACTCATAGCTGGACTTGAGTTAGCTATGATTTATGATCCCCAAGCTCACTACATGGTGCAAGGGGAGAGAATACGTCAATAGCTAACTTCAGACACAACAAACAATGTTCTTTGATCCTTTAAGAAATTGAAGTGTTCTTAGATTATTAAGATAAATGACACACAAAAGCTAACTGGAGGTCTTCGATCGATCATCCTACAACAAATGCATTAGTAATTTCACCTCATGTCTTGGAAAAATGACAAGCTGCACAAACGTTAGCAAAATTTCATAAACACCGACAAACAAGTTAGTTGATCAATA
Source organism: Sequoia sempervirens (assembly GCA_007258455.2). Taxonomy (NCBI): domain Eukaryota; kingdom Viridiplantae; phylum Streptophyta; class Pinopsida; order Cupressales; family Cupressaceae; genus Sequoia; species Sequoia sempervirens. The sequence goes on along the minus strand of VDFB02018296.1, from coordinate 985,609 downwards.
CCTAAACCCAAAGTCAAATGAAAATGAAAATTGGAAAATTTAATGTTTTGGATTATCATAGGTTCGCCCTTGTGTTGAGAAGATTCACCTATGTACGGGTAGTAATCGCCTATCGGAGGGAGGGGTGTATGCGCAATCACCACTGTAAACCTAGCAGGATCGCCTATTCAAGTAGCAAGTTTGTTTGTCTGTACAATTGAAGGTGTATTTGCCTTTGAAAATATGGATCTTGGTTACCTGGTGCAAATTTACCTGTTCTCCAAAATGGTGGGTGCGCAATCGCTTATGTCGAAGTAGGTTCACCCCTATGGTCAGGCAGATTCGCCTCTATAGCGCTAAAAAATATGAACCTGCAAGATAAAAACAACAAAAAAAGTCAAAGGACTCGTGACGTGGGTCCCACCGGGCATGCCAAAAATGTGTGTAGGTGTTTCTAAACTAAAAATGCAAAATAGAAACAACAACACTCAAGATTAGCCTAAGTTTAAACCTTAACAAGAGCAAGAAAGCAAACACTAAATTTTACCTTGTCAAGATTTGTTGAATGGTTGGCCCTTTTGATTTGTTGATTTGTATGCTCCTTACTTTGATAAAATGGCTTAAATCTATATGCAAAGGATGGATATTTGATGGTGAATGCAATGGTGGTGATGGATAATGGATTGGATGTAGTATGACTACTTGAAATGGTTGCAACAATGGTGTTCACAAGAAGGCTTGAATGCATGAAAATTGGTTGTGTGTGATGATTGAATAATGACGCAATTATCCTTGCTTTTAGGGAAAGGCCTCCAAAAGAATGGAGGGCTCAGATTGATCCTAGGGTAGAAGATCAAGGGCCGAGATGTCTTCATCTTGAGGTGAGGACATGTGGAGGCTTAGGTGGAAGAGGGGGGATGATGTGTTGATGAGATGGAGGCCAAGTGGAGGTACCTTTAAGGTACCTTGGGGAATGATGGAAAAAGCATGTCTTGTCTCATCTCCCTAAATATTGGGAGGATGTGATAATAGAAGAATTTTAAATTCTTATAAAATCTCCCTTGATTTTGGAGATTTGACTTTGGGATTGGGAATGGGAACTTTAAATTAGGATTTTATTCCTCCAAAGGTGTTAGAGAAATAAAGTGGAATTAAAAATTCCACATAGGATGCATTGGAGGAATAAGTGAAATTAAAAATTCCACTTGTGCATATTGGAGAAATAAAAATGAATTTTAAATTCTTTGGGGGATGGAGATAGCTTCTCCAAAAGGAGAAAGCCTTTATGAGGGTTGACCATGGTACCCTTGCCATAATTGGCAAGAGGAAAAGATTAGGTGCTAATTAACCTTTGATTAGGGGTTGTACAAATAATTAGGAGGGTTAATGATAGATTAAAGGAAAGTTGCAAAACATGGAGGATGTGACACTAATCACCATTAGTGATGTGCACATCCTAATCACGGATTAATTAGATTAATCTAGATTCTGGATTGGGAGGGGATTATGGAGGATGTTAACATGAAGAGAGAATAAATGAATTAAAAATGGATTTAATTCATTTGGCTAAAGTGACTAAATTAAATAAATTAGACTATTTATTTAATTTAGAGAGTAAAGGGTAAGGTATTTAATCAATTAATTAAATAGAGGACATTAGGGACATGATGAATATTAACCAAATAGTAAATTATTTAATTAATATGGTTTATGGACACATAATAGAAGAATATAAGAGTGAATTTGACCATATGGGGTTGGTCAAATTTAGGTGTCTACAGATCTACTAATAGCTCTCTAGTTAACATAGTAAATCACTCCTAAATTTAGCTTAAGTGCATAAGAATAAATTAGACTAATAATTAATTAAGATTATTTAATTATTAGCTAATGCATGATTACTCTAACACCCCCCTTAAGATGAAATTAGGGAGTAGCAAAAACCCTTGAAAAGAGAATGCATGATGGGTCCCGACAAACAAGGCCTAGTGAGGTACCCATGTATAAACAAAAGATCTCTCAAAACTAGAGAAAAGGAGAAAACCACATGGGAAAAACTCCTCTCTGAAAGAGAGAAAGGTGAATGAAGGATTGAAAAATCCTATAAATCAAGGTGAAGGACTAAGAAGCCCCCAGCTAAAACAATGTCCCAAAAAAGAGAGGAACATGTAGAACATTACTGTAGCACGAAGAAGTTGTAGATTGTTGTTGAATGATGATTGATATAGTGATGAAATGAAGAACCTCCAGAAATAAGAATGCAGTAGTGTCCAAATGGTAAATGATCCATCTCACAAAAATGTATGGATAACCAACCACTAATGTACACGTTGCATCTTACTAGTACATAGGAATAAAAACTAGATATATAGATCACTCCAAAAATTGAAACCAAGGAAGCATTAGCACCAACAGTAGAAACCCCCCATAATGTTGAAAAGGGATAGCCATGATAGGTACACTAAAATTGTGTGAAACCAAGAATTGCATGTAGGAGAAATAACCTGCAAATAAAAAGGTGTGCAAACTAAGGCACACTTGCATGAGGCAAGAATCACTAGGATTCACTATTGTCATGGAAGGGACACTCATTTTACAAGGGTGTGATGGAAAACCAAAGGCAAAAATCAACCCCTTATGGCACTTAATATCATAGTGCAAGTATAAAAGATACAATAGGATGTGCAAAATCCCCAAAAAAGTATACAATAGAATGACACTTTATCTTAGTGCATCTAAAAAAGAGAATATGCATGAAAATGATGTCTACAATGCCCAAATAAGCTAAAATACTAGAAATACATAAATAACAACCTAAACTGAGTCATCCCACGCAAACAAGTTCCCAAGAGTTAAAACGTCCAAATAATTCACCACAGTGTGAAAACACCAAAAACTGAATAAAATATACTTGGAGAGAAATCTAGAAAAATGACATGGATTGATATGAAGAGCTTTGAAAGATTGTCCCAACACCAGTGGAATCATAAAAAATAGAGAAACGGGTCAAAAGTTATGAGCTTGAGACTAAAAAATGCCTCTGACTTCAACAAGTTGTAGAATGCACTAGTAGTAGAAAAACATGATGAGACCCACACCACTAGAAAGTTGGTGGAATCGGCTTTATAACGATATCTTTTTCACCAAAATATGATATCGTACAACCAATTTATAGCAAAAGAAAAAACACTTCCTTTAGGGCACAAAGAGGGTTTCAAGGGGCCCTTGTAGCAAGCCGTACCACTAACATCAACAAAATATTCATAGGAATATTCCATGCCACCGAAAAAATCTATCCCCTTGCAAGATAACTGGCATTGGAATATTCTCTAATAACCTGGAATATTCCTCGTACAATGGGTAGAAATTTTTTGGGTCGCTTGAAAAGTTGGTGGCTGGTGGGAATTTTTCGGTGGCTAGCGAAAATACTATTGCACTATTTTTTTAGTCATTGAGCGGCACATACAAGCCGTTGGCTGGTCAGGGCCCATAGGGGTACGGGGCCCGCAAGGGAAGGTACCCTGTAGGTACCCCCATATAAATGCACCCAATTTCACAAAAAAATTGCCTCCTTTTTTAAAAAAAATGTAGTTTTTTAATTTATTTTTTAAATTTCTAAAAAAATAAACTAAGAAAAATCACCAACCTTATAATATTTTTTTCTGCCTTTTTTTCAAACTATGTGCATAGGGTCGTACTGTATAAAAAAAAATCCTTAGAAGCTCCTAATGGTGAAATAGGGAAAATTTAGAGTCAAAATTTGTTGAATTGGCCACTTGAATGCAACTAAGAGGTTCTTTTGGGTCAAAATACTCCAAAATCACAACTACTCTTCTGATCTGAAAAAAAATTACTTCAAACCCTTGTAGTCTGACCTTAAGAGTCCAAATTAGGCCAAAAAAAGGAAAAATTGACTTTTCTGTCGGCTTTGAATCCAACAGTGAGGTCTTTTTCATGTAAAAATACATCTAAAAATCACCCACCTCCAAAAATTACAAAAAAGCAAAGGGGACTCCAAATCTAAAGTTTATAACCCTTGTTGAAGAAAAAAACCTCATAAATCAAGAAGGGGTTCACCGAATCCATGCTCTGATACCATGTTAGAATTATGAAAAATACAAGCCACAAGATCAAACAATATACAAAGACACCTTACACACAAGAGATTTGCAAACAAAGAATTACAATATTCCTCAACAAGAAAAAACTACAAAATGAACCTCAAGAATCTTCAAGAAAAACAAGAGTCCTCAAAGGTTGAGAGTTTTATCAAAGGCATGATAATACAATGAGGGTTGAGTGCTATATAGGAGCAACCCTAAATGGTAAAGGTATTATATCATGACAAGTGTCAACATCTCATGCAATGAGACAAAATGATCTAATAATAGCTCTCTAATTAACATAGTAAATCACTCCTAGGTTTAGCTTAAGTGCATGAGAATAAATTAGACTAATAATTAATTAAAGACTAATGCATGAATACTCTAACAATTTTTCCATAACATGGCCAAGATGAGGTGTTTGCAGAAAAAGATCACTAACATCAATGGTTGTGATGACAAGCGGATTGAGGATGTTGAAGACATACATAATGAAGTTGTGAAATTTTTTAACGACTATTGGCCTTGAACAATGTGTGGGAATCTTTGAATTATGGAAGCATTCTAAACAATGTTCCAAGGTTAATATCATGTGAGGAAAATGATGTTGTCATGGCACTATTTACATTGGAGGAAGTCAAAATTGCAGCGTTCTAGCTTCATCCAAATAAGTCCCCTAGGCCTAATGGATTTCATGTGTTATTCTATCACAATGTTGGCATTTTTAGAAAATGGAGTATGGGAAATTATTGAATAATTTAGGCGTAAGAAAATATTTGTTAAGGATTTAAACAATATCGTTGTGGCTTTAATCCCAAAAAAAGAAGCCTATGAAAAACTTTGGTGACTTTTTCCCAATCTCTCTTTGCAACACCATATATAAAATCTTATCGAAATCCATGGAAAATAGGTTAAAAATGATATTGGATAAGATCATATCAAGCTATCAAAGTGGTTTTAGAGCTGGTAGGGACATAGTTGATAGCATTGTCATGGCTAACAAAGCTCTTCACACAATCAACAGAGAAAGGCAGCAAAGCATGATGATCAAGCTAAATGTGAGCAAAGTATACGATCGTGTAAGGTGGAGATTTCTAATAAAGGTGATGAAGCAGTTTGGTTTTTGCAAAGCTTGGCTTGAAATAATCTTCTTCTATATATCTACAGTTAGATATATAATATTAATCAATTTTTTCCCCCTATGGTTTTCTTGAGAGCTCAAATGGACTGAGGCAAGGGGAATCAATTTTTCCTTTCCTATTTGTTATAATGGTTGCTACACTCAGCAGCCATATAGAGAATGTTTGTATTCAAGGTAAATGGAAAGGATTAAAGATAGCATGAAATATTGAACCCATCACTCATTTGAAATTTTTAGATGATGCGGTCCTACATGATGAAGCACCACTAAGAGAAGCAGAGATAATAAAATCTTATATGGAAGAGTATGTTGAAATCTTAGGTCAACAGCTAAACAAGGAAAAATCAAACATATATTTTTTTCATACAAAGAAGAGTTTGCAAAAAAAGATTGCCTCTATCTTGGGTTTCTCAATTGATGTCACCCTATGCAAATATTTGGGTGTTCCAGGTTTTAAAAGCATTGTAAGGTCTTGCCTCTAGGAACAAATAAATGACAAATGCAGACACAAGTCATTGAGTTGGTGTGGCAAGTGGTTAACTTTGGCTAGGAAGATCATAATGATTAAAGTCATCTCAGCAGTGATACTAATCTACAACATGTCTTATATGCAGTTGATAGCCAAAGCGGCTTCATGTCTGGAGAGTACTTTGAAGTGATTCTTATGGGATGGCTCGAACAATCAAAGGATCCCTCTAATTCATTGGTACAATGTTTTTAAATCATGGAAGGATGGGTTTACGAGCATTAGAAATATAAAGGCACAAAATATGGCATTGGGAGCCAAAATCATATGAAAAATGTATAAGACCCCTTCCATACTATGGTGTAAAGTCATGCAAAACAAATATTTGGATTGTGAGACATCAAAGAGTATTTTAACTATTGTAAATGCTAAAGGTGGATTGCATTTTATGCTGAGATGTAAACATATAATCACCGACCATCTAACATGGCAAGTCAATGATGGTAGCTTCATATACTTTTGGCTCAATTCATGGGGCGATTACAAACCATTGGTAGATTAGCCAGAGTTAGAAGTATGTATGCACACTCTTCATAATTTTATTGGCACACATTTTTGCGATTATGTTGAACTCATTGGGTGTGGGGTGGGTGAGATAGACTTCCATTCACTCCCCATTAATGAATCTACCAAAATATGGTTAACAAAGGTCATGAGTGAGAGAAATATATTCTTGAACAAACAAAGGGACAATATTTCATGGTGAAGTGCCAAATCTGGGAGGTATGCTTGAACAAACAAAGGGACAATATTTTGTGGTGCGACACCAAATCTGGGAGGTATATAGCCAAGTTGGGATATCATATCCAAATGGTTGTTGCAAAAAGGAAATGACCTTACAAAATTTTGTGGGGTAAATGGGTGCTTCTCAAGGTCAGGGCATTTGTTTGGACAACTCTCTATTGTCGAATTTTAATAGGTGATAGACTGAAAACTATTGGTATAGAAGGACTAAATTAGTGTGTAATGTGTAAGAGAAGTGATGAAACTACATATCACCTTCTCCTAAATTTCTCCTACACTGTGCATTATTGGGATTAGTTGTTTGAGAATTTAGGATGGTCTACAATATATGGGACTTCTTCCTGAGTTGGCCAACACATTGCAAAGATGTATTTTGGGACTATCAAATTTGGATTGTTACCCATCATTAATTATATGGAATATCTGGAAAGAAAGGAACATAAGGATTTTTCAAGATAAAGCAATCTAGGCAAAGGAGTTGATTGAGATAATAAAAAGAAATATTGCAAAGTGGATGAATTCTCACATTAAGGATACAAAAAGTCAAAATTCACAACTTGGGATGAAAAAGTAATGAAAATATGGAAATTACCAAAGATCCCCCCTTTTTCTTGTTCACCCCCAATTTAAAACATAATCATAGCATGGAAAAATGGAACCTTCCTCCTAGTGGTAGACTAAAGCTAAATATGAATGAGGCTTCTGGAGGAAATCCTAGAAATTTGAGATGTGGGTTCATCATTCAAGATAATGAAGGGAAACTAATTGGGGCAATGTCAATCAAATTATCAGACACCACAAACAATGTAGTTGAAATTGAAGGTATTCTAGTCGTTCTTACGTTGTGTAGAGAGAAAGGCTTAACCAATATAGAACTCGAGTGTGACTCTATGGTCTGCATTAATGCCATATGAAAGGGTCAAATTGTGGATTGGAGTTTAAAACCAAAAGTGACAAGGATAATATAACTGATGCAAGAACATAAGGTATTATTGATTGGTCACATATATTGGGAAGCCAATTATGTAGCAGATCTGCTTGCTAAATTGGGCATCGATTAGAATGAGTTGTCCATCTTGGGCTATCTAGAGGGTAATTGGCTGGGACTTGAGAAAGTGCTCTTGAATAATATGGAAAAATCTTGTAATGGGTGATTTATTCTGGGAAAATCATTTCATGAATGATAATGAAATCTTGGATTAGATTCTCTATGTTTGATGCTTTCGAATTGGCATCAACACATCATCCTCATTATGGCTAGTTCACAAGGTTAAATATGGTCATGTGGGTGGTTTTTGTTCATCACAACATGGTGAAGAAAGAAGGAAAGGAGCTTATGGAGATCAAATGCCAAGGCAAGGCCAAAATTTTGAGGGTGCAAATTTCTCGCCTATTTCAGATCACCGATTCAAGTGGGATCAACACCATAATGTGTATTCTTGGTGGAGTCAATAGCTCTAGGATCCATACACACAATAAGAGAATTTACAAACTATTCTTCAGAACAATAGTTGAAGCAATAGAAAATCATGAGATGGCCTTGGGGTTGATCCCATCTCTGATCAAGCCTAAGTTTTGACCACTGTTGTTAAAGGAGATTGGGTGAATGGAGATATTTTTTAGAGGCAAAAAGATTGTTAATATTTTTGACTCAGTGGTTGCAAAGAGAAAATCAATTACTGTTGAGGCATTACAACTCTTTCGGGAGGGTATTGAAAGGGGTAACATGGAAACTTTTCATTTTTATTTCAGTCACTATGGTAATCTCATCACACCTGAACAAAATGTATGGACCGATTAGCTTGCTAATTGTATCATCTGCCTCAAGGGCTGGAAAGTCTGAAAATGTAATACACTATGTAATCTTGGGTTAAAGGGAGTTATCCCCCTTGACATCACTTGCCTATCAAAAAATAAAAATATTCCAACCAAAAGAAATCGGTGGTGTAGAGCTGAAGAATTTGACCACTCTCAATGTTGCTTTGGGGGACAAGCTAATCTGGAATATGTACACCAACCCCCAAGCCAAGTGGGTTAAAATTCTCCAAAATATATTTGGATTGCCAAGATCTAGAAGGAATGCTAACCATGACAAATCCTCCTAGGGGATCAACAAAATGGAATTTTATACTAGAGTGCATAAATTTAATAGTGGAGCACTGTTCATGGGACATCAAGGATCGAAGGAAGGCCAAATTTTAGGAAAATTCATGGGTTGGGGCTACTACCTTATTAACTAGGAATGATTTAGAAGAAATCAAGAATCTACTAAAATCCACACGTGGTTTGAAGTTTAAGGACTACACATGGACAATGTTTGGAAGAAGGAAGAACAAAGTGGAAACAATGGTCATTGGTTGTTATATAAGCCTAGATTGTAAGGCTGAAAGAGGCAATTTGAAGAAGGGGGGTTTTCATTTTGGAGGAAGAGGACTCATTGAATGGTGCATAGCCAAATTTAGCTCCTAAAAAATAAAAATGGGCTATACGGTGGCTATAATCATGGAGAAAAAAGAAAACTATCCATCACACCTTTGTTGGAAAAAATATTACCTACCTAAGGTAGGTGCCTTTGAATGGGTGGTAATCTAGAAGAGAATTCTGACGAGGGATCGGTTGAGGAAGTTAGGGGTGATAGGCCCAAGTAGGTGCACTCTGTGTAGAGCTATAAAAGAAACAAAAAATCATATTCTATTTGAATATCAATATACCAATGAATGTTGAATTTTTATGATGAATAAATTAAGTTGGTCTAGTCCCCTTCCAATAAAATTCAACAATCTCTTTAATGCATGGTCGGTCCTAAATAGAAAATCATTCTTCTCAATTTTATGGTTAATCGCACCATCTATAGTCATTTGGGAAATTTGGAAGGAAATAAACTAGAGAGTCTTCCAAGATAAATCCATGGAACTTTCCCTCTTCCTGAAAACTCAAAGGTGCCATAGTTAAGATGGTCAACAATGCTATAAAGAATTAATCCAGGACAAATAAGGCTTTCTCTTCATGGTGATATTGAATACTTGGTCTATGATCAACTTTTGCCTCATTCATGGGGTTGCTCAAGTTAATTTGACCAGTGTTGCAAGGGAAAATGTGAATTGGTTACCCCCGAAAAAAGGTTGGGTCAAATTGAATTTTGACGATGTGTCGAGAGGCAACCTTGGTTTTTTGGGTGTGGGACGCATCTTCAAAAATTGCAAATGATAAGTAGTAAAAAGAGCGTTCCTCTGTCGAATGGGATAAATAATGAAGAAAAACGTTCTACTCTTTGGCATGGCTTAAACATGTCTGAGAATGGGGATAAATAAAATCATTGCGGAGGATGATTCTCTCATCATTAATGAAATCTATAAAGGGAAAACGACCAAATTGAAACTTAATAAATAAAGTAATAAAGAGGTAGATTCCTTGGAAAATTTGGTTTTTGATGAGGCAAGTATAGTAGAGGCATAGGGATGGTAGGGAAATTATCATGCCATCACATCAAATATACGCGCCTACCATTGAATATTTATATCTTGTAATAAGGATGATTATTGTTGAACTGAGGCATGTTTGGGTGATACTCATGATAAGTGGTGGAGGATACAAAATGGATTTCTACCTTTCCAACACAGTGCCAAATGGAAAGTAAGTACAATGGAAATCAAAGACTAATCGCCTTTTAAATCCCCTCTCTAGTGAGGGTGAGATTGAAGGGTACATGAGTTGGAAGATGGAAATTATTTTAGCACACCTCATTTTGTGTCAAAGTGTGACCGTCAGGTATTTATCTCCAAACAAGTTGAGAATGGGGTACATTGCACAAAAGCTACAGAGTGTTTTGGTCTTAACAACCATGGTTATGCTAGTGAGGTTGACTAGCTCATGTTGTCAATTAGCATTTTTGGGAATCATCGTGGACTTGTGACTGAAGTTGGTATTCAAGGAAAAAAATGGCCCAATCTTGCAAGTTGTGAAATGGGTCTTAGGAGAAAAGTTTATGAGTGATGATTAGAGCTATCGGGTGAACATCGATATCGCCTCCCTGTTTGTGGCTTCTTTATTAGATCTAGGGAAAGAGAAGGAAATATTGTGGGAGTTTGTGTTGCCTCTATTAAAAAAGAAGTATTTGGGTGGTCTAGAGGAGGTGGTCTGGATGGCCCACTATGGCATTAGTATGCCAAGGCTGAGAGATGTCCCGTGGGTGCTAGAAGAGGGTACGGTGGTTGAATGACTTTCTTTTATTACAAAATTTTGCACCACTATGTTGATTTAACATAGGGAAAAGGTTAGAAGATGTTTTAAATTTTTGAAGAGGATCACTAATTTGAATTTGATCTTCGACTTGGTTTGGCTACATGAATTTGCTTATCATGGGAAAGAAAATAGTAATTAAATAGTTAAAAGTGTATGTAATATTTTGTAGCCGTATAGGCATATACACATGGTAGCTAGATTTCTCAAGGGTTTTGTGATATCACCTAGATTTTGTAATGAAATGAGCTTAAGCCTCAAATTGATATAATATTTTTTAAAAAGTTTAATATATATGGCACAACCCCTAAGCTACAACTTACCTAGCAATATTTTTTCCTATAAATTAAACCAAATGGGTTTTTATTTTGATGCAAATTTCACCATTATAATTTATATAACTAAAGTGGTTTGCAAGATAAAAAATGAATTTTTTGAATTTTAAAAGTTTGGGGATTGGATTTGTGATTGTAGAAGTGACTTGAGTCAAATTTGAACTATAAATTTGATATAAGGTGATGAATAATATATTTATGAATTATGAAAAAATATGTGAAACTTAATACTAGCTAAGGATTAATATGTATAATATTATGAGTAGAATTTCTAAAAAATACACCACTTATAATTGATTATTATAATAAAGTAAAAAATATAATTTTAAAAATTAAATATAAAATTATTAAAAACCATATTTATTTTTAAATTTTAAAATAAACCAAATAGTATTTTTAAAGCTATTTTTTATATATTTACAAATAAATCAAATCTCTTTTTTAAACTTTTTTTCTAAAATTCAAACTTAAACAAATTTAAATTAAAGAGAATTGTGTATAGTTTGAAAATTATAATTAATTAGTTTTTCACTATTTGACATTGCACCATATAAAATTGAAGACTTTACCATAAAAATAGATTATAATTAAAGCCTAACATTTAGAAGGAAATAGAGAAGTTATTGTTAGTTAATCATACTTTTTGTTAATAGAGTTTGATGGAAAATTAATTTTCTCATATGAACAAATAAAAAGTTCCTCAAAGAAAAGAAGACATGAATATACCTTTGGACCATATAATAATGTTCATGTTTTGGAGGAGACTAGTATGAACACATGTCTAAGACTATGTCTAGGCAAGTGCATTAATAGTAATATTATCGGAGATGTTTTTGGCATGAGTTAGCATACTTTAGAACACAATATGGACATCCATTAAAGCATAAATCATAAATGATAGAAGATTTTTTTTAGATATTTTATTTGTAACTATAATTATAGACATTCTTTCAACCAAATATTAGGGCTTTCAAAAAACTCAAGACCCAAAATGAAAGCCTAAAATTATCCAGACGTAGATTATCATATGGCAGTACATGTCCTCTGGTATGCATTCCAAAAATTGTAGGCAAAATAGTGTTTTGAAATGTAGTGCTAAATCCCCACATAGGTGATAAATTCATCTATCCAATCAAAATCCTAAACAGGCTTGAGATGATAGAGCTTCCTTAGGAATTTATAACCTTCAAGAACTTGGTGGCGGTGGTTCAAAAGCTCAACTCCACTAATATCCAACAAAAATGCAAGATATCTGGTACCTAATAGGAGACCTATTTCCCGAAGATGTGAAATACCTACCTCGAGGAAGGTGGCCTCCAAAACACCCTCAAGCCCTCATAATAAGTGGGGACTAAACAGGGCCTTAGTGAGATTACAAATATCATTCTTTGGAACTCATAGGTCCAATAAAGAAGCCACAAAATAGGTCACAATATCCATATTAATGCAGTAGCATTCTTCGGATTTCATAAATCTATCACCCAACACAAGCTTCATTGTTGCCATAGTAAGGAAACCATTCTCTTTCAATGCATGCTTAAGGTGCATATTAGTAATGCGACTCAAGAAGGATAGCTTACTCCTATTGCTAGTTAACAGTATATGCATCTCCATGAGCACATAATATTGCAATTTACTCATAATATGTCAGAGGTAATAACCCTAAAATAAACTAAAGGATATTACAATGAGTACCAGGAAAATTTGAAGGAAGATCACACATGAAATTTAGGGCTAAAAAATAATAATGAATTTGAAAGGGGATGGCTATCACATGAGTGAAAATGCAATTTACCTTAATGCAAACTGAAAGATTATACCGAGGGATGTGATGGCAGATTAGAAAAAAGGCATGTTTAACCCTGATTTCCAGAAACCCCTCATGATAGGTTAAGCCCATGGTAAATGGAAAACCTATAGAATGAATAAGTCATAATTATTTAATATTATTAGGCCTAATCTTTCGAGATAACCCATTGGCTATGTGACGTCAATAATATCATACGAAAAAATATCATATGATAAAAAACATAAATCATAAACTTTCCTACGTTGGAGTTACCCCCCATTATTGGGTAACGCTTACCTATAAAATAAAATTAAAAATTAAAAATTTATAGACATGCATGAAACATGTGAAAGCATATATAAGATATGTAAACTATGACCACAAGAGGTTCCCATAACCATAGTGCACAACATTAAATTTTATTAATTGACTTAATAGTTTAACTTCTAAATGTCATGGTTAGTTGCTAATATATCAAATATTATATTTATTTTATGTATTATATCTCCAACTAGAGTCTTATAAACTTGTTTCATTATGCTTTGACATCAATAGTTAGCTCCACTAGAAATTTTTTGGCCCAAATAAACCTCAATACATGTTAATGAAGGCATGAAGTAGATCCTCATTTTCATTACATATATTTGGTTGGTGGAAAGCATGCCACAATTTTTTTATCTCCCATATTCTTTATCTAGTCCTTTTAAATGATATTGAATGCTAGTTCTTGTACTTAAAAGGACTGCTACATTTCATGTTGCAATAATTACAAGCTTATTACTAGAATTATTTAATATATAAATGACAAATAGGGCATCTAACTGTTGCACATGATTAATGTCATATAAAACAATTAGAAAACATAAACAATCGAGCCCCTTTTCAAATGATCCTTTAGAGTGTTGATCCTTCCTCACTACTTAGAGAACTCTATTTCTTTTCAATAATTTTTGTGAACAAAGTAGCTATTTTACTATGACAAATAAAAATGAAACATGTTATAACATGAATATATATTAAGAATTGCATGAATACATTTTTTTGTCAAATTTATTGGATGTGATGTTGCACAAACACCACAAACACTCTAAAATGCACTCTAAATCCAATTAAATAAATCTATACCTTAAATATTTAAAATATTATAATCATTCCCTATTAAGAAGAAGAGATCATGGTAGGCTATAATACCAATAATACCTATTTTTTAAAATACACTCAACTTTAATTTTGACAACTTAGTTGTTTTGAGCTCCTCTACATATACTTGTTTTTCATGGATTCTTGTTCCACTTTGAAGCACTCAAATGGGTGGAAACACTAAACATATTAGTGGCCTAAAAATACACTCCAATAATTTTATATAGTAAACTGGGCACAAATTACCCTATTATCAAATATGCATCATCATTATATAGCCTATTTGTATGTCTATGTATGTAATCTTTCATATCACTCATTGTCATTAATCTAGCGCACCAAACATATTTGACCAAAGAGAATACATTCATCTATTGAGTTGACAAACTCCTAAAAAGAAAATTTAAACATTACCATAACAACTTTAGCTATCTAGTGGACAAAGGTGAATAGGTTTTCAATGGCATATTATGTTAGATCAATCTCATTTCGCATAGATCAAATCTGTGCAGAAAATCAATTTCATAATACTTGAAATTGGACTTGCAACACTAGGTAATGGACTATAGACTTTTTAAAGATGACATAAAACTTGAAACAATCATCATATACTATCAATTAATTATTTGACAATGATGAATCAATTTAACATAACATTTACATCATTGTTTCATCATTGATTTTAAAATAAAATATTCCTATCCCACATATAAATTTCATGTATTTATAGTAATTATCTAAAGCTTCCAACTCTAATTAACCCAAGTAAATTTATATTTCAATAACTATATTATTTAATTAACTTAATAATATCTAAAAGGGATTTTATTCCCTTATGCCTCTTTATACTTCATAGGTGTAATTGGTCTATTATTATGCCAATAGGAATTCTAGAGTGGTAGCAAGGCTCGCATCATGCCATGACCATGTACAAAATTTAAAAAAAAAAAAAAAAACTAATGTTTATTTTAAAAAAATTGTAAAATTAAAAATTTGAAAACTAGCATATAAATATATAATATTTACTACATATAATAAATAATAAAGAAAAACAATTAAGAAACAATGAATGGTGGTTTTTTTCAAATTAAAAAACTATATACAAAAGTAAAATAACTCTTCAAATGAAAATAAAATAAACCACACAATAAATAAAACAAGTGCCATATAGTGGCAAATAATTAACTTTGTAGTATTGTCACAATGGTATTTGTTGGCTAGTCGATAAATGAGTTAGGGCATACTAATTCAAGCATATACTAGATAACATTTTGAGACCAATATATTCTTGCAAGTCATATGTATCATAATTTTATTAGGTCGATGAAGATTATAGTGGTTAGGGCTAACATTGACTTCAAATTTGATTCATACCAGATACAACTAGTATAGTTGAAGTTGAGTCTTTTTCTTAGAGAAAGTATTTGTTTTGATTAATATGGAAAAACAGGTTTTTAAGGGACCCAAAATCCTTTACATCAGAACACCATTACATCAAAACACTAATAAGACAACAGATAAGGCAAGGAAACTAACAGCTAAAAAATAGCCATACAACAACAAACTAAAAGACTAAACAAAGGAACACAAGGAAACTATCTCAATTTTCTTAAGGTTTTAGCAACCTCCAACTCTTGATATAGTGAAGATTAACCATGGACATCCGCTCCTTCTTTTCTTGCTCAAAATATTTCTTCAAATTGGCCCTTGTTCTAGTGCTCAGGCCCTTACCCTCCTCATTTCCTTGATTCTTTCCATTTTCGGGAGGAGCTATAGTCTAGAACTCAGCCATCTGATGCTCCCTAAGAGAACTTAGTTTTTCCATTAGAATCGGTAGAGAGACTGCACTGTTCATGATGGACATGTGACTAACCTCGAAGAGCTTTTGAATATCCTTGTCCAGTGCAACCACCTTGCTTTCCAAACCTTGTAGGCGATTTTCACACTCATATTTAAAGTCTGAGACTGAACTCTCCAAATCCACTTGATTCTTTCAATAAGAATGTAAGAGACTAATCCCTTGGGAATGTTTTCAAAATTTTCCTTAAGGCCTCTAATCTTGATATTAGCTTTATTAAATTCCTTAAAACCCATTTAGCCAACTTGAAATTGCAGGCAACTCCAGCTTTTGCCATAGATAATAGACTCATCATCTCAGGGTTCCCATCATCCAAGTAAGAAAAATCAATAGAGAGGGGGTCAATCTTTCTAAAATCCTTCAAAAAAATCCATCTTGGTATCCACAGATTTATTAGGAACAGTAGGAATTTTCTCCTTACCTTTATCCTTGGAGGTGGTTCGTTGGGAGAATATAGGTTGAGAGGAGATGGTCTCCACATTCATCTCTAGACCACCTTCAAAAATTGCATCTTCAGGAATCAACGCCAAATGGGAGGAGGATTGGACTTTAACCTCTTCCTCTATCTCATAGTCGCTAGAACATTCACCTTAGGGCTTAGCAAACTGCTTCTTGATTTTCTTCTTCGGTGTTGATTTCTTTGAAGGCCGGATAACTTCCTCTTCTCCTGACTCATACTCGCCATCATCATTTTCATGGGAATAAACCTCTTGCTTCTTAACTTTCAACGATGGATTCTTAGAAGGACAAGCAACCTCCTCTTTGCCCATATCATACCCACCAACATCCTCTCATGGGGGAGAGCCACCTACTTCTTCAATTTCTTCTTCGGTGAAGGTTTCTTCTTATTGCTTTGTTTCCTTTTTTGCGGAAATGATCTCAAATGAGAGGAGGAGGAAACCTCAATGGCATCTTCATCCTCCTTCCATTTAGCATCCCCCTCATCATCCGTTGCAAACTCCATATTTGGATGTTCGACAAACCTATGTTGGATTTTCACAAAAGAAACTTTTCCTTTAACTAATTTGGTTAGAGAATTGGCCTTAACATATTCCATTATGAGGAGAATCAACCCCTCATTAAGAGGAGGGGTACAAGGATTCTTCCGGTGGGCATAAATTGAAGTCTGTAGAGAGAAGAGAAAAAAAAATGGGAAGGAAACAAACAATTTATGATGAAAATGGTTGAGAAAGGTAAAATGGAACCCCAAGATGGTAGTGAAGCGACCATATACAGTTATATACCTCATAATAACTTCTTCCATTTTATCCCATATAGCCTTAATTGACAAATAGTCGTAGCCCTAGGAGGCAATCTTAACAATTTTCTCCTTCTCAATCTTTAAAAAAAATGCTCCATACATCGTCATTACCCTTCCTCTCCTTGAAGAACTTTCTCTCCTACAAGCTCAGGCTAGTAATTTGCACAATAAAATCCTTAATAATGGGGAAGAAAAACCATTCATAATTAGAGAATGATTATTTCATCCATGAAAAAAGGTGTTAGAGGCTTCATGGTCGAAACCATGAAGCCTTTCCACATAAGGAGTCAACCCTCCATCTTCTAGAATCTTCCAAACCTTAGGCTTATTTCTCCATCTGTCACAAGATATGGGCTCCATCCAACTATGCTCACCCCCCATTGTCTTCCAAGAATTGCCTTTCTACAACCAAAAGCTCAGCTTAGCATTCAAAGTGTTATCATTTAAAAAAAAAAGCATTGGGAAGGGGCACTAAAATGCCCAAAAAGTATGAGAAAAAGAGGGAAATGATTACTCCCTAGCCATGCCCAATCTTAAGATTTGTCTTGAATATCATGTCTCAATAATGAAAGATCAGTCTCAGTTATTGAGTTGTACCATTCCCATACCTTAGTACTTATTAGGCTAACCCCCTCATTAGCAAAGCAATCCACTAGAGAATTTCCTTCTCTATAAATGTGGCTAATGCAGATTTGATCAAAAGAATTAACAATGGCTTGAGAGTTAGCAATCAGGTCCTCAATCGTCCAACTTGGCTTGGTAATGCCAAGTAAGCAATTGATTATATTGAGGGAGTCACCCTCAACCCAAACACTTTTGAAACCTTTCTCAAAAGCAGTTTTCATGCCCAAATAGGCCGCTTCAGCTTCAGATCAATGATTTGACTGGGTTCCTAGTGGGAGTTCTATCGGTATCAGAAATCTACCATTCTCATCCCTCAACACCCCCCCACAACTAGCAAGCCCATGATTACCCTTGGCTGCCCCATCAAAATTCACCTTGATCCACCCTTGTGAAGGACACTTCCAATAAACATTATCCCTAGATGGATTGCGAGGTTTGAGAGGTAAAGAGAAGTCATTCAAATTCCAATTAGAAGCCACCAAAAGATCATAACCCTGCAACAAAGAACCTTGAGATGAAGAAGGAGAATCTAGGAAATAAACCCTAAAATTTTCAATTATAGCCTTGCAAATCTTGTGAAACACAACCTCCTCCTTAAGTTTCACTTCCTTGAAAACCCTACCATTCCTTTCTTTCCATAATCCTCATGAAATATTAGGATCCATCAAATACCAAAGCCTTCTTAGTGGATAAGAGACTGAAGGACATACCCATCGATCATAGAAGCTGCGAAATGAATTTGGGAAAATCCAATCTAAATTCTAGAGAGAGATGAACCTTCTCCAAACTTGCAAAGGAAATAAACAACCCAAGAAAATATGGAAAGAAATTTTAACTTCACATTCAAAGAGATCACATTTGTTCAGAAGAGTGAAACATCTTATGTAGAGAACATCAATAGTGAGAACCTTATTTTGCACAAGGAGCCAAAAGAAAATGTTAACCTTGGGAGTTAAGATCTTGTTCCAAAGGCAACTCCAAAATGATACTAGATCCGATTTGATCAAAAGACTTCTAAAAGTAGATGCCATCAAGAAGATCCCACTGGCCGAATACTTTTAGATCACTCTACCAACCTTCAATACATAGGGAAGTCTAATACAAGATAAGAAAAATCCTAAAGAGGAGCAAGTGAGGGGTTCCAAGATTGGAGATCAATCCAAGAGCCATTCCTGATATAATTCTACAACCTACTACCAAAATTTCTCAAGAAAAGATCCTTAATGGGAACACCCCATGACTAATCTGAGACAACCCCAACATCACACTAGACGTCCTACCAAAACATAATTTGCTTGCCATCACCAAGCAACCAACAGGTCCCATCCTTTACCACTCTTTTTTGGGGGAGAATGCTCCTCCAAAAACATGAACCCAAAGAAGAACCCACAACAACCAACTCCTCTTTAAGGAAGTCCCAAAGCCTCTCGAAGGAATAAATATATTTATTCTTAAGAATGATAGACCAACTCCAGGAGCCACTAAGAAGACGCCAAACATTATTGGATAAGAGAGCAAGGTTCAAAGATCTTAAATCTCTGATACCAATACCACCCCATTTCTTCGGTCTACAAACCTGATCCCAAGCCACAAGAGGGAGTCTATCTTTCTCCTTAGTACCAGCCCAAAGGAACCATATCATAATTTTTTCCATTTTATCTTAAAATTTGATAGGGATCTTGAACAAACTGAAAGTGTACAAGGGGAGATTCTGAAGAGTAGAAATAATCAATTGTGATTTCCCTGCCTAACTGGGAAGGGTTCCCTTCCATCTAACTAGCTTACTGTTGAACTTTTCTATGAACCCACTCCAAAAGGAATCAAGAATCTTTGAAGAATAGAGTGGGAGACCTAAGTAGGTAGCTGAGAGAGAACCTAACTTACAACTAAGAATTCTTGCCCTTTTCACCTAAAGAGTACTCAGAATGTTAAGACAAAACAAAGTGCTTTTTGTAAGGTTGATATGCTAACCTGACACCCTCTCATATCCTTCAATAATATTTTTTAACACCTTGATTTCTCTAACTAAAGATCACCCACATAATAGTATCGTCAACAACTTGTTGATGTGAAAGAGTAGTACATCACGAAGATGACTTAAGGCCTTTGGAAGCACCCTCCACCACAACCTTGTGAATGGACCTACCAAGCGCTTCAACCATAATGATAAAGAGAAGAAGGGAGATAGGATCACCTTGTCTGATGCCCCTAAAACTGTGGAAGAAAGGGGAAGGGGAGCCATTGATCAGGACAAAGAAGTAGGGTGTGGAGACCAACTGATCAATTAATTTCACAAAATTTTGGCTAAAACCAAAGCACAAGAGGATATTCTAGAGAAAATTTCAATTGACCCTATCATAAGCCTTTAGAATATCCAAATTAAGGAATAAACCAACCTTTTTATTGGCCAAGAGAGAGTGGGCTACCTCATGCACATAAATGATAGAATCCACAATCTAGCGGCCACAAACAAAACCACTTTGCTAGACAAAGATGATTTGAGGGAGGACCCCTTAGAGTTGGGTACTCAAAACCTTCAAAAAGACTATAAATGGAATTACAAAGGTTTATAGGCCTAAAATCTCCAAAATATTTTGTAGCAGGAACCTTAGGAATGAGAACCAAGAAAGTTGAATTAAGCTCACAAAATATTTTACCGCAACCAAAAAATTCCTTTGTAGCATTAATAACATCTTGTGCCACAATGTCCTAGAAGGCGTGGAAGAAAAGAAAAGGAAAGCCATCCGAACCTAGGGCTTTATTCCCCTCACAGGAGAACACAACTCTTTTGACTTCCTTGGTAGAGTGCATAACAACTATAACATCTTATTAATTTCATCAAACAAAATGGATGGAATCAGATCTAGAAAACTCTCCTTGACCACTTGATTAGGGAAAAGGTTCTCTTTCAGTAGATTTACAAAGAATTCAACATTAGCATTTCAAATAGCCCCATCCTCCTTGAAGGAGTTACCATTAGCTAAAATAGAGTTGATCCTGTTGAGAGATCTATGCTTGAGAGAAGACAAATGGAAAAACTTGGTATTCTGATCTCCTAATTTGAGCTAGATAGCCCAAGAATGCTACCTCCAAAAGTCTTCTTCTTTGGAAATGATGCCATGAAGTCTGAACAAAAGCACATCTTCTTCCAATTATAAAGATTCTCTCAAAATAACTGACTGAATTTCCTTTTGAACCATTTCCAAGTGTTGGGACACAAGAGTCTTGTCATTGAAGATATGCCTGAAAGAATCCTTATTCCAACTTCTGATATTGCATTTAACAATAGCTAGTTTCTTGGAAATTCTAAATATAGTTGTCCCTTCAATTTATACTTGCCACCAATTGAGAATATGGGCTCCATGATTGGGATGTCTAAGCCACATTGCCTCAAATATGAAATGGAAACACTTCCATCTCCCATACAACTCTACAAAGAAAGCTATAGGAAAAAGGTCAGAACCCATTCTTGAAAAGGAAGAAAGAGGGAATCAATAGTTCAAAAACCACCATGTTGAAATGAGAGCCCGATCCAATCTAACTTGAATAAGGTCATTCCCAATTCTCTTGTTTGAGCATGTGAAAGAAGAACCTTGGAGTGCTAGCTCAACAAGCACATTGTTATCAATAAAGATCTTAAGTCCATTCTACTGTCATGAGGGATATGAGAACCACCCATTTTTTTATTATCATTTAAAGGGGTATTAAAGTCCCCCATCACAATCCATGAACAATTGGGAAAGGAAGATATAAGCTCCCCAAGACGCTCCCATAACTTTTTTCTTGATTTATTTTGATTAGGGGCATAAATATTTGAAATGACCCAAGAGGAATCCTCCTTTAGGTGGTGAAAACGAGTCTGGATGAAGCTCTAATCTTCCCCTAAAGGACAACCCCTAACAAATCTCTAATTCCAAAATCCCCAATTAAGCTACATGAAGATGAAATATTTGGAGAAGAAGAACCTATTGTTCAAAGGGGGTGAAACCCCTATTAAGCTACATGTGGGTTGCGATCATGATAAAAATTCCCAACCCATGGGACAAGGTATGTTTTATTTTGATGAAATATATCATGCTAGAGGGTCACTTTAAATGTTACTATTTATATCACCTTCATCTTTTAAATTATTTTAGAAACAAGGTGCTAATTAGATTCCCTTTCTATCTTCATCCTTGCTTGAGATATCTATGAAAGAGTCCATTGGAATAATGACAAAAAACCATATAAATAAACCATTTTACTCCATGAGGGGCTCATTCTCAAGCTATATCATTTACATCTTGCTCTATATCCTCCCAAGCCCATTAAGGCCTGCCTAGTTGAAGAACCCTCCATTGTTTCTTCTCCTTATAGAAACCCCCAAACCCTCTTGTTGAAGAACCTATCATGACTTCTTCAAAAAGAAAGTTCATTTCACCTACTAAGCAGACCACTCTTGGACCAAAACTAAAGTCCCCAAGTTTGCAACCCAAGCCTTCAAAACCCCAAAAAACTATAAGACAAAAAATAGATGTTGCTAGGCTATGTGAGCTTAAATACACCCCCCAAAGGTCATGGCAAAAGACTAAACACAATTTTGAAAGAATCACCCAACAAAAATAAAAATAAACCCACAACTAACTTCTTCATGCACGAGTCTATTTTCAAAGATGATGAGATTGAAGATAAAAATAAGAATATGGACAAAGAAGAGAGTAAAAAAGAACCAGACTCAACTCCTAATGTAGGCTATACTAACCTTAGTGTTCAAAGATCTCACAGATTAGCTGGTAAATAGCCCTTAACATAATTGTGGATGATATATCTAGTGATGAGTCTAAACAAGTTAAGGAGGAAGATGATAATAACAAAGAAGATAATTTTAGATAATGTTGAGGCAGTTGAGAAGGATGTTGATGTCCCAAGCTTGTTTCTAGAGTTTAATGCCATGTTTTGAGACCTAAAGGACTCAACCCCTACTAAAGAGCATAATAAAGACAAATGTCCCAATTATAAAAAGACATTCCAAGATTTCATGGTAATATAAAATAGGGTAGACTGTTACATTGGTGGTTGTCATTGCGCCAAAAGATCAACCTATTAATTCCTGATACAACCGCTAGATTTATACAAGATCCATGGGAGGTGATTAAGCCATGTCACGAACCCAAGAGTCATGTTGCACCAAGGAGACCAAGGGACACACCATCTTGCAACAATCCCCCCAGCACAAGTGAGGGGTTGAAACCCGTGACCTTGGCTCTAATACCAATTGTTACATTGGTGGTTGTCATTGCACTAAAAGATCGACCTATTAATGCCCAATATAACTGCCAAATTTATACAAGACCCACAGGAGGTGGTTAAGCCATGTCACAGACCCAAGCGTTGTGCTGCACCAAGGAGACCAAGGGACACACCATCTTGCAACATAGAAAACTTGAAGAGGAAGCTTAATGGCCTCTTCTAGTTTACCTTGAAAGTTATTCATCACTCAACTGTCACTCTTGGTTCCATCCTGTAGGAGGAGATAAAAAAGCATGAGAATACTAAGGATAAACCAGTACTAGCTACCAAAAACATGATGTTTTTAAGTTTCTTATGGTGGAATAGGAAAATATTCATAAGTAGGATGTTCTTCTTTGTTGTTTTTTAATTTTCCTAAAGTTACTTTGTTGAGACATTGTTGTTAGTTTGTTGTCACTAGCCTATTTTATGGCCTTTGAACCTAGTTTCCTTTTTGTTTAACTCTCTACCCTTGAGGTCTTTTGTGTATGGGTACAATGCCCTATAAATGTTGCTTTCTTTATAAAAAGATAATTATACATTCCATCATATTTTTTTTATACGTAAGGTCAGTATAATTATATTAATTAAAAAATTTGAGTACATGCGTTTGCCAAGTAGGAAAAGATCCACCATAGCCAAAAATACGCCACCTTCCCTAAAAACTGTTAACACCAATAGACGGGTGAAAATAGTTCCATAAGCATTGAAAAACTACCAAAACATAAGCATTAACAAAAACCATTTTAGAAACTACGCAGTGACTAGGGACTACCAACAAATGAGAAAGACCAAACCCTACCCCCAAAGCAAAAAACTGCCATCACCCACATTACAGAAACTTATTTAATTTTGCAAATTCCTCAAACTCAATTTTCCAATCTACTTCCCCTAATGCCAAAAGACCAAAGAATTTCTGTAGAAATTCCACCGCTGCCCCTGCCAACATTCGGTGATGCATCAAACCTAGACCATGCAAGTCCAAAAGGAAGGGGAAAATCGTTACCGTGTCCTCTTCTTGAATTCATTCCACGTCACAAGGCCTCAAACATCCTCTGCCTTCAATCACCACACGCAGAGCTTCATCCACACCTTCGACCAGGTCCTCCCATAACATTTTCACTAGTAATTTCTTTGTTTAAGCCTTCAGAGTCCTCAAATCCAGAATGGAAGTAAGGAAACGCGAAGAGATATGCAGGTTATCACGTCCATACAACGCATTTTCCAAGTGACCAGTGCCCAGAACCATCTTCGTAGCCGCAACCACCAACAAATCATTGTTTAACAAAATTCTTTTTAATCTCTAGTCCATAATTTCCCTGAACGCCGCTTGTCTCGCTGATGACTTGAAAGAAATCAGTGTGTCTGCTCCAAAACGAGCTATGCCCGACATTGAGACCTCAAACACAAATTTTGAGCTCTTTCAACCTTTCTGCAGAAATTACACTCAGCTTTGGAGAGATATACATTCCATCATATTTATATAAATTGCTTCCATAACATACATTTGTATAAACTCACCAAATGTAAAATAAAAATTAATACAATTTATTACCACCTTTATCAAAGTAACAAGTATACATTCCATCATATTTTATATACTATTTTTAACATTCACATAATTCACAAAATGTAAAAAAAAATGATAGTTAATAATGAAGCTTAAGCATATAAATTCTAAATAATTAGTTTCTAAAATAATTTCAATAAAAAAATTTGCATCTACTTTATAATGGATAAATAATTAATTAGCATAAAAGAAATTATAACTTCTTATTTATTAACAACATGAAATTTCTATAGTCAATGATATCAATATACTTAGATTTTTGATTTTGATAGAGTGACATTTTTATTATTATCATGAATCATATTCCTTGATCCATATTTAAAATGAAATATAACTAGAGAATAGAACTAGCAATCACACCTTGTTGTGCAATGGGTATGCTGAAGATATGTGGAAGGTCAATTAAGAGAAAATTTGGTCTATTTTTTGCAAAGATTTGTGTAGTATGTTAGGATATGGTGTTGTACTCCATTGCATAAAATGTTATATTATAATGTTATGATTAAAAAATTATTTAGTTGTGATGCACCTAGGAGGCATGGTTAATCAAACTAGGTAATTATTTGGGGACCACTTATATGTTGTATTGTAACATTTGATTAGTATTTAATGTGTGAAAGATATTTGTTAATAATTTAATATTAGGGAAAACATTAAATAAAGTGAAAACTTAGTGTACCCAATATTAAATGAGGGGTCAATGGTTTTGTATTCACATGGTTTTGGGGTACATGGCTTTTTCTTACCACTTGGTTGTATTTGTGTGAGCTTGAATCTATAAAAGTGAGCACATGTTTAGTTGTTAAGGTTGGATAGGTGAGTGGAGTGTCATTATTGAGTCATTTTTAGGAGTGCATATGTGAATCATGGCATGAGATGTGTGGATTCATTCTTGGACAAATGGAGGATGCATTGTAGAGGCTTGATGCTTCAAAAGTATTCATTGTAACTCTGTAAGTGCTTGTATTGTTTTATTTCTAAATAATAGATGGAGTATGGATACTTTTGGAGGTTGGGTTTTTCCCTCTTGAGGGTTTTCCCAGGGTATATCTTGTGTTATCTTATGGCTTGTTTATTTGATCTATGCATTATGGTTATTTTGTAAGATTGCATGCATACTTTTCTCTCATGGGGTTATGTATGAAATGGATTAAATATATGTGGGTATCATACATTATTTCTTAACAAGTTGTATCAGAGCTTTCATGGTTGTGGGATGTGTGTGCTCCTAGGTTTTTGTTATAACCCTTGTTTGAGTAGATTTGGTGCAAAGTTGAATCCATGGAAATGTAGGTTATATATGAGGCATTACAATGTATGTAGCACATGTGCAAGTGTTATTATGTAGATTTGGGCTTTTGGGGTTTGAAGATTTATTGGGTTTATTATAGATTTCAGGTATGAAGATTTTGGGTCAGAGGGATTTTTCTTAGATTATGCTTTTATATGAGGGTTTTGTAGAGGAAATTTCATGGATGACCTCTTGAGACAAAATGGACCTCACCATTGGATCCAGGATGGCCGAGAAATGAAAAATGATATAAAATTTGTCTTATTTTGACTATTGTGAGAAAATACAATTTTTTTTAGCTCCCTTCCCTATTTGGTCGTACATTCGTGAAATTTGTAGAATTAAAATAAAATTAAAAGAACAAAATATTAAAAAACCTATGATTAAAATTAAAAATTTTAATTTAAAAAAAGTTGAATTAAATAAGGATGGGGTCCACAAACCCCTCGTATCCCTTGGTATGCCCACATAAAGGCAGTACTCTGTGGTACTGTTAGAGTATCGTTGCTTGCAGTCAGCCACCGACCAGCGGGGCCTTAGCCCCCCCCCCCCTCTTGGCCCTTGATCCGGTGGGAGCCTCAATTAGAGCCCACAAGGCTAAAGCATTTTTTAAAACCACGTAAAAAAATGTTTAATATCTATCATTTTTTTTAAATCAAAAAAATAAACCATACTAAAACTTATTGTCGGGTTTGCACCATGAGGACACCGCTCAAGCATCATCGTCTTGCCACCATTGTTGGTGGGGCCACCGACCAGCTACCCAAGGGCCACCCTACTCAACCTATAAGCCAAATTGAAGGACTTATTTTTACATGGGCAAACTTTCATCCAAGATGTCAAATTTTTGATTTCTTATACTCGTTGGAAAGGTGGCTTTGAGAACTATATAGTGATACAAGTTTGGTTCCATGATTTTATTGTTTTTATTAGTTTTTAGAGCCCTAAATTTAGATGCTCTTTGTTTCATAGTTTTGGTCATAGCGTTTGCATATAAAATCATATTTTTGATTCTGAATAGGTGTTGGAGAGAACGTGCAATGTAATACACAATGTATTAGTCATATTTTTAGTTTGTGGTGCAAAGAATGGATTGTAATTATTTGATCACTTGTAGGATCTTGAGGTTCGGGGTGTGATTGCATGAGCATCCAAATGAGTCAAGAGGAAAATCCTTGAGGGAGTACACATTTTTATATGATATTTATGATGGTACAATTGATTATTAGTTTGGTGCTTCTTGGTATAGGTTTACAAGTGTTTTTTAGAGTTAGACTTTTATGGTGACAAGTACATAGGTTGTCTTTAGTTTTGAGGACATGGGTTGACATGAATGGAGACTTGGAGTCTTGTATGGGTGATAGTTGAGTGTAGGTACAATGTTAGCTATGATTATGGTGTCATGGATATGCAGGTACATTTGAGCATTCGCACAACATGATCATGTATATGGTGGTTTGGTGGTGATATGGTTTGGTGTTAGGAGGTTGTTTTTATCTCGTTGATGCTTGTGTGGTTCCTTGACTATGGTTACTCATTTGTGGACATTTTTGGAAAATTAGATCTATG
Source organism: Sequoia sempervirens (assembly GCA_007258455.2). Taxonomy (NCBI): domain Eukaryota; kingdom Viridiplantae; phylum Streptophyta; class Pinopsida; order Cupressales; family Cupressaceae; genus Sequoia; species Sequoia sempervirens. The sequence continues at coordinate 958,172 of VDFB02018296.1, read as the reverse complement.
GTTGATTTGGTGTTTGAGTCTTGATGTCTATAGGATTATGTTCTTTGATATCATAGTTTGCAGGTTACTAATGTGATGATGAGTTTTCATGTTTCAGTGTTTGGGATCTACAAGTTATGCAACTTGTAGGTGTGTACAACCTATTAGGTTGTAGTGGGATGAATCGATGTGGACTGTCTATATCCACAAGATTGACTTAGTGTTAATACAAAATTTATTAGTTGTCATCAATTGTGATAATTCGTGCATTGGTATGTTGCTTTGGGATGAGAGGATGGATAGTTGGAGCACTCAATTAGTCGGTTGTTGGGACTTGTAGCATGTGGTTTTATCACGATGTCATGATAGCTTGGTTATATTTTATTGATTACATATTCCAATGGGAGATTTTGATAGTGATGATTTGGCGGTGTAGGATTGGTTCCTGATGGTTTTGATGGTGGTTATATCTTCTTGGCTTGGAGATCTTGGTTCTACTTAGTGTTATTGGCATTTCAGTTGCGTGTGTGGACCTGGATAATTTTCATTTAGGAGATGGTTTTCATGATTCCATGTGTAGCTCAATATCATGATTCAATGGGAGTTGTGGCAATGGCATGATTCACCATTAGTGACATATGATCTTATTTAGTGTTTGTGGAGGTGTTGGAGGAGCATAGATTTGTGTAGTATGTTAGGATATGGTGTTGTACTCCATTGCATAAAATGTTATATTATAATGTTGTTATTAAATAATTATTTAGTTGTGATGCACCTAGGAGGTGTGCTTAATCAAAGTAGGTAATTATTTGGGGACCACTTGTATGTTGTATTGTAGCATTGAATTATTTTCTAATGTGTGAGAGACATGGGATAGTAATTTAATATTAGGAAAAATAATAAATAAAGTGAAAACTTAGTACCCAATACTAAATGAGGGGTTAGTGGTTTTGTATTCACATAGTTTTGTGGTACATGGTTTTATCTTACCACTTGGTTGTGTTTGTGTGAGCTTGAATCTATAAAAGAAGCACATGCTTAGTGGTTAAGTTTGGCCAGGTGAGTGGGATGTCATTATCAAGTCTTTCTGAGGAGTGCATATGTGAAGAATGGCATGGGATGTGTGGATTCATGTTTGGACACATGGATGATGCACTAGACAAGCTCAATTCTTCAGAAGTATTCATTGTAACTCTATAAGTGCATGTATTATTTTATTGTTGAATAATAAATGAAGTATGGATGCTTTTGGAGGCTGGGATTTTTCCTCTTGAGGGTTTTCCAAGGGTATATCTTGTGTTATCTTGTGGATTATTTATTTTATCTACACATTATGATTATATTTTAAGCTTGCATGCATGCTTTTCTCTCATGGGATTATGTAGGAAACAAATTAACTATATGTGGGTATCATGCATTATTTCCTAACATAGTACATGAGTTCAATTGGTAGGGAATTTAGCTAATGATGTTGTTTGTGCAAAAAAGGTCTCAATGGAGAAATGATAGCTTCAAATCAACTATGCATAGACTTACAAGGTCCAAACACAGCTAAAAAACCTTTGAATCATAAAGATAATCAAAATCCATTACCAATAGGCTCATGTTATGTTTTCAATATGGAGAGAGGGAGAGAGAGGGATAGAAAGAGGGAGAGATAGAGGGGGGAGAATGAGAGAGAGGAGCAAGGATATAGAGATAGAGAGGAAGATAGAGATAGAGACAAAGATAGAGATGGAGAAGGAGAGGGAGAGGGAGATGAAGTATAGGGAGACAAAGATAGAGATGGAAATGGAGATGGAGGAGAGAGATATAAAGAGAGAGATGAGAGAGGGATATGCGAAGATGGAATAAATAAATATAAGAAGAAGGAGAGAATGAGAGAGGAATAAATATAAAGAAATAAATATATAGAAAGTGATATAGAGAATGAGAGAGAGATATAGGGGTAGAGATATGGAGAAATAATGAGATAGAGATAGAGGGAGACATGGAAGAAGAAATATGGAGAGATAAAGATAGAGAGGTAAATAGATATAAATATAGATATAGAGGTCTAGGAAGAGGGAGAGGAAGAGAGATGGAGAAAGATGGATGGATGGAGAGAGACATGTCTATAGATAGAGATGGATGGAAGATAGATCAAGAGAGGAAGAGAGAGACAAGTAGATAGAGAGATAAAGATAGACCTAGAGGGAGAGATAAAAACATAGAGAGATAGGGAGATAATGATGAAGAGATATAAATATATAAAGGAAGAATAAGAGGGATATAAATATGAAGAGATAGAGATATATAAATGAAGTGGGAGAGGGAGATAGAGATATAGAGGGAGAAGGAGGAAGAGATATGGAGAGAGATATAGATGGTGAGATATAGTGATAGAGAGATAGAGCTATAAGAAGATATAGAGAGATGGGGAGAGGGAGAGAGAGATCGAGAGATAGACAAACAAAGAGAAGTAGCTATAAACAAATAGAGATGAAGATAGGGAGAGAGAAATAGGGGCAATAGAGGTAGAGATACAAAGTAAGATATATATATATATGGGAAGATAAAGAGAGATAGAGATATTGGAAGAGGAAGAGAGAGAGGTAGAGATGGAGAGATAGATACAAGTAATAGAGAGAAGGAGAGAGAGATAAAGAAAGAAAGGAGATACAAAGATAGGGAGGGAGAAACAATGATTGTGTGTGTGTGAGTGAGAGAGATATAGAGATAGAGATAAAGATGGAAAAATATGGAGTGTGTGTGTGTGTGTGTGTGTGTGTGTGTGTGTGTGTGTGTGTGTGTGTGTGATGATATATACAAAGAGAGAGGGAGAGATAAAGAGATGAATATAGTGAGAAAGATAGAGGGGGAAGAGAGAAAGAGATGCAAGGAGAGGTAAGGAGTTAGAGATGGGGGAGATACATAAAGAGGAAGATAGAGATAAGATGTATACGAAGATGGAGATGGATCAAATCTTTCACATATTTTGTATACACATTTCCTAGTGAACATGGCTTCTAGAGGGCATTATAATATGTTCCAAAAAAGGTAAAAATAGAGACGTGATAGCTTCAAATAAACTATGCATCCACTTACATGGATTTAAACATGACCAAAATAAAAAATTTGAATCGAGAAGACAATCATGCTACATTATAAATAGGCTCATGGTATATTTGTAATAGGGAGGGAGAGAGAAAGAGGGAGAGGTAGGGATAGAAAGAGGGAGATATAGAGGAGGTGAGAGAGAGAGAGAGAGAGAGAGAGAGAGAGAGAGAGAGAGAGAGAGAGAGAGAGAGAGAGAGAGAGAGATGAAGAGGAACATTTATTTTAAAAGTAAAATTATCCTTGGAGTCCATTATACATTAACTAACAAAAATAGATTTTTGAGCATAGGGATTTATTGGATGATGAAGTGACACTCAATGATATTTGAAAGGACAATAAACCCCATTTGAATGTAATCATGTTTTTTATCTTTTGTTATAAAGAGACCCTTTGAAAAAATTTCTTAACTCCACTTTTATATGGTAGGGAGTTCGAGTTATCTTTTCAAGTGGGCCTAGTCTTAGACCCATGAATAATTTATGTCTATCTTTTAGAAAATTAGCTCTATTTAAATAGTGAGAACACTGATTTATTTTATACTATATTATTTATCAAAGTTTAATTTTTTGGTATGATTGATTTGTGTTCGATCCTTGAATAATTTTGATGGGTTGGATCATTTACTTGTGATAGTTTAACCAAATGATAACTTCTAATTTATATATATGCTCCCTCATAATATTATAATCTAACATACAAAAATAAATTTTCTTATATATAGAAAAAATATATTTATCGATATGTACCATTATTTTTCCTTTGATTAAGTATATCAATTGTTTTAGTTTAGTTAAAGTATTAATTTAAAAAATAAAAAAAATATTTAAAAATTAAATAATGAAAATCACACTACAAACTAAAGAGTTACAAATGTTTTGTAATGAAGGTAAAATTATGATATAAGTTAGATGTCCATCCTTTGTTTCCTTAAAATAATTTTATTTTGAAAGAAATGCAAGAGATTTAGATATTTGATTTGAAAACTGTTCAATTTTTAGTTCCTACGAGGGAACTATAGGCACCACCAGATCCTAACTAGTTATTAATGTTTTGAACTTCAACCAATCAAAATTGATTATTTTCTTTCATACATTATATTTGAAGTTTTTTCTAAAGTTAAATACATATTTTTTAACTTTTCTAATTTTAAAAATTATTTTTCTTGAATATCATTGGCTAAAAAAATTAGGCGATAAGGGCGGATTTTACGGAATTGAACATAATATTTTGATTTTGTAATTTTTTTGGCTTTTTTTAGGCATTTTTTTCACCACTTCTTCCTTAATGTTTGCACATTGAGAAATGCAAAAATTATGACAAAGTTAAAATTGGAAATTGTTAATTATTCTATATAGAAACTTCATTTGATTTAACCATTAACCTAAGTAACAATTGTATGCCAAATTTTTTATTTAATCAAATTTAACTATTTTAGCCAAATTGAATCTCAAAAATTCAAAATCATAATTATTTTAACATGTCAATAATCCAACTATTAAATCTATATTTTTTTCTTAGATTAAATTAAATTTCAAAATTTCAATATCAGTAATTATCTTATACATATTGATTTAACTATTAAGCTAAGTAGAAATTGTATAATTATTGTATAATTATTTTAACATGTCAGTAATCCAACTATTAAATCTATTTTTTTCTTAGATTAAATTGAATCTCAATTTCAATATCAATAATTATTTTTACGCATATTAGTAATTATCGCCAAGGGAACTATAGGCAATCCCTGTTGTTTAACTAGTTATTAATAATTATGTTTCTAACCAATGAGAGTTAATTTTATTTTTTAATTTCACAAATACTTGTATATTGTTAAAGTGTAGATGCAAATTATATAACAAAACATTTTAAACAAATGAATTTTCTTAAATATTATTGGCAGGAAAGTTTTGCTCGATATGGGAAATTTATACGGTACCATTATCATACTGGCGATAATAGTGGGCAGATGGAAAGCCAACGTGTGATAATAGTGGGCATTGTTAGCTAGAATGAACGTGGTGGGAACAACTGTTTCTTAATGGAGTTGTAATGAAATCTAAATATTACCAGTGAAGAGCAACATGGTGATAAAGTAGCAGTGTTTGAGGCTTCATTATCACTGGCACCTACATAATTTGTCACATCTCCAGAACACATGGTAGTTCAAGCATTTCACCTATTCAATTAAAAAGATTTACAAACTCTTTTTGCTAAGTATGCTTGTATTGTTAACAATATTCGACTTTTCATAGGTATAATTGTAAGTTGATAGTTTAAAATTCAGAGGAAACAAACCAACAATTGAAAGTTGATAGTTTAAAATTGAAAGCAAATAAACAAACATCTGCAATATCTTCGTGCATTGATCTGTATAAGATCTAGACTATTTGCAGTATTGAATGCTTAATTAAAACAACTTTGCGAAATTTGAATTCATGCATACATTAACAAATTTATGCATTAAAACTTCAAATGAGAAACTGAATACGAGAGAGAAGAGAGAGGAGAAGATAGAAAGTGCAAACAACGTTTTATTACGGAGTTCGCCACAAACGTGACTACGTCTCCGGGTCCGCTCCAATGGAGTGAGACCGATCCGATTAATCTCCAGAAAATGATTACAAAGCTTCCAGCATAGCCTTCCCTTGGATCACAAAAAAAATCTTCAAATGAACTTCCCAAGTGCGTGGAAACAAGCCTCTCCACAAGAGACACGAAGTTACACAAGATTTCTCCAAGGAGGAAAGAAAACGCTAACTCTCCACTTACAAGAATTCACCTTCCAAATTCCTCACAATTAAATTAACTAAACACTCTTAGCCATCTCTCACACATTCACCCACTTTAAATACATAAAAATTGCTCAAATTGGTTACTAACCAATTGATTTTACAAATCTACCTTATCTCTACAAATTACATAAAAATATTTGTAAATTTGCCTTTTACATACAAAAATCCCCCATAAAAATACAACCACCCTCAAAATTAAATAAATCTTATTTTAAGCCCTCACTGTTTCGGGGGCATGTTGTTTAGGAGATTATTAAATTGTTTTATTTGTTAATTTTGGAGGGATTTTTAATTTTAAATAAGGCATTCGGCTTTAAATAACTAACAAAAAGAATCGATGCCTGACGCATTTTCAAGCCATTGAATGGTGCAGCGGCTTCTAAGGATTTTGTTGAGCCGTCAGTTGGGGGTTCCAACCCGGTCGACGACTTATTATACCAAATTAGCCGAAATATTATAACAAAAACAATTCGCCTCCCTTCATAATGAAGCCCGCGGTTTTCAGTGGAACGGTCAGGAGCTAAATTTGGCGGAGGTAGGTTGGGGGTTCAAATCCCCCAACAAATCTTTTAACAAACAAACAGACTAATCCATCCGCCCAACGAAGATACACGCCACGTGGCATGCCGAGGAGGTGCCACGTGGCAAAACCTGATTCGATGATGGTCTTGACTAAGAGCTGACGTGGATGATGAGTGGACTACCGACGTGGATACTAACTGGACTACCAACTGAGCTACAAACTTGCTGAATGAGCATACGGATGGCATGTGTCGATAGGTGATTGGTTCTGTACAATGCTGATATGGATGCCACGTGTCGAATTCTGGTTCATCCACTTCACCGTCCGTACAGTACTGAATGCTGACGTCAGCGTCCGTACGGTCCACCTCAAAAGTCAACTGCAAGCTTTGATTGCTGATAACTCTTGCATACGATGTAACCTGGTAATGATAAATTCCATAAAGGGCCTCTCATATGGAATGAAAATGTCACCAGGATCAAAGCGATTGAACCACTGACAGTTGGGAAGTTAAAGCCCTAATTTGAATTGAGTACAGGTTTCTATTTTTTCCAATCTTAATGTTATTAAATCCTTAATTGGGACATGCGAGTTGGGTCCAGTGTTAATCCCTCAGACTTTCCCAATGTTGGCCCAGGTTTGAGCCATTGCTTGGCTCCCCAATAATGGCCTCCCCTCCAAGTTATCTATTAGAATTTTTTTTTGTATGTTATTGTCTTCTACAGACTGTGTCATTTAGCATATCTTTTATGTTCAGAATTGTAAATAGAATCTAAGAATGTGTCTTTAGTAATTACAAATAGTTGTTTACCATTGTGATTAGAATTTAAGCACATGTATTTTGTAATTGCGGGTTGTTGCTTGGAAATCTTCCTGAGTCCTACTGTTGTGTAAGGTAACTTTTTGGAAATTGTAAAGATGCCTCCTTTTTCTAAAACTAGGATGCCATTACTGTATTGACCTGTAAAGTTCTCACATTAGTTATGTATGTGATTGTGCTAACATTAATAAGAATGTGATAGCGTGTTTCTATAATAATGATGCCATTGTTGCTAGTGCTCTTTGACTTGTTCACTTTTGTAACTAGGAGCATTCACTCTATTTTTGATTCCTTTATAAATTCCTTGGGGAATTTTGTGCATGGTAGAGTTATTTAGGAACAAACATCAGTAAGTATAATGAAATTTATGTTTCTTTGCCTTACCAAGTGTTTTTTAAAAAATTCAAATTGGAATTTTCTATGATGGCTAATATACAAGGTTTGCTTAGACAGACAATTTAACGAAAAGCTAGTCTTCAAGTTTTAACTATTTGGAGAAAAGTCTATGTATTGAACTTGTTTGAGGATATAGCATTTGGTCATGTCAAATAATACATCCTAAAAGAGTTGACGTCAATAGTTTAGAGGTCCTAATGTTCCCATAGAAATACTATTCAACAAATGCATTTACAACTTTACACATGCCAATTGTATTTTCTTGAAAGTTTCTAAAGCCTTTTCAACAAATGCATTTTGTACATATCCTACAATCATTTCCCTCCATGAGAGGACATCTATTTGAGGCATTCTGTCAAGTAGTTCATTTTCCCCGTCTTTTCTTATTACATGTCCCTTTGGAGTAAACATCTGCCTGGTTTGCATTGGGGGTTCAAATCCCCCAACAAATCTTTTAACAAACAAACAAACTAATCCATCCGCCCAACGAAGATACACGCCACGTGGCATGCCGAGGAGGTGCCACGTGGAAAAACCTGATTCAATGATGGTCTTGACTAAGAGCTAACATGGATGATGAGTGGACTGCAGACGTGGACGCTGACTGGACTACCAATTGAGCTACGGACCTGCTGACTGAGCGTACGGATGGCACGTGTTGATAGGTGATTGGTTTCGTACAATGCTGATATGGATGCCACGTGTCAAATTATGGTTCGTCCACTTCACCGTCCGTACAGTGCTGAATGTTGACGTCAGCGTCCGTACGGTCCACCTCAAAAGTCAACTGCAAGCTTTGACTACTGATAACTCTTGCATACGATGTCGAATTTCGACGAAACGAACGCCGTTGGAATCGTCTCGACGAGCTCTTCATGATAATGCCAGTTTTGTTGATTTTTGAGACGATCATTTTTTTGCCTTCTGGATGCCCCCTGATCCCAGTTTGACCCAAGGTTTGACTGGCCATAACTTGCACAAAAAGACTCCTTTTCGCTCCATTCGAGTTGCGTTGGACTCAGGACGCTGAACTCTCTCTGATGGTGTAGATTCTAGAGAGAAATGAGACACTTCAATTTTCACTGAAAATATCCATCGGATCATGCATGCACTAGGAGAGGTATTCCTATCCATTAATATTTGTTTTGTTTTCTTTTGATTTATATCCTTAAGCTTCACATTAAACTTTTCTTTCATGGCAAAGTGTGTTTAGGAAAGCCCTAGTCAAGCCTAGGACAACATGCTTTGCTTTGTCTTTTAGCAAATGATAGTTTAACTTTGGTACTTATGTTAAAGAATAGTTCATTTAAGAATCCTGAACCCCAGATACATTCTCTATTGTAGTAACTTGGTAGTCACACCATTGGGTAATGATAAATTCCACAAAGGGCCTCTCATATGGAACGAAAATGTCACCAGGATCAAAGCGATTGAACCACTGACAGTTGGGAAGTTAAAGCCCTAATCTGAATTGAGTGTACAGGTTTCTATTTTTTCCAATCTTAATGTTATTAAGTCCTTAATTGGGACATGTGAGTTGGGTCCAGTGTTAATCCCTCGGACTTTCCCAATGTTGGCCTAGGTTTGAGCCATTGCTTGGCTCCCCAATAATGGCCTCCCCTCCAAGTTATCTATCAGAATTTTTTTTTGTATGTTATTGTCTTCTACAGACTGTGTCATTTAGCATATCTTTTATGTTCAGAATTGTAAATAGAATCTAAGAATGTGTCTTTAGTAATTACAAATAGTTGTTTACCATTGTGATTAGAATTTAAGCACATGTATTTTGTGATTGCGAGTTGTTGCTTGGAAATCGCCTTGAGTCCTACTGTTGTGTAAGGTAACTTTTTGGAAATTGTAAAGATGCCTTCTTTTTCTAAAACTAGGATGCCATTACTGTATTGACCTGTAAAGTTCTCACATTAGTTATGTATGTGATTGTGCTAACATTAATAAGAATGTGATAGCGTGTTTCTATAATAATGATGCCATTGTTGCTAGTGCTCTTTGACTTGTTCACTTTTGTAACTAGGAGCATTCACTCTATTTTTGATTCCTTTATAAATTCCTTGGGGAATTTTGTGCATGGCAGAGTTATTTAGGAACAAACATCAGTAAGTATCATGAAATTTATGTTTCTTTGCCTTACCAAGTATTTTTCAAAAAATTCAAATTGGAATTTTCTATGATGGCTAATATACAAGGTTTGCTTAGACAGACAATTTAATGAAAATCTAGTCTTCAAGTTTTAACTATTTGGAGAAAAGTCTATGTATTGAACTTGTTTGAGGATATAGCATTTGGTCATGTCAAATAATACATCCTAAAAGAGTTGACGTCAATAGTTTAGACGTCCTAACGTTCCCATAGAAATACTATTCAACAAATGCATTTACAACTTTACACATGCCAATTGTATTTTCTTGAAAGTTTCTAAAGCCTTTTCAACAAATGCATTTTGTACATATCCTACAATCATTTCCCTCCACGAGAGGACATCTATTTGAGGCATTCTGTCAAGTAGTTCATTTGCCCTGTCTTTTCTTATTACATGTCCCTTTGGAGTAAACATCTGCCTGGTTTGCGTTGGGGGTTCAAATCCCCCAACAAATCTTTTAACAAACAAACAGACTAATCCATCCGCCCGACGAAGATACATGCCACGTGGCATGCCGAGGAGGTGCCACATGGCAAAACCTGATTTGATGATGGTCTTGACTAAGAGCTGACGTGGATGATGAGTGGACTGCCGACGTGGACACTGACTGGACTACCAACTGAGCTACAGACCTGCTGACTGAGCGTACGGATGGCACGTGTCGATAGGTGATAGGTGATTGGTTCTCTTTTATTGTTTACATTCCTTCTTACTCAAGGTTGCTCCTTTGAAACAACCTTGTTTACATACTTATGTCATTTACCATTCCTGTCCATGTGTCATTACTTATGTTTCAAATCTATTCCATTATGAAAGATTCTTCTTACTTTGCATGTGTGCATACTGTTGTTATTTTGGATTATTGGAAAAATTATTGGTGTAAATATATACTTTGTCTAAGATAGTTTTTATCAAAGTGTAATATTGGACTTAGTTAATAAAGTTTATTTTGGATATAAGAAATAATGACATAGCTACACCACTTTAGGTACACAAGTGCCACCACTACCTCATCAATCCTTAATTGATAGTAGTTAGGTGCCAGTTCTATTTAGTCAATTCCACCTATGTTTCAATTACACTAAGTTAACTCGCCTCTTTGTTGAGAGTGATTAAGAGTCAATTGATGACCTCTTGGGTATGTCACTTTCTTGAGTCAAACATCGAAGAGGCCTATATATTTCTACTTTACTCTTTGTAATTTTCTCCATCATATTGACTATTGTTGCTAAAACTTTCCAACCACAACAAACTAAAACAAAACTATTCTAGAACATTTTGGCAGGAACTTCGTTGCTCTGCAACTCTTGTTTAAATAGTGATTTTAACTCTTCACCACTTTAGTGATGTCATCATTTATATTTTGATCCTCTACATGTTCTAGAGGATGTAGATATTTGATTTAATTTTTTAAATAGTGATTTTATTTTTGCATCACCTTAATGAAGTCATCTTTTATATCTTGATCCGCTACATGTTCTTGCAAAGATTTCATGGATTTTTTTCTCTATATTAAAACTTATACATTAGCAATAAAACAAATAAATTTAAAATATATATTTTGTATTATATATAGAGAGGTCACAAAAAAAGTGCCAAAAAAGCATAGAAGATCGCAATGTACAGCTCAAGAGAGGCTATGCCTCACATCAAGAGTGACAGAAATATCCAGAACAGAGATATACATAACAGAGCTAGAGACATAAGGAAGAGACACTAGTGTAAGATATCATCCATGGGATCAACCCAGGCAGTCCACCCCTTAGCACCTTCCATCCAGACAATGCGTTTCGACTCCTGAATCTGCGCAAGCATGAGGATCTGATCCTTGTTGGTGTCCCTGTTGTTCTTCACTTATTGGGTAAGCATTTTGCAAGTCTTCTCGAATAACTGTAGATTGTCCAGAGTCTGCCTCCAGGCATAGCCACCCTACATCTCATATATGAAGAACGTGGAAAAATCGTTCTTTAGGAACCTTTTAAGTTTTTCTTTTTCAATCAACATGGTAGTGCGAACCTGTAGGAAGATTTTAAGAAAAATGAGTTTCCGAAAAGACTTAGTAAGAATTATGGGATTGTTCTGATATCTTTCTTCGTTTCTACATTTCCAAATTTGCCACAAAATATTAGAGGAGAGAATTTTCCAAAACAAATTAGAATCTTGCTTCAGCCCATCAATATGCCCAGTTATGATTTCAATAATGTTAAAGATTGAAGGATAAATGATGCCAAACATATGCCAAATTTCCTTGGCAAAAATACAGTCAATAAGAATGTGTCTACTAGTCTCGGGTAACCTGCATAGATTACAATAATCAGTAACCGAGATATCTTTTCTGATAGGGAGCCTATCAAGAATCAAAAGCCAATTAAAACATTTTATCTTAGGTTCAGTAAGACCTTTCCAAAGAATCTCAAAAAAATTCTTCAACGAGTGGGTGTCGAGGGTAGAGTACCAAACATTGTTGATGTGGTCAATAATGGCATCAGAATGCCCAATAATATTGTAGATATTCTTGGCTTTGATTTTGTACAAAATGGTCCCATCCGGCCATTTACTGCATAAGAATCTATGAGAATCTAACACACAAGAAGCCGGGAGGTTCATGGTGGCCTTGCAGATCAAATTATAGGTCTTCTTCTGGGAGACGGGGATGCCAAACTTGTTTCTGAGATCCTCCCAACTAATTAATCTATCTTGCTCAAACAGGTCAGCCAATTGAGAGATGCCTTTGTTAGCCCAGTGTCTAGCAGAGCAGCCCTGGGAGAGGGCGAGGGGTTTTCCTCGAGAACTTAAGTTCCACCAGATGGACCTTTCACCGTAAAGATGAGTATCATCATGGAAGGTCGTGTTAGTAATAAAGCTCCTCACATAGTTCCAAGCTTTCCAAATGGATCTAAAAACAACAGATCCTTGCACGAGAATAGGAAAGTTACCAAGGACAAGATCATTGAATGAAAGATTCTTCCAGGATTTAGCATTCTTGGGGAATCCCCTTTCAATGTTATTCCTAACGAGGACCTTCCAAGGATCATCGCCATCAAGAGAGTGAAAGATCCACTTGGCGGCCAAGGCAATCCCTTGGAGCCTAAGATCCTTCAGGCCAAGACCCCCAAGGAGTTTATTAGTATGGCACTACTCCCACTTAACAGTGTGCATTTTATTTTTACCTTTGCCATCAGACGAAAGAAATTTCCTAACCGCCTTTTGAATTTCTAAAATTTGATAATTGCTGAACATCCAGGCCGAGGAATAATAAATATTATAAGAGGAGAGAATTTTTTGGAAAACTTGCACTCTTCCAGCCAAGGACAAAGCCCTGTCGTGCCACTTATTGAGCTTCTTAAAGATCTTGTCTTTGACCCATGACCACATATCTTTAAGGGAAGGATAAATGGAGAAGGGTATGCCAAGATATCTCACAATTTTGTGCGGGCCTCCCCACTGAAATTCATAGTTCTTAAACCAGTTAGGTGGCTTCTCATCCCAACCAAGGCAGATAGATTTGAGGTGGGAAAGACGAGCGCCCGAGATCTTGCAAAAGAGGTTGAGCTTGTAAGATAGCGCCTCAAAATTGTCAGCCGTGGCTTCAAGGAAGATCGCGGTGTCATTAGCAAATTGGCAGTTAAAAATCTCTTCGTTATTAGGGAGAGATATGCCTTTGAAAGTTGGGGAGATAGAGTTGTCTCTCAAGATGTAGTACAGGGCTTCAGAAGCAACAACAAAGAGGGCAGGGGCCAAGGGGCAACCATGTCTGATGGATCTTCCAAGGGGAAAGGAATCTAAGAGGGAGCCATTCACATCAACCTGGGCGAAGGCATCTTTGAGTAAAATTTTAACAGAGTTGCAGAAGGTCCTAGGGAAACCGAATGCCTCAAGCATCATGGAGATGAAATTCCATTCCACCCTGTCATAGGCCTTCTCGAAATCCAGAAGGAACATGGCAGAGTCTTGTTGGGAAACGTTGGCCCAATTCATGGCTTCACAGCTGGTGATCAGGTTTTCAAGGATATATCTTCCTTTAATGAATCTAGTTTGGGTAGGGCACACAAACTTGGGCAGGATAGTCTCAATTCTCAGAGCCAGGATCTTGGCGAAGATTTTATAGGAGACATTGAGGAGAGTAATAGGTCTCCAGTTCTTGATGAGCGCTTTGTCCCCATCCTTGGGAAGCAATTTAATAATACCCCTATTAATGGAGGTACCCAAGGAGCCTCTAGCAAGAGCCTCAGAGTAAATATCAAGAAGATCTTGGCAAATCCAATCAATATTAGCCTTGTAGAACTCAACCGGGAGACCATCAGGGCCAGGGGCCTTGTCATTATTAAGAGCGTTAATTGCTTTTTCAATTTCCTCCAAGGAGATATCTTTAGACAACTGGTTGGCTTCTAAAGTGGAAATCTTGTTAGGGATGAGGGAACAAACTTGATTTCTTAGGAAGGAGGCTTCCTTCGAATCCTTAGAGGAAAAAAGATTTTGATAGAAGTTGACAAAGGCCTTTTTGATGTTTTCGAGGTCATTTATCTCATGATTATCAACTAAAATTATTTATATAGTTTCATTAGACTGCTTTTGCTTGATGAGGTTAAAGAAGAATTTGGAGCCTCTGTCCCCAAACTGCAACCAGTGCGCACGGGATCTGATCTTGGCACCATTGACCTTGACCTGTTGGTGTTGTCTAAGGGCTTCCTTAGCATTGACAACATGAGAGATGAGCTCATAATCAACAGGATTGGCTTGGATGTTGGATTCAGCAACCTGAAGATCAAAGGAGAGCTTTTTTTCAACAAATCTAAAGTCTTTGGCCCTTTTTTTCCCAATGGTTTTTAACAGATTCTGCTAGGCGGGAATGTTTAAGTTCCATCTATCCAGATGAGACTTGGTAGGAAAGTTATTCCTGTTGATGAATCTAATGATACAGATGGCACTAAGAATATCATCATCTTTGAGCAGGTTAGTGTTAAGGAAAAATTTGGGATTGGAGCCTCTGTTGCGAATAGGGGAGCTGTTGATTCTAACACAAGAGGAGATAGGGTGGTGATCGGAAAGAGAGGTGGGGGTAACTAGGACTGAGTGGCCGAGTTTATCAGGGAGAAAGGAAAAGAAGTTCTTATTAGCATAGAAACGGTCAAGCCTGGAGTAAATTCTAGAAGGACCCTGTTGGAAGTTGCACCAGGTGTGCCAAATGCCAGGGTAAGTGTCCTTAGTGCCAGCCAAGGGATCAAATAATTGTTTGGAACTTATCATCTTTTTCCAGTGCATTTTTTCCAAGTCTTTCCAGACAAACGAAAGACCTCCAATTTTGTCTTCTTGGGATTCAATCATGTTGAAATCCCCCCCCACAAGCGAGGGGATATTAGGGAGAGCAGCCAACCAGTCCCAAAGACTCGCTCTCTCCTTGAATTCATTCGGGGCATAGATAGAGCATATGCCAAATATATTGTTATTGAAATTAAAGGTAACCCAAACCGCCCTGTTACAGGGGGAAATCCCGTTGCCAGTGATAACATTCGCCCATTTCCTATTGAACAGAAGGGCAACCCCACCCCTGCCTCTAGGGTGGTTGGTGTAAAGCTTGATGGAATCTTTCCACAGAAAGTTGAGGTTGGCATCTAGAGTGTATCTAGTGGCCTTAATCTCCTGCAGCATAAGGAAATCCATGGCTTTACAGGTATCAAGGTAACGCTTAATGACCCACCTTTTGTCAGGGGATTCAAGCCCCCGAATATTCCATGAAATGCAATTCATTTGGAAACATTCAGGGGGGGAGCAATTATCAGATGATCCCACAATTGGGGCCGTAACATTACCCTGAATGTCACCAATCTTTTTCTTAGAGGGGTTCTTATTTTTGGAGCCTAGACGTCTCCCCTGCCGCTTAGACGTGGGGAAAGCATCCCTTAGCTCATCATCATTCTCAGAATCGTCAGGGGATAGGTAATCCAACTCCAAAGTATGCTTCTGAGGGTGAATGGCCGAAACCGCGGAGACAGTGCTGGCCGGGATGACTTCAAGTAAGCAATCATCCCCAAGCTCACGAAATTTTTTAGGGGGGAAGCTCAGGGGAGGGGTCGGGTCAGGGCACCTGAGAGAGCGGTCCACAAGGGTCGAGCAAGAAGGGGCGGAGCTACTTAGAATTTCTTTGGATGCGGTCGCGACAAAGTTGATCGCGAAGGGGGCAGATTGAGGACATAGGGACAGGGAGTCCTCAAGAGCGGTAATATTTTTCTTATTGGCTCTTCGTCTACGCTTGTTGGAAGTTTTTGCCACTGCAGTGGGTCCGGTATTCGGAGCAACAATTGTGAGGGGAAAAGAATCAGTCGAGGGAAAGGCAGGGGGAGGAACAAAAGGGGTGGAAGGGGTGCTGGAGGCCAAAGGGGGTGTGGGTTTAGCGGGCGCATTAGAAAGAGGGGTTTTGTCCATCGAGGAACCTGGGTTAGAGTTAACAGCAGACGAAGAGTTACGGGGAGGCGAGGGTTTGGAGGGCAAGGGTTTTTTCTTAAGGATGGGGCAGTCTTTCCTCAGATGCCCTTCCCTTCTGCACAAGAAGCACACATTCAGACCCCCGAGAATATCAATGGGGCACACAAATTTGTCTTTAGAAATACAAATATTAATCTTAGACGGAATTTCATAACTGGGATTCAACGAAATAAGAACCCTAGCGTCCATATGAGGGACCAGTCTGACAGTGTCATCCATTCAGATGACTTTACCAAGAGGCTCAAGCAACTGAGGGAGGAAACACCATAGAAATGGAGGGATTTGTTTGACCACAATCCAACGAGGGGCTGAGAGCGCAAGGACTTCCTCATGTATGGCCTCAGGCGACCAAGCAATGTCGCGGAAGGAGGTAGAACCCACGGTCCAGTATTGCTTTTTAAGAATTTCAGTCTAGGCTTCATGATTAGTAAAAAAAATAACAAACAACTTTTTCTAAATCTGCCTACAGAAAGAGATGTGGAAACCAAGTTTCAGGTTCCAATAGTTATGGAACCAGTCATCAAGAAATTTTCTAGGCGGACATTTATCCACTTCAACAGCAGAAAAGAAAATAGCAGAATTTCTTAGTCTATTTTTATCCTTACCAATTTCAGCAAGCATTTCAGGATTAGGAGAAACAGAGAGAGATATGGGAGCAACCCCACAATTCTTATCGGCTTCGCAGGCTTCATTAGGGTTCGAGAGGGTAAACCTTGCGCTCGCTTTGATGGAGATACTAGACTTCGCCACCACCTCGAAGAATGATTTTGGTCTTGAATGCGAGGGGTAAGTTTCAGGATTGTCTATGCAAGGAGTGTTAGAGGCAATAGATGCCCTAGGTACAACCGAGGAGGAATTAGGGGGTACGGCCTCTGCCAAACGACAGAGGGAAGAGGAGGAAGATTCATTCATCATAAATGCACATAACAATCTAGACTACGAAGGAACAAACACACCTGTTGAGTCACCGACTTTAGCCAGATTTCGAGGAGCAAAAATTTTTGCATCAGAGCCGCCAACCTGCCATCTAAAATATATATTTAATACCCATAATATATTTATTAATAATTAAAAATATACAATTACATTAATTCTATAAAAAAATCTTAAAAATTAAACAATTGAAACATTACTACAAAATAAAGAATTTAAAATGCTTTGCAATGAAAGTAAAATTATGATTTATATTTTTTTAACTTAAAAAGGAATGTAAGAGTATCTAGAGATTTTATACTATACATATTCATGGGATTCCATGTGTTTTATTTCTATTAAATTTATGAATTAACAATAGAAATACAATATATTTATTAATAATTTAAAATATATGATTAGATTAATTTTAGGAGAGAAAATTCTTAAAAATTGAATAATTAAAACAATAGTAATGATTTGTAATGAAAGTAAGCTACCATTTATATAATAAATTATATGTTTATCCTTTGGAAAAATATACATTTAAAAAAAGGGAGAATATATAGAGATTTGATTTATAAAAAAAATAGCTTTTTAAAGTAGTGATATTTTCTTTTGATTCATTAGAAAAGAATATAATTTAAATTTAATTTCTTAAAAATAAGTTTTTTTATTGATATTAACTATTATTTCTATGGCCAAATCTTTCTCAATGGTCTTGCATCATTGTAACACATTCTAAATCATTGATAATAGAAGTCAATCGTTGAGTTCATATAAGGAACGCCTTTGGGTAATTAAAAAGATGGGAGAATATATAAAGATTTGATTTCTAAAAAAATTAGCTTTTTAAAATAGTGATATTATGAAAATAATTTAATTTTCAATTTTTTTTTTTTTAATTAATATTAACTATTATTTCTATGACCAATTCTTTCTCAATGGTCTTGCATCATTCTAACACATTCTAAACCTTTGATAATAGAAGTCAACCTCATTCTAACACATTCTAAACCATTGATAATAGAATTCGACCGATTGGATTCATATAGGGAATGCCTTCCACATAATAATCATGATATCATCATTCTATTCTCTAAATATAAAAAATGTCACACAATCAAAACAAAAAATCTAAATATATTAACTTTTTTTTTTTTTTTTATATGTAAGATTAGGTATTTTATTAATAGAAAAACTGCATACATTACATCTGCAAAGCAGGAGATCAACACCAAACTAGAAACCGAGAACTTATCTAAGAAACCCCTAAAAATTCTACAAGCCCTCCGTATACAGTAAAAAAAGGCTACAGTCGAGCCAACAACAAAAAACCAAACTACGCAACTATCTGACAAGAAAATTTTTAAGCAAAAGGAGGCCATGTCTCACAAAAAACCATTTAAATTAGCAAAGGATTCAAAATCTTCCACCCACTCCAGACCTTCCTCTACCACAACCCAAATTTCAGTTTCAGAAACTCCACAGCCATAGCCGAAACCATCCGATGACGCATAAGCTCGGCTCCTTTCAAATCCAAAAGGAAGGGGAAGACTCTCACCGCGTCATCCGATTCCCAAAGTAGCTCCAAATCAGAAGGACACAAAATTCCCTTACCTACAAATGCCGCTTTTAGAGTTTCCTCTAAACCTCCCAACAAATCCCCATGGAACAGGCACACAAGCAGCTCTTTGGCCTCCAACTTAGGAACGTCTCCATCCAACAACACAACCAAAAACCACGAAGAGATGTATGCATTGTCCTGTGCATACTCTTTCCTTTCTAAATGACCTTTCCCAAACACCATCTTAACAGCCACCAAGACTAGAGGGTCGCTATCGAGCATAATTCACTTAAGCCATTGGTCGGTGATAGCCATGAAGGCAGCTTGCCTTAGGAAATGGGGGTGTCTGCCCCAAAAGATTCCAACCCCTCCACAAACACAGAGATAATAAACTTAGAGCAACTCGGCTTTGCCATCTGCGAAGCAACCAAAAGTTGACTGTCGCCAAATAAAACTTCACCCACAAAGCCACCCAACAAACACTTCAAACTGACCACAAACAAAATTCCAAAACCAACAACCATAAATAGAGCCCACGGCTAGCAGACTTGGCTCACCTCACACGAACGAAGAATAATGGCTGAGCAAGGCAATCTGTCCTTGCAAGGAAAGCCATCCTCCAAAAATGTTCTTAAAAATTGAGCATACCTTGAAATGATATTTATGTGCCAGCAAACTTCACTGCATGAAAACACCGTAAACAACGTACTCTGTCACCCTCCCACATGTCACATCCTTATCCACCCTAAACACCGACGGCGGCCTAGCAATTAAATGCACCTCGTGGAAGCTAAAGCAGGCCTTGTCATCTTCCCTTCGCCAACGCGGAGGGGCGCCCACCCAACCTCCCACATATACTAACTTCTTATTTGTTAAAAATATAATTGCTAATAAATATGTATGCAAAATTCATTGAAAAATATTACTTAACAACAAGTTTCAATCACTCTTAAATTAAAAAAAAAACTCAAATAATATCTTTAAGTATTTTTTGAATAAAAAAATTGTAAATATCTATATTAATTTTTTCACACATTTTTTGTTTTCTAAATATGAGATCAATTTAAAAGAGTGTTAAAGAGTTAAATTGGTGTGCCATAACTTCTCCCTGAAAACCCATGTTTAAGTCCGAGCAATAATTTGTGCTGGTTTATAAAATCAAATGTTCCCTTAATTTTATTTTTTGTTAAACAATATTGAGTGAACTTTTTCAAAAGAATTTGCAAAAATAGTATTATTTAGAATACAAATCTTTTTCAATTTTATATTTTTTTATTGAAATAAATAAAAATAAAGGGAGCAGTCAACACACTGTCAATATAAATACAATTACCAGAACGTCACAGTCAGACGCACCTAAACCAAAAGACCACCACAGAGAAAACCCTTAACAAGCTTTGCTCTCCTTTCAAAGCGTCATTCCCACATTCCCACGTTCCCAATCCCTTCGATAATTTGCCAATTTAATCTGAGCGATGGAATTCCCAATCCCTTCGATAATTTGTCAATTTAATCTTAGCGATGAATGAATGAATGAATGTTTTTAATCACGTCCACGAGGCCAAGCAGCCTATGGGACCCAAAGATAGCAAGCGAAGAGACGTGAAATCGAATCTTTAAAATCTTCATACTTATTTTATTATAAATTCAAAATCTTTCATACTATCCTATGAAAACAGAATCACTTCAAGAACTTAAAAAAAAAATCTTACAAATTTTAAACAACATCCACTAAAGAATAACGGTACTTTTTAACGTCAACATCCATAGCAAAGAACAACGGTACTTTTTAATGTAAACATCCATAGCAAAGCAGGAAAATGGCGCTCAGAGAAGCAGGTACTGCTCTGCAGAGGTGGAGGATAGTTCACATTCCGGGGGAGCTGCCAAATCCACAGGAGAAACAAGCCACAGGTGTTTATCTATTGCTTCAACAATCACAAACACAGCAATAATAGTTTTAAATGCTTTTTCCGTATTGAAAATTTTATTGTGTTTTTTCAGGGTTCTCGAAAGTTTTCTGAAACTAAACCATGGGGAATTTCAGCTTTTGTATTAAATTGTTCTGTTAAATTATCGCTATTGATATTAGGGTTTCACTCTATGCTTACCATTTTAATAAAAAAATTAATTATATAACATAGATTCTAGGTTAGAATACCATGTCGGTTGTTGTGTTAGAATTGGTAAAGTTTGTTGCTTAATCAGAATTTAGAATTGTGGGTCTGCAAGTTCAACAAGATAGCGGAAAAATAGTGCCATGCCTTTTGAATTTGTTAAAACCCATTGCTGAAATTGATCGGTATAACGATTCTCTCTTTTCTTTCTGTTTGGAAAATGGCTTAAATTTTATTTTGAAAAATCAAACGCAATAGATGCTACAGACTAGGCAATATTTGACGAGAATTTTCAGCAGAGCTTATGATTGTCAATTCACAAGTTCTTCATGGCCTGTAAGCATGAAATTACAGGAAGTGATTGATAAATCATCACATTTCTTTAACAAGTAAAAATGAAATTATTAGTGTTTAGCAGGTCACAGTCTTCCAGTCACACGGAATAATTCATGATGACGACCTGGATTCAATCCCTGTTAGGAATGCTCCATATATTAAATAGAAAACAGCCACACTTATACGTGGCAGCCACTTTTGAACAGCATTGAGTACAAATAAGTGGCTATTTTTAATAGAATGAACTTTTTCCTTTGTTTTGCTAAAGATCCTTGGTGGCAAAATCCAGGCCCCCAATCCTGGTAATATTGATTTTTTTTAATGGGAAAATCCATAGGTGTTTCCTTTTCGGTATTTACCAAGAAATCTACCAACCTACCAAGCTTCCACAACTTCTAGATTTATCCGGCATGAGAGCTACCAAATCATGACTCTGTCGCTCATTGACAACTTTCTAAAAATGGTTACCAAAAACTTTACTGTTAGTTCAAATCCTCATCAAATGCATCACTGGTGAAAATATGCTATTGGAGTTTGCAAACCTCTCTTTGGCACCAATCCTTTGTCTATGAAGTTGTGAGTTGCTCTGGTATCAATTAGAGCAACAATTCTTTGCGAAACAATTACTCCACGAACCCGAAAAGATTCAATTTTTTGAAAACTTGAAAGTTGTGCCAAAGCACTACCATCTCCAACATCTTTGGGCTTCTCTTCTAGAGCTTCTTCACCTTCACTACGTGCTGATTCATACTGCTGATCAGAAAAATCAGATTCTGATCCATCATCAGAATAAGCCTCCATATGTTGTGCTTTGCTTTTTCCATAACATCTATGACCCTTTGTCCAAGGTTCATGACAACTGTAGAAAACCCCATCTTTCCTAAGCTGTTCTCGGAGCTCTTCTGTCATCTTTTGAGGATACTTCTTAGGCTGACTTGAAGAAAGCTTTTTCTTATCCTTCTTGAATGGTTTGAACTGAAATTTTGGCTTAGGGGCAGCCAACTCTATGCTCCTAGATTTTTTGATTGCTTCATCTAGAGTTGGAGGATCAAAAGCTTTGACCCAACCCTTCAAAGGTTCCATCAAACCTTCAATGAACAATACCACCAATCTCCTTTCAGTAATGTTGGGCACCATTACCAACAATCTTTGAAAATTAGCAACATATGTTTCAAGAGTACCATGTTGCTTCAATTGTGCCAATTCTCGAAATCTCACCTCTGGATCCTTAGTATCAAATCTGTCTATCAACTTGTTGGTGAATTCCTCATAGGTGTGGATGAGGTTATGGCCAAAAGTGACCAAACCGTGGTACCACCATTTGTGAGCAGCTCCCTCCAAATGCAATGTAGCAAATTTAATGGCGTCTTCTTCCAACATTGGTCTAAGAGAGAGATAGTTGTCCAACTTCTGCACCCATGACCTGGCCGTACACTTATCACTCCCATCAAAATGGGCCAAGGTCACCTTACCAAGAGCTTGTTGATAGTCTATTCTAGGACCCATAGGAGGATGGTATTAAGCTCTTCCGCCATTTCTTCTATTCCTTTGATTCATGAACTGATCAAAGGTCCATTGGTCTCTAAGATTAGGAGGTAAAGTGGAATACTCCATGTAGGCTTGTCTTGCTTCATCCACTCAGGGTACTCCGGTCTCCGCTTGTGGTGGTTCCTCCCTTGGAGTGAAAGCGGGAAAAAGAGGCCTAAAGGCTGATCCTCTAGTGGTTGCAACATGCTGTCCAACAGCTCTATCTCTTCCATTGACCTCCGAAGTATTGTTGCCATTATTTCCATTAACACCACTATTTTCTCTAGTATGATTATTATGATGCTGAGTATTATTTTGAGTTGCTTGCTGATCCATTCTTGCTAGCAACTACAACATCAAATCTATTATGCCATCAAATTTTTTTTCCATTCTATTATCTCTTTCCTCCATGGATTGTCTAGCACTTTCTGACATATTTTCAACTGCTTTACCAGTAACTTCAACTACTTTACTATTATCCCTCAAAGCCTCTGAAAATGTCTCTACCTCTGGAACTAGTGGAAACTGGTGTTGCATTCTTGTTTGACTTCTGGTGAAGTATTTGTTGTTTCTATCACACATCTGACAACTGAACTCAGATGATCACAGGATGGCAGGATCTTGGGTTTTGATACCACTGAAATATGCCCCTTAGTTTTTTCCCAACATTTTCACCACAAAATCCAACACAACACCAATTATTAGCATTAGCTCCCAAAGATAAACAACTCGAAAGTAACCTTCACCAAGAAAGTTCACCAAGATCCTATTGAAGGCGAGGTGATAGCTTATGGTGATGGGATCGTTAGCATTAAATGAACTGAATTGCAAAGTTGGAAATGAAGAGCAGGTGGTGATCCAACCATGAAAGATTCCACGCTACCACTTATTCAGTGGGGGGAAAGATATTACAATGAAGAATAATTCATCCGCTTTTCAGAAGGCATCCACTTAGCAGTGGGGATTCTCCACTTAAACAGTGGGTGAAATATGAGAGATATAATTGTGTATTCCTCCACACTGGCGGTAAACCATCCAGGGGTTACAATGTTTGAATTAAAACACAAAATAAATGCAAAAATAAAAATGATTGGAACAGTACTATTGTTTACAGCCTTACAATGCCAATTATCTGCAAATTACAAGTGCTATTGCTGTATTATTAAAGAAAAATGAAGGAAGATGATTTTCCCAACTTCTAATCTTCTCAACAACTAAAATACAAGCCAAAATCTGATCTACTATCAAACTGATATAAAAACCAGCAAACTGAAAACCTTATAACCAGCAACTAGACACACCAAAAGGTTCAAATCTCTTACCCCAAGAAACTATAATAATCTACCCCAATTTTTTTTTCTTTTTCTTTTCTTCTGTTTGTTTTCCCCTTGTTGCTGCTTGCTGTTTGAAAGTTTCTTGGAGAGTTTGTATTATTTTTTTGCAATGTTTTTGAAAAGGGTTTACTTGCATATGATATGATAATGATGAACATAAACAAAAATTAAAGAGATAGATAGATATGCTATCAAACAACACCCTTTGAAAGCAATAATATTCTGATTTCTTTCAAGATTGTTTCAGACATACAACAACAAACAAATATCATATTTAGAGCTTAACTTAGATCTAGAAATAGGTACCAAACAGCAATATTTGACCTCCAAGAAAGCTACGCACCACACCAAATCACCAAACGCCTCTTCCAAGCTGAATGGCGTGCAATAACAAGGAAAGGGGTCTCCAAGAATTTCTGATACGTCACTCTTTAAGCTGCAGCAACTCAGTTCCAAACCCCAAGGAGGCCATACTATTTAGGAAGGGCGATTTTCTTAGGAAAAATCAAAACTCATTTCAAAAAATCCAAGCTTGTGCAAGAAGGGTCGCCCTTGAGAGAGGATTTGATTTATCAAGTATCCATTTTCATATCTCCCTCCTTATTTGACTTATGAGCAAAAACTAGGTTCTCCAGTTCAACTGCAAAGCTCCTGAAATCATGCAAAAACACACCAAAACTGAAAGTAGAAGCACTCCACACCACACCAACAAACTCACACCAAAAAACCTACTACAAACCACTCAAAAATACTGAAAATATTTTCATCTTTGAAAGCCCAGTTGTGTTCTCTAATTGAAAACACCCAACACTAGCCTGAGCAATGTCTTTCATTGTCGGGGCTAGTCCTAGAACTGAGGAGTATCGTCCTCAACTCCGTCCTGCAATCTCTGGCTTCAAACCAACATCATATCCTTGTAAACAATCTCTAGCATAAGGGAAAATGAGGCTCCAGAATGTCTTTTATTTTCAAACTTGAGTTGGGTGCCCAAAAGCCCTAAAACCCACACCATGCTAAGTGACTTTTGTTTTAAATTTAATTTTAATACTTTTTGCTTCAAGGTTTGGACGCCCAAGGAGAAGGTGTTATATTTTAACTTTTATAAACAACTTCAAGTGATGAGACTAGGCGCCTTGGTCACTTTTTATAAAGTCCTCTTATGACCCCTTTTTAACTTTAAAATATAAAGTCACTTTATTTGCACACCTTTTTCAAGACATTAATCAAATATTAAAATAATTTCTCCAAAGTGACTTAGTCATCTGAATATGCCATATTGACAAGCCTGACCTGGTCCAATGCTCCGAAAATGGACTTACTATTTTTAGTAAATGCTAAAAATAGTAAATCACCGTCCAAAGGCTCAATTTGGAGAATAACTGAAATGCATCAAGGCTCACTGTAGGCAACTCTCATCCACTGACCCTTGCTAAAAATAGAAAATACCCGGCAAAACCACCAACCCAACTGGAACTAGGTACCTTAACTGAACCACCTAGCCAATAGGAACTCGGGAATTGGCTAGAGGTAATGTCCACTGATCAGAGACGAGGAGGGGACATTACACAGACACACCAAAAAGCTTGAATCTCTTACCACACATCACCAAATCCAACGAAATTGAAATCAGATCATTTCCAATGCTAGGCAACCAAGTAGCAATCAATAACCAAGGCCAAACATCACCAAAATGGCCCAACACGATTTCCAAGGCAGCATGGACAAGGTACGGCTCTAGAAGAGGGTCGACTTTGCTTAAAAATTCAATCCTTCCATTATAAATTCTGCAAATGCACAATTTGGGGTGCCTCTAGCATATTCATTGAAAAAACAAACACCCACAATGAAATAAAAATCACCCAAAGAGCTGTGATTGAATTTTCGTTTCAGCCCTATGCATAACCAGCAAGTACAAACTGAAAATTATAACCAAATTCTCCAACGACGAAGCTCAATCTGCTAGTCTGGATGAGAAGCAGCCACAAACCCAATTGGGTGTTATCTTTCAAACACGAAATTGGTTCTAAGCTAGGAGGTATGCATTCCTCGAAGCCAAAATCATGAAGTCATTTCGACAACAATTCGATCTAGTAGACAATGGATGGCAAATGCTGGAGCAAGGCCTCTCTTTTATAGAACTTGAGGTGACTTTTCAAATTCCAATTTTCCCTCCAAAAAGGGACACCCAAACCTCCTTGCAACATTATTTTTAAAATAAACTTAATCATCTTCCCTAGGCGTCCAAGGCAAGGGGCCAATATAACATTATAAAATATTAATTAACTCCTCCATGAGGCGTCCTCCCTTCATGACCACATTTTAAAACAATTTCAAGTCATAATGTTAGGCCAAGGGGTCAATTTAAAAATAACGTTAATGACTTGAAATAACTTATTTCTCCAATATTTTACCTCAAAAGCCAAATTCATAAATACTCAACTGCTCTGCGTAAAATGGAAAGCTCACTGTGATGCTGTCAACTGGATCACTGCTAAAATTACAACTTACTAAAAATAGTAAATTTTGAGAAATTCCAAAAAACCCCCAAACAATGGAAACCCTAATTTCACCTCGACGAGCCTACAGGCCTTCGGAATAGGTTGACGAGCCATTGAACTGCTCACTGATGAGAAGGGGACATTACATGAAACACCACTCCAATACTTCTCTACACACACCCAAACTTACTAAAAGGGATAATCTATCAACCTATAATAAAAACCAAACAATAACAAGTTTGTAACAACAGTCTACGTTGCTGATTCAACAGGGTTATCAAGTACATTTTTCCTCAAAACTCACCAAACATAAATTTGTCTAGTCTTGGAAACATCAAACATGACTCAAGTGCCTCCAAGTGATATGAAATGACCTCCAGCAAGTGAGTGCCCAAACCACAAATTCCCATGCCTATGCTTAGTGGTGTGGCTAGCCAAGATGGTGGTACGACCCTCTTGGAGCCACAAACCCTCTCCAAATGCCTATAAAATTCTGCGCATGCTGTCAACTGAGGTCCAAACAGCAAGGGACAAAGATTTTCTCATTCACAAATTCAACAAACTTCAAATGGTATAGCCTAGGCAAGGTGTACGAGCCAACATGAGATCTACAATTTAATATTCCCCCTTAATTTTTTTCAGATTTTATTAGCACAATACACTAGTGATTAACGTTAGCTCCAAATGATAACCAACAAGAATAGTAACCCTTCATCTTTTGATCACCAAGATCCCAATGTGGGCAAGGTGAGAGCATACGGTGCCGAGGATCGTTAGCAAACTAGAAATGAAATACAAAGCTGCTAGGTGGCTAGCCGACTATGAATGAAAGTAAATATTGGAAATACAAATAGTAGGTGGATAACCGACCATAAAGCTCTACCACTTATTCAACGAGAGCGAAGTTATTACAATTTATAAGGCGGCAAGCCAGCCATGAATCCACACTTCCACTTATTCAGTGGGTGGAATTTAAAACAACAAGTGCTGAAAGTAAAATAAGACTCAACCACTTCTTCAGTTAGAGTAATTACAAAATATTAAAGTGCAGAAATATAAATTGCTGTTAGTACTACTAAACCAGCTTTACAATGATAGCTTCAGCAGAATGGCAACGTAGGGGTGCTAAGAGGGATCTCCTCAAAGCAGCTTTGAATTCAATTCAACAGCATAACATTACATAATTTCCAAGAGATACAAATGAAGGCACAAGGCATCATTAAATAAGCTTCATTGGGCAAATGAATCAATTGTAACTCCCAAGATTGAACCATTTAGCTTCCCAAAGGGACGCCCATCTCCATAATGTACTTTTTAAAATATTAAAAATACTTTAATATCACCTTCCTATTGTGACCTTTTCACACATCGCCCCATTCAAAATGGGGACCCCCTAATTTTTGCTCCATTCTGGTCTTTTGGCTTGGGTTTCTTTCTCTCTCTCTCCCTTTCTCTGTCTCTTTTCTGATGTCTGCCTTTCGAGGATTGTGCCCGTCACTGAGCTTAAGTGTGAAATTGACCAAGTCTGAAAATTAGGGTTTCATCTTTCCTGGTCAGTCTAAGGTCGAACGAAGTGAATAAATTGAAAATTGAGCTTAACATTGTTGTTAGCATGCTTCCAGCAGGCTCTCAACAAGTTTTCATCAAATTCCGAGTACTTACTATTTTTAGTAAGTGTGCAATTACAGGCAATCTATCAGCATTTCTGAGATTCCGACAGTCATATCACATCCAGAGCACATCAGGCTGCTCGCATGCAAAATTTGAGCAAAAACAAGCAACTTACTATTTTTAGTAGTTCAGCTTCCGGAGCAGATTTCAGGGTTTAGATGCAAAGTTTTTCAATGCATGTCTGGAGATTCCTTCTGGGTTTTTAGAGACCTTCGCAATAGTGTAACATGCAAAACGAGACGATAACTTTCAGAGTTCAGCCTTCAGAGGCTATTTTTAGGGTTTGCATGTCAGGGTTTCTTTTGCATGTCGGATGATTCCTTATGGGTTTTTCGAGAGCTTCGCAGTGATGTGACATGCAAATGGAGATAATCACTGAGTAAGGAACTTACTATTTTTAGCAGGTGTGTCCCGACAGCCGCTTCCCAGCACTTCAAAATCACGAGCTGATCGCAACGCAACAGAAACGAGGGCAAACAGAGGTCATTTGATACGCATGCAGAGCGAATTAGGGTTTCCAACTTCAGGGCTTGAAAAGAAGGGTAAAAAATCAGAAATTTTCGAAAACCGGTGTAAACCACTGTGATCAACATCCTTCAGGCTATCTACTGGTAAAATTTCAAGTCAAACGGAGCACTTACTATTTATAGTAAGTCAGTTTGGAAACAGGCTAAAAATAGCAAATCAGGTGCATGCGCTGATGTCAGCAGGCAGGTCACGTGGTGAGGAGCGCCTCATTCAAATTTCAAGTCAATCGGAGCTGTGGAGCTATCAAAATCAAGCAGTTACTATTTATAGCAAATCACCTTCAGAAATGGGCTAAAAATAGCAGGCCGACTAAAAATAGCAGTGTCAACAGGGTAACAGGGTCGTGAGGATGCAGTGTTTGAAATTTCAAATCGTTCTGAGCTTCAGAGATGCAAAAATCAGGGGGCTTACTAAAAATAGCAGGGCATGGATAGACTGGCGAAAATGAGAAAAAAGTGACTAAGTCTGGAACTTCATCCTGCAGCCATGGCAAAATGCGCCCAAGATGATGAAGACGTGATAAGAATTTCTAAGTGTGAAAGCTCGTCCTGCTCACCAGGTAAAATGCGCCAAAGTTCAGGAAAGTCAAAGAAAGTCAACATTTCTTATCCTCCTGCCTAGCCAAAATGCGCCCAAGGGAAACTGGAGAAAGCATGAAAATATTCTAAGGCAAAATTTCATCCTGCTCAAGGGGTAAAATGCGCCCATCCTTCATCAAGGCTAAAATGCGCCCCAAATGCAAAAGGTCAAAGAAAGTCAACAATTTTCATCCAGTAGCTATGCCAAAATGCGCCCACCTTGAGAGTTGAGTAGCAAAAAATTTTCTAAGTGTTGAATTCGTCCTCACCCCCCTAAATGCGCCCATCCTTCAGGCATGGCAAAATGCGCCCAAAAAGAGAAGTCAAAGTGGTCAACGTTTTTCATCCCTCTCCCTATGCAAAATGCGCCCAAAAGCATGCATGTGAAGACAAAAACGGGAGGTGAAAGGTCACAAAAGGGTGTGGTAACATGTTTCGTCCACCACATATGCTAAAATGCGCCCAAGAAGGAGATAAGTCAAAGGAGTCAATGATTTTCATCCTTCACCTACATGGAAATGCGCCCAAATAAGGTCAAGTAAGGACAAAAAACGAGAAGTTGAAGAGTCATCCTTCAGGCATGGCAAAATGCGCCCAAAAAGAGAAGTCAAAGTGGTCAACATTTTTCATCCCTCTCCCTATGCAAAATGCGCCCAAAAGCATGCATGTGAAGACAAAAACGGGAGGTGAAAGGTCACAAAAGGATGTGGTAACATGTTTCGTCCACCACATATGCTAAAATGCACCCAAGAAGGAGATAAGTCAAAGGAGTCAATGATTTTCATCCTTCACCTACATGGAAATGCGCCCAAATAAGGTCAAGTAAGGACAAAAAACGAGAAGTTGAAGAGTCATCCTCCTTGCATGCCTAAATGCGCCCAAGTTGAAGTTGTAAAAGTGAATGAAGGGTGGTAAATGAGGTAAAAGGTGAGTAAAACACTCCAAGGCATGGTCAAAGCAAGGTGAATGCTAGGCGTGGTTGTTATCCCTCGTCAAGTGTTAAATGCGCCCAAGGAGATATGTGTTAAAGGTGTTGAAAATATTTCCCAAGGCGTGGTGAAGTTAAATATTCCTCTTGAAGTGTCATATGCGCCAAGGGTGGTGAGGTAAGATGTTGAGGTGGTGAACAAAATTTTTTCTAAGGCAAGTTGAATATTTTTCCTCCAAGTGCTATATGCGCCTAGGGTGGTGAAGTGAAGTATAAGATGTTGTGATGAAATTTTTTTTAAGGCGTTGGGGCTTCAAGTGAAAATGTTTTTCAAGTGTTAAATAAAACGCAAGGTGGTAACAACAAAATTGCTAGGCGTTGGAATTGCAAGATAATGAACTAATTTTTCCTAAGGCATTGAAGATATTGGAGGATAAAATATGCTAAGCGCCCTCATGAAATATTTTCTAAGAGGAGTTGATGAATTTTCTCTCATAGGCAAAGTGATCAAAGCTAAATTTTCCAAGTTGAAATTTTCCCAAGGCAAAGTATTTTCTTCCTTAGAAAATACGCCTAGGCATGAAGGTGATGAATTTTTTTTTTTTGAAACACAGATGAATTGCCAGTAATGAAGTCAGGATGCTAGCATTGCAGGATAAATTTAAAAATCTCTCAAGTCAGAGCAACACAGGATGATCACAGATGAAGAATGGATTTAAACTGGTGGAATAATTTTTTTTTCTAAGGTTCAAAATTTAAAAATTAAATGAACCCGTTCGTTGGGTACCCATGGATTCATCGCGTTCTGGAGAAAATTTTCTTTTGGGTACTGAACATTCGTGATGATAGATGGATTTCCATGTCTTCCGCACTTCGCCAACACTTTTTCAGTGAAGAATTTAATCAGTGCTCAAATTGTGAATTTTCCTTAGGAAAATTTTAAAATCTTCTAAGGCAAATTTGAATAAAATGACTTTTGAAAGGAAAATGATTCGAATGATGAATTCAAAATGTTGCTTAGATGATTTTGATCCAGTTCTTCACAGGTGAATTTTCCAGAGCTAAAGAGAAGTAAAATTCGAATTCAGGTGACAGAACTCCGGCTGGTAAATCAAAAAGATGAATTTAAATTAAATTTTTCGAAAGTAAATCCAAAAGATGCCAGTCAAAGTTGAACTTCTAGAAGGTTGAGATTCTCGGACAAGTGTCAGGAATACCAGAGAGGGAAATTCAAACGAAGTAGTGGGAATTTAATTCACTGGCTATACTTAGCCTCCTTCTAGAAATTAATTTTCCTATAAGATTGAGAAGTTTCTCACTTGATTTTCACAGCTGGAGAAGTGCGAATTTGCTCTAAAGATTGTTGCTAAGCATTGCTGAAGCTTGAGGAGTTCGAATTTTTTTGCTAAGGTTGAAGTGTTGCTGAAGTGAAGCTGAGAAGGACGACTTGAGTTGGTTGTTGAGTTCCAAAATCTGAAGTGAAGAAATTCAAATTTCAAAGAGGAGTTTGCTGGAGTTCGAACATATTGCTGAAGTTCTAATTTGTTGAAGAAGTACGAATTTGAAGTTGCTGATTGCTAGTGTGAAGTGGGTGATTTTATTAAAGCTTGAATTTGCTAAGTTGCTGAAGTTGAAGTTTACTTAGAAATTTTTCTAAGTATTGAAGCTCGAATTTATTGAAGAAGAAGCTAAGGTTTGCGAATAAGAAACGTTATTGCAGCTCCTCAAGTTCTTGAAGTCGATTGCAGCCCCTACACAATGTCTTATTTATTTTATAAATTAATTTGCTGATGAATGTTTGTTGTGTTGCAGATGGCTGAGGCAAGGGCGACTGGCAAAGACAACAATGGTGCATCCAGGCAGGCTGTGATCAAGAAGCTGAGCAAGACATTCATGCCAGAATCAAAATTCATTTCGAAGTTGGGCAAGCTGACGGATACCAACTTGGGCTCCATCAACCTAGAGACTTTCAAGAACAGAATGCTGGGGATTGGTAGCCATCGACCTTCGAACACTTCGCACAATATTGTTCGAAGCGGATTATATGCAGCTGCTGGTTTCCCACCAGCCATTCAGTGTTCGGAGCTGATGATGGAGTGCGCCAATTGTTATGAGAAGGATCACAGATCGATCATGTCACCAGATGGACAAGTGCTCGCTAATCTCACTCCTTCAGCCATTGGTGAAGCTTTCGGGATCCTGGTGCACAGGAATATGGTTTACAAGTCCAGAGAACGAGCTGAGCGAATGTATGCTTCCGCATTCGAGAGATGCATGGAGACAATTAATACTCACTGGATGATCAATCCCAAACCTTCTCGTATGAAGCTGCCAAAGCAAATCATTGCAGATGACTTGAAACAGGAATATTGTGATCTCATTATGATGCTGAGTAGAGTTGGTGGTTGCCCACAGTCATTTTTTTTCGAGCCTTGGATGTTCTATTACATCAACCTCGTGCTGGAAGGAAAAGATTACATCAACTGGGCTGTGATGATCAGTGACAATTTGCACGAGCAGCTCCTGAGCCTGAGAAGAACGAAGACGTTTTATATGAGCTCTTACATCATCTACATGCTGGCTCGTATGACAAAGTATAGAGGGATTTC
Organism: Sequoia sempervirens; assembly: GCA_007258455.2. Classification (NCBI taxonomy): domain Eukaryota; kingdom Viridiplantae; phylum Streptophyta; class Pinopsida; order Cupressales; family Cupressaceae; genus Sequoia; species Sequoia sempervirens. The sequence goes on along the minus strand of VDFB02018296.1, from coordinate 925,317 downwards.
TTACAAGGAGCCTGTCGGTTGTGGCTCTCACCAGTTTAAAATACATGAGGCTTGTCCACAGTTGCACCTGGCTAGCACTACTCATTACAAGCGTGTCAATGACGCCTTCACCATGCATATCATGAGATTGCTTCAGGAGCGGTTACATCACATAATCTTGAGAGGGGCCCAGGAATTGATTGAAAGGTATGGGTGCTGGTTTATACAGTTTCCGAAGTTTTCTTACATAAGGCTGCAAGGTTTTTCATCATATCCATATAGGCTGCCTAAGTACCCAACCGATAGAATTTTAATGCTAGAGATATCTAGGCAATTGGTTGCCTACGATAAAATTCAAAAGAAGAAGGGAGGTGTTGACTTCCCGATTGTCATGGGCAACTTAGATGAAGTGTGTCCTACATTTCAGGTAGCTAGAGAGGCCGAGAGTGAGCTTCAATTTTATCACTTTTCCTACCACACTAGCCGACATCACTATGATCCGCATAATAACATCAAATGGGTACTGTCAGAGGAGTTTAAGCACAAGGCAAATATTGAGGACTATTGGGCCGATGCATCAGATGAGATTGAAGTCAGGAAAAGAATGTTCTCGCGGTTGCCAATCACCATGATTAGGGAGTGTGAAGTTGTCTCGGTTCCAGACCAGGTGAATGAGGATATGGACGTTGTCCATCTAGATTATGCAGCAGTGAGAGATACTCTGCTTCGCTCCCAGATTGGTCAGGACCAGAGGTTGCTGACTTGGACACACTTTCTATTCCGGTCCTAACATTTACCTGAGCATGGGTTGATAGGGCGAGTGTTGAAGAGTTGTCAATTGCTTTGACTTACAATTTGATGGGAGATCACCACCCACCACCGACAAAAAGAAGCAGATCACACGAGGTCCAGAATCCAGAAGGAAAGAGCTAGTTCGGCAGGAGCCTATTCAGCCGGAGCCTCCACACGAGTTGAGTCACCCACGCCATTGGAGACACGTTCTCCAAGTATCCAGGAGGTTTCTTTATTTGCTGATCAGAGGAATGCATTGAATGAGGTGCAAGTAGTACAGGAAAATAATCAGCCTCCATGGAGAGAGTTGGTTGGCCAGAGTGTCAACGCGACCTAGTAGAGCTGATCAGCAAGATGATGAGGGGACTACCACTGACCCTCAGTTTCAGCAAGAGTTAGAGGCGGCTTTGGAGGATGATGATGATATAGTTTCAGGAGACACTCAGCCACTTGAGGACGATGAGCCTCGCTAGAATGATATAGAGGTCGAACAAGTTCGAGAAGTAGAGGCACAAGAGCAGCAGCCCTTTGATATTCAGTATACAGTACCTGATTGGCTCAGGGATAGGATGAGAAGAAGCCCCAGTGAGGAGATTGATCCAGCAGTTGAAATGGAAGAGTTCTTGAACAGGATCAGTGCACCTCCACAGAAGAAGAGAGCACGAAAGTTTTCGAAGATATCAATTGATGAGGATGGCTCTCGCACCCTTCACGTAGCTGTGCCATAGGTTGATTGTGACCAAGATGAAGCAATGCTAGAGAATTACGTGGTCACAACTTTGGATTTGGGACGCCCCACTGGTGCACAGATTGTAGAGGAGTGTGATAACTCCTATCTTGCCCTCAAGGACAGGTTATTCAAGAAGGAAGGAAAGTACAAGAAGTTGAAAAGAGAGCATAAGGCTCTAATTGGATATGTGCAGCAGTTGTCTCGTTCTCGTGGGCAAGAGATTCCAGTGATAGAGCTTCCACCTGAGATACCCAGAGTCAATCAGTGGCTTGATGGAGTTGGGGAAGATGGCACAGGAAGCAAACAAGTGGGTCGTAGGAGTTCGTGTTGAGACAGAAAAGTTCATGGAGGACCTTGCTTTTGCTTTTTAGCAGGCTTCTAGTATTTTGGCACGGATGGAGGCAATTGATCAGGCTTGGGGTGATGCTTCTGTCTATCAGAGCAAAGTAATTTAGCGTCTTGAGGCATTGAGACATGTTCCTTTGCGGTTGTTGATTGATGGAGGGGTCATTCAGGAGAATGATAGGTATGATTTCTCTAGATGGTATTCTTCAGCAATCACCGGACGTGGTTTCTTCGACGCAGCACAGGCGGATTCAACTAGAGTACGGAAGGCTATGGCCAATATCATTGATGGAGTTCAGAATACTTTTGAGGCCATATTTGCTAGGCGGTTGAATCCAGATGAGGTGAATGTTGATAATTTGAGGGGTAGGCTGGTGCCTTTCTTTTCTGAGGTGAAGACCTTCGTACAAGATGATTTCGAGAATACTTCTACTTTCTCCGCCTTGATCCAGAGCATGCAGGATTCCTTAGCTGCTTGGAGAAAATCTTGTACAAGGCATGAACATTCAGTCATGGTGTTAGCGTTCCAGCTTGATTGCATTCCACCCATTTCGGTTCAGGAGGTTGAGGCTGTACTTGGCAGATTCGTTGAGTTTGCAGCTAGAGAGAAGGAGAATGGCAATGCACTACTGGACGAGGATCTTCTAGAGGACTGATTGTGGGCATTAATTTCCTTTTCTATTTTGGGAGTGAGTGGGAATCTTTGATTCATTTAATGTACCACTCCCCATTCTGGCAGTTTTTAGGGTTAGGGCTGAGGTGGCTTAATCTTAGCCACTCTTTTGATTGTAACCCTAGCCGTCTTTTGGACCTGGCTATCTATAAAAGGGGGAGTCCCCCTCATTTGTAATTAGGATTAGAGATTAGACATTAGATTAGTATCAGAATTGAGAGTAGAGCATAGTAGACATTTTGCTTAGCATAGTGTGGAGAAGAAAGAAAGTTTTCCCTTTGAAAACTTTTGTGGAGATTGTTGTGTAACATTTTCATGATAATAGATCTTTTCATTGATGGTGGAATTCGTATTTGTCATGAATAGCTAGCAAGGTCTCTTCTTCCTTTTGGATCCAAGTAGCATAATTTTCATCTCATGCAAGTAGTTTATTTTGATGTGTGGTGTTTTATTGAGGTAGCTTCATTTCATTCCATACCACTAGCAGCTTGTTGATGATAAGTTCGCCTTGCGTGGTCAATTGGAAATTATCTTGAGTTCAACTTCGATCGTGATTTGTATACTTATATGCGTCGTTCTGATGGTGTATGTATGTCAAATTGTGATCTGAACATCTTTTACTATCCCTTTGAAGATTGCACTGATTTTGCTGAAGTTGTCCGACGTGAGGCTAGGTGAAATTCGGTTGAAGTCTACTGAAACCAAGCTCCACATATCTTGCATTTAGAATAGAGTATAAGTTTCTTAGGCCTTACACTTATTTACTTTCCGCGCATTTTTGATTAGCTTTAGGAAAACGAACTTATTGCCAAATCTTACGCACAAAAATCTCTTCGAATCATCTATCTGTTGTTAGCTGCAAGAAGCCTGAACAATTGTGTAAGTCCCCTCGTAAGAACACAGCAATATACATCAAACCAATTGAGGGTATTCCAAGTATTTCGGAACCTTGGAGTTGAACGTGTGATCTATCTCGCAATCTTAGCACACGGAATACTTTGATCAAGAGAGAACGGAGTAGCCTTCGGACTATTTTGTTTTGCTGATTGGTGCGGTCACGAAAATCACATCAACACTTCCTAGGCGTCCAACTTGAAGAGTATTTAAAACATTAATAAAGATATTAATTTCTCACTTGGACGTCCACTTAAAGGCCTCCACTTTAAAAACAACTTAAAGTCATTGATTAGGCATGGGGTCAAAAAGCCACAACTGAAAAAATGACTGAGTTATTAAAACTTAGCTCCAAGAGGAAAGAAGAAGCCAACGCCCAAACTGATCAACCTCACTGCCCAAAATAGAATGAAGAACTGAAAATGACTGTGCTGTTGCTGGAATGACATTGCTATAAATATAACTTACCAAAAATAGCAAACTACTATAAATAGTAAGCTTGCAAGACTTCATCTGAACACCAACTAAGCAGTAATCTTATCTTTCTATAAATAGTAAGTGCCTAGAAAGGTTGATGGATTCAGATGCATGTCATACCACCCTGGAGATCTCTGAAAACCCAGAAAAACCCAAAAACCTTTCTTGCATGCAAGGTACCAGAGATAAATGCATGCCATTTTTTTAACATGCATGTTACCTTACCCTAAAGCTCTCCAAAAACCCATAAAGCTCCAAAAAACTCACTGCCAAACTCTTGTATGCAAGCCATGAAAAGACCAACTGAAACCTCCTATAAAATAGAAACCCTAATTTGCACTTCTAATCAGCCTACAAATTTCTGGAAATAAGCTATTAGTCCATAAAGAGTGTAGGGCTAAAATGGTGACGTTACATATGACCCCTTTATTGACACTCCCAAACAATGATAAATTGACACATAGTGTCAATAGTTTTTGCAAATTCAAAACAACTCATCAAAACACATTGAATATCTCCATCTTTGAAGCAATCGATTGAAACTACACTTGTAGGCCTAGTTGTGATCTCTGTATGAAGTTACCCAAACCAACTAGGGGGTCTTTTCGACCCCGAAACTAGTATTTTCAAGAGGGTTTTCGTTCTCAAGAAAATTGGAGATTAACATAGGTTCTCTCTAAAGCGGAAGCAAATATCATAACATGTCCAATCTCAACAATGAGCTCTCAACCTTCTTTTATAATAGTTTGGAGGGAAAATAATAATTTCCTTTTTTCCTCCACTTTTTTTTTTTTTTCAAATTAAATGATAAACCTTTTGAGAGAGGAAAGTTCTCCATGTTGCCTAGGCATCCCCTGTGGGCACAACTTAAAATACTTTTAAATAAAAAATTATACCTTAGTCGCCTTTTTAATATTTCTTGCTTAGGACAACTTAAGTTATAACTATTTAATTTATTTGATAAATCACTCAAGTTGTGGAAAGCATTGAAATGAGATAAATGTGAAATTCTGATCATACCATAAATTCACTGAGGACTTAGGATGATGAATTGAAGCAACTTGGGGTCTGTCTAAAAATAACATGCTTCTCCAAGAAGCTTGGAGATCTCCCAAAAGGACATAATTGCAAGCTAAAAGCATCATGAGGCTCACCAAGATCACCTAAACTCCTTGACATGAACAAAACCACTACTTGATCAATCTTGTGCTCTCCAAGAAGGTTGGATTTCTCCTTTGCCCACCAATTAGCCTACGAGAAAACTTGGAAAATAGGCTAATTGTTCATAAACTGATTATGCTTGAGAAGGGGACATTACAATCTAAGAGAAATTACTTGTGTTGAGCAATTTAGACAATGAGGGAACAATAAGCCCAATTGGAGTCATTCACGACCAATGTCCATGATGGAAAATTTCAGAAGTTGCATGACCATATAATCATTAGTAGATGAGCATTGTTAAATCCAGTTGGTTCCGTATCCTCTTAGGATTCTATCCAAGTTCTTATTGGGGCAAGCAATAACAATCTATTCAAAATTTTAAGTTTTAAACTTATAACTAATCTAATCTAGTGCCATATCAGTAAACATCTCGATCTGTCACATTGAATCTGAAAATCTTAACGACACTCTAATGTCCCATCAAATCAACTCTATATAAAGTGCCATAATCACCTAGTCTATGCATAAGGAAAAATGTTAATGAGTTTCTGCCTAACAAACAAATACGATTAAAGCATGAAGGGAAAAAATTACAATTTTATTTATTTCCCAAATGAGTGAATGATAACTTTGCTTCACAATCTCTTGCAGGGAGTGTACTTCTATGTCTCCATTAGCATAAATTGTCTATGCACAAGGTTTAAAGTTTTAAATCATATTTTCATAGAATTGTAGCAGCATAGGTTGTTAGCAAGAGGAGCTCGTTAAAAAATGGCAAAAAAATGGTATAGTAGTTCTTGGAGAAATGAGTGTAACCTTTCCCCATAAGATACAATCTTAGGTATAAGAAATGGAAAAAGGATCTGCTGGATTTACAACACCACTCAAGTTCAATTTTTTTGCAATAGGCACATAGTTCTCCATGTCTAGACTTTTGTTCGCTTAATTGAGCTTGAGAGACACAAACGGATTTTAGGACAATCTATCCACCATCGACAGAGCATTGGGATCACCCATAATGTACATCCCTCTCACAAAGGATAGCACACAAGGTAATAGACTAAGGTTGAATGTGTCACTATGAAATGAGTTATGGTGATACAAAATTTTCTGTGAGGGATGAATTGATTTTTGTACACTTAATTGAGCTTGAGAGGGACAAATGGATTGTAGGATGATTTATCCATCACCAACAGAGCATTGGGATCCCCCATAATGCACATCCCTCTCACAAAGGATAGCACACAAGGTAATACACTAAGGTTGAATGTGTCATGAATAAATGAATTATGGTGCACAACACATCTCACAATACAAAATTATCTGAGAGGGATGAATTGATTTCGAATATATGACTTAGTGACAAGATCTTTCATACATCCAAGGAGCCTAGTCAAGAAATTTGTTAGGCTATTTTCAATGGTTTGTATGGGAAATTTCAAGTAGTAAAATACTTTAGAAGAATGACAAATGGAAGGAGGGACTTTGTCAAATAGTTCTCATGGATGCTCAAAACAAGCCTATTGGGACAAATAGGGCTGGGAGTCAGGACCCTCCAAGAATAAACAATTAAAGCTATAAAATCATCTATTTTTGCCTTTGATCATTTTTAGTCCCTCAGATGCTGGAGATATGGCCTATCCAAGCTTAGAAGAGTATGTTCCAAACAAACAATAGAGTAACATTCATACCTTATGTTCCAAAACAGAGGAGAACAAACAATAGCTCAAAGATTGTACCCAATTCATTGATATGGCCCAAGCATTTGTTTCTAAACATTCCTAACTTCAAAATAATGCTAAAACAATCTCAAACCAATTACATGAGTGCCTTGCACCGAAAATGAAATGTGAGCCCGCTCCTCTATGAAAACCCCCAACTCCTTTTTATCCACTTACATATGTGTTGATTTCCTCCTCCACTACCACTTGGTTGATGGTTGCAGATGGAACTTGATAGTTACAACAAGAACCAATGCCAATTAGGTGAACTTCCTCCCTAACAACAATAAATGTCCAATCGTGCATGTTTTGAGGGAATTTGAAGGTAAATGTTTTTTAGTGAATTCTTGCTCAACTCCTACTCATATCACTTTCCTAACCTAGCATTTCCTAACTTCTTGCATTCAAAAGTTAACTTACTAGAAGGAATAAAACTCTAAACACTACACTTTTGGATATTAAGAAAGATTTGTTAGGTTTAAGGTGGCCCCAGGTATTACTTTCTCAACACATCACTGCATAAAACCAGCTCCTATTTCCAACTTTATTTTTCTACACAAGGTGACAACGATAAACATAACGTAGGTGGGTTACTAAAGGAGAATAACTTGATGTAGGAGCATCTTGGGGTAGTGCAATCTTGTATCAACCAAAAATAATTACATGTTTGGTAGGGATAGGTAGGCAAATAAAGTGTGTCATGTTGAGCATGAATGAAGGTGAAAATTCATCATATGGAAGCGAAGAGACAAGAATGTGAAGTGTGATGTCCCCATCACAAAGGGGTATTTAAGATAAGTATATGTTTAATATATTTATACTTTTAATAGATATGCAATAACATGTTTCTATTACGTACATTCAGATAATCGAATTTACACAGATTAGAATATTTTTCCTGACTAACTTGGATGCTATAGTGACAGGTAAGCAGAATCGACTAACAGCAAGTTCTCTGCACCAAATGAAGAATAAGGAGATCAACATATGATAAAAGCAAACATAGAGATGATAAAGCAAACATAGAGATGATAAAGCAAACATATGATGAATAAGGTATCACGATTTATTGGAGGTGGCCGATAGCATGAAATATTAAGTCAATGTCTTGTGTTCGGAGAATGTAAGATTGAGTTGGAGAGCATCGACAAAATCAGCCGACTTCATGGAAGAATAATCTTCATTAATTACAAGTAGTTAATGGAGTAATGAAAAGTCACGTTCTTTGCAAAGGAACATGACTATCTCTCCCTATCGTGGATATTAAAGGGCAATCAAATCAAACATGGAAGGCAAGGAGGATTGGAATGGGGTTAGTCTCAGTTCGATAGGAGGATAAGAAAGAAATACGATGGAAGAAAAGAATAAAAGGAACATTCTGAGGCATAGATCTCCTTATTCACTTATTCGGACCAAGTGAACCGAATCATTCACTCTTTAGGAAACGATCAATGGAGACCTCTACAGACATCCATAAGCAGAGCATTGACAGATATGGGAGTTCTAAAGAACAAATATCATTCTTGGGAGATTGTGACTTTTGACAGGCTAGTGATGAGACAAATAGATGATGGGATTTCATTGAGGAAAGATTATTGAATATTAATAAACTGGAGATTCCATAAAGGAGTCCATATAATCTCAAGCCGTTGGATTTAGGAAGTGTCGGGCCTTGCCAAGCGCAAAAGAGTTAGAAGGATTGCCTCTTGGAGCTGTCGGGAGTAGCTTGTAACAAAGCTTCAGAGGAGTCAAATACTATATCCGATAAAGACAAATATATGCAAGGAGGCTTTAATTTGATTATTTCAAATAAGACAAACATCAGGCGCCATGTCAGAATAAAGACAAGTCTGATGCCACAGACTAGAAGGCCATTTTATGAAGCTGAGTACATCATTTCGAATAAGACAAAATAAGGACATGTCTGCAGGAAAGTCAAATACAGAAGGGAAAGACTAAATTTGTGGCATATTCAATACTGTGGCATATTCGATTTATGATTATATATGCATGATAACTTCATAGAAGGGGTTTTGGTGGAGCGCTGCACCAAAAAGGAAGGATTGATCAATATTAGAGTTAAGAACTGTGGATTTCTGCCAGCGCCTATCATCCAGGTTCAATATTTTAATTGTGACTGTAATGTCCCCTTCTCGAGCATGATCTTTCTAGTGACCGTTGGCCTATTCCGGAGACCCGTAGGCTATTCGGAAGGTGAAATTAGGGTTTATTGTTTCGAAGGATGCTCTTGCTTGAGGTTGGTTGTTTCAATGGCGGATTCTTTCTGGGTTTTCAGAGAGCTTCGCAGTGATATGTTGTTCGTGGCATTCTGAGCATTTTTAGGAATTTACTATTTATAGTAAATTCTATTTCTGGCAGTGGTCCTGATGGTTTCAGGCTCAGTTGGCTTTCCATTTCAGTCTGATCAGTTGGCTTACTCATTTTTGGCTCTGGGGCATAACTGGAGAGATAAGTCGAATTATTTTAATTAAGTCATGTTTTAATGTTATATTTTAACATTGACCCCTTGGCCTAGCAACTTCACTTTAAGTTGTTTTAAAAGATGTTCTTTGTGGGTGGGCGCCTCATTGAAGGAATTAATTATATTTCTTATTAAAAGATTTAATCCAAGCATAAGTTGGGCACCAACTTCAAGGAAGAGATAAAGTTTATAATTAAAAGTCAAATATTGCTTGGGAAAGTGGGACGCCATCTATTGGAGAATTAGGGTTTGACTCAAAAAAGAAGATTAGGGTTTCGAGAAGGTCAACTGGAAATTATAAAAGGAAGCCTTTGGTTCTCATTTCAGCATCTTTTGTCTACAGGAATGTTATGCTGCCAGATTGGCTTTGGGATTGCTTCGAGGAATGAAGGCCTCCTAGCTGGCATTGCTTCTCAGCTTGAAAGATAGCGACTAGTGGTGAGATAGTGTAGTTTGAGCTTTGTATTGAAGTTTGTACGCCGTAGTGATGTGTGGCTTTGTAGATCAGATTTATGCATATTAGAGAGATTTTGGAATTGCATTTTAAGTACAACAAATTGTCCTTTTTATTCACAAGTCAAAAAATACCAAAAAGATCCTTCTGGGTACTGCATATTTCTTTTTGACTGGGAAGGGCGACCCTATTTGCTAAGTTATAGATTTTTTAATAAAGAATTGGATTTTTAAATTGAAATTGCCCCTCTTGCTGAGCATCTTCTGGACGTTGGTTTTATGGCTAGCGGTAGTACTAACAGCGGTTCTTTAATCTTGCTTTATCATAATTTGTAATGCTCATCTTTACATTTTGTAATTGCTTTGTAATATCTTACATCTCTGCCCTATGGTAGCTCCTTTCCCACTCTGGGTTAGAAAGCACATTCTGGGTGTCGAGTACTTTCAGCATTCTAGCTTATTTCCCTTAATCGCATTGTAATTCTTAGCATCTCCGTCATATGGTAGCTCCCATTCCATCTTGGTTTGGAAAGCACATTCTTGACGTCGAGTCATTTCAGTTTATTAGATGATAGGGATCCTCTGACCACATGCCCGTCGTTCGCCGACGCATTCTTGGTTAGAGTTTTTGTATAAGCATTTCAATTCAGATCCTCTGACCAATGCTCACACCTTGCCCACATCGGGATCCTGGTGTACATTCTGGTTAGAGTTGCTTCAGCATCGTTTGGGTTTAGAGCTAACCTTAACGGGTGCGTTTTGTTTGTAAACTGTTATTGAAAATTTGAAAAAAATTGGCTCGGAATACTTCAGTGACTATTTGCTTTCTCATCTCATTTAGTAGGTGGTCTGTATAGGCAAGATCGCTGCCATATAATTTGCAATAGGACTGCATTTCATTGTCAACAATCACTGTCAAACAACATTATATCTGCAAATCATATGAACAATAGACTGAGCTGCATCATTGAAAATTATTGGTGTAAGTTGTAACCAGTTCTAGCTTAAGGGTAGCATTCTTCATTTGTAAATCAGTTTCATCACAGCAATAAAGGAGTTCAGGATTTGCACATGACATGTTTGACATAATGCCTCATTGCTATAGCTTAGTCTTTACATGAGTTTCAGTTATTGCATTGGAGATTCAAGATAGATATTGCATTCCTAGTCCTATTTAGAAGCCTTTATATCTATAATATCATATTGCACATTGAGAATATCAAAAGAAACCACAAACAGCCATTGAAGAAGTTTACACACAAACTGTTTGACAAAATGCCCAAGTGCTGGAAACAGAAAAATTAGAGTAGAATCAGCAAGGGACATTACATGAAGGGTCAGCCCAAATGTGAAGAAGCAAGAGATAATGTTTGAAAACCAATCTTTGAATTGGTTTTTCAATAATGAAGAAGGGGGACTCTTGAAGGGAAAAGAGCAAGGGGGCTCTTGGAGAGGAGAAAGAAGGGGGGTTTTCTTCTTGGTAGAATCAGGCTCTTGGAGATAGAGGAAAAACTCTGTTCATACTTGTAAAGAGAGTTCAAGTGAATTAATACGAGTCTTTGAAGGCCTGCCACAAATTTTTAATCTATGTTATTGTTGCTCATGTGTCTTTTGTGTTTTAAATTTGAATTAAAACAATAGAATTTGTGTCTTCATAGTGCATTAGGGATATGCATATTCAATCATTCAATCAGGATTTTGGCTGCAAGAAGGCCACCATTAATTTGGTTCTCTATCTTTAACTGCATTAAATGGTATTGGAGCTGGTTTCAATCCAGTTTGTGGGTGGGACATCAACCTGCATTGGATTGTAATCAGAGGGATTACAACAGTGGGTTTTGATTGTCAAGAATGTCAACTTACACCCCAAAAGTGTATTAATTGATCTTAGACTAGGAGTAATTTGCAGTTGTTTGAGAGAGTGAAAAAAAAATCTTCAAACAAGAGAGAGATGGGTATAAGGTGCAGAGAAACAGGTAAATCCTACACTAAGTGAATTGTGGATAGAGGGTGTTTATAGTGTTCTCCATCTTCTAGCAGAGAGTGTTGGATAGAAGGTGAAAAGGGAGGAGAAACATCCTCTATCGAGTAAAATATTTGGACCAGTACATAAGCAATAGTTAGATGCAAGAGAAGACAAACATGAGCATAATAATGATCTCATCATGGTTATTAACGTGCATGCTTTGAGAACAGAGTGGTAGAAGCACCCTTCTAGAAAGCTCATGTTCCACAAGAAGCTCCATTACTAAAACAATTATTTCAAAATATTTCTTCCTTCACTTCTTCCAACACTTAGCAGGGATAAGTACCATGTCCTTCCATCAGACTCATTCTTTGTCTTTCATTCCTCTTGTGTACTTTTCTCCACCATAAACCAAACACTGCTGCAATCACGTTCTCCTCTCTAACATCCACTCACCAACAATTTTATGCCTTCTAAAAGACATGCTTCAGCGGCAATCACCATTTCACCTACAATCAAATAAACACAACTAGTTTTATGAAAATTAAAAAGCTCCATACCCGTTTCTTCATCTAAATCCAAGCCACATCAAGACACTCCATTTCTTTTACCACTTTGATCAATATCTTCATGTCCTTCAAAAGACAAATCTTTGCTGCACTCTAATAACAATTTGTTAACATGTGATGGATTTTAAAGAATCTATTTTCTGCCTTTTTTTCTTCACACTTCTCTGCTTCAACAAAATCTATGTGCAAAAGTTCACAAGAACTAAAGAAGCTTTTCGTTATTACTCTTCTCCTTCACTACAACCTCTTCCAGCAACACACTAATGCCTTCAGAAAGACATCTATCAACTGCACTATAACATCTATCCTTTTCTCCTTTTTCAATTCTTTCACATTGCTTAGCTTCCAACCTCTTCAATCTCAAATGAATGTCCATCATCTTCTCAAAAAATTTCTCATTAGGTTCAACAACTGGTATGGCTTCATCTCTTTCCATGCAGCAGTGTAGCACTTTTCACCATTCCCAATCACTTCTACAAAATGCTCTTCCACGTTGCTTAGCTTCCAAATTTTTCAATCTCAAATGTATATCTACCATCTTTTGAGGAATCTGTCCACTTGGTTCTGCTCTATAAATTTCTGCTCAACTGAACTGTTCAAGACCATCCTCCCCACTTTTTTGAAGACATCTTCCTGCACACATACATACAACTTTCTATAGTTACAGGAATGACACCTACAACAAACTCACACATTCAACAACAAGCCTTTTTTGGGTACATCCATGCTTGCTTTTCACGAACCTCTGCAGTTACAAGCCTTTACACACCTGCAACAAGATTATCAGAGCATGCAGCCCTCTGCAGTTAGAGATATCAGCAGTAAATCCACTAGAGCACATAGTCCTCTGCATTCACAGACACCTGCAACAAAAATCCTTTGGAGCCTTTAGACACAACTAGCCAAAAAGGTTTTACTAAGATCATTTTATGCAACTAATGCAATCTCCAACAGATCCCAGCAAGCGAACTTGCTCTGATACCACTTCATGTAGACAAGGAAGTGTGGGTCCCATGGAATCATCAGCTCCAACAAAAGAATCTTATTTAGCCGGGGACAAAGTTTGTGGCCCCAGCAAAGATAAGTGATAACCAATCAGCAGACGAACTAAAGCAGTGCTCAGCACAGGTTTTAATTTGTATTTTCTGCCCTCAATCCAGTAGGACAACAGGGAATTAAAACAGCAGATGTTTAAAAACAGAAGGGAATTTGAAGCCCGCACTCAACACAAGTAAGACCATGAACAGCAAATACGACTCGCAATACAAAATCAGAAAAAAACAAAACAAAACATTGATTGAACAATTTTGGGGATGTAGGATTGCAAGAGCTCCGGATGCTCCGCATCACTCAATCACACAATGTAAACCCAATAGCTACACATCTCTAATGAAGAAGTGTGATTTGTGCCTTATCTAGATTCAACTGATGTAATGTCCCCTTTTTTAGCACTACACCTTTTAGTGATTGATGGCCTATCCCCGGTGAGCTGTCGGCTAGCAGAAGCTCGAATCAGGGTTTCCAAACTTCTTAGAGGATGTTTTCGCCTTTTTGCTTAGTCTGCATTTGGAATTGTTGATTTTGGATTGCGGATTCTTTCTGGGTTTTCAGAGAGCTTCACGTTGGTGGTTTCGGTTCGGCATTCTGAGCAATTACATGGATTTACTATTTTTAGTAAATTCTATTTTTAGCAGTTGACTTGTTGACTCCTAATCAGTAGGCTTCACTATGGCAGTCTGTTCAGACGGTATGGTTGAATTTGGCTTCTGATGCATTTCCATGGTGATATAAGATATTTTATATTATAATGTTATAATTTAACATTATAATTCCTTGTTCTAGCATCATGAATTAATATTGTCTTTAAAAGGGGGACATTGAAGGGTATTTTCACATGGAGGAAATATTTTAATATTTCTAAAGGCCAAATTTTAGCTAGAGGATTTGGACGCCAACTTTGAGGGAGATATTATTTTATTAAAAGATTTATTTTTGCTCTTAAAAAGGGACGCCACTCTTGGAGGGAAAATGAAGTCAAATTCAAATTGGAAAAAGGGCACACTTTCTAGAAGCATCTAGAGATTCACTACTAAGTCTATAAAAGAAGGCCTTCTCTCTTCATTTTATCATCTTATGACTTGAGTAATGTTATGCTGCCGAAATGGTATTGGGATTGCTTCGAGGAATGAATGCCTCCTAGCCTTGGCTCGACTTCTTGCTTGAAAGATAGCAACTAGTGGAGAGTTAGTTTGTAGTTGAGTGGATTTTGTAGTGAGATTTTTGCATTGTAGTAGTTATTTTGCATTTGTAGTTCAATTTCTAGCATGTTAATGAAGTTCTGGAGTTGCTGATTTAGTATAGCTGCATGTTGTATTTGCTCATAAGTCAAAAAATAAAAATATATTCATTCTGGGTATTGGCTAGAACCATTTCTATGCCCTAGGCGCCCATTTGTGCAAATTTTGGTGATTTATAATGAAGAATCTGATTTTATCTTGTTGGTAGAACATTTCTAGAGGCTGTACCATTCTGTTCCGCCTGGCAAGTGTTTAGAAAAAAAAATACTTCAATTTGTCAGCTGTTTCTTTGTCTAGTCTTCATTGTCATCATCCTAGCATTCGTTTGCATCAAGTCTCATGTCATTCTGACAAGTATTGAGTGAGTTGTGAGCATTTTAGTGGATTTTAGGGTTGCTGGTTTTGCATTTAAAGGTGCAGATCTGATTTGATCAGAATTTTAAATCTGGTTTTTGAGAGAAGAAATCAGTTTGGTATTTCCATTAAGCAAGGAGAATTCTATATCTAAATGCTCGTTGAATTGTTCTAACTCTATGCTCTTGGCAGGCGAATTCTCTATCATATTGTAAGCTGACAGTAGTACTGGCAGCAGTTTTTAATCTTGCTTAATTATCTGATTTGTAATGCTCATCTTTACATTCTATAATTGCCTTGTAATATCTTACATCTCCGCCCTATGGTAGCTCCTTTCCCATTCCGGGTTAGAAAGCACATTCTGGGTGTCGAGTTACTTTCCGCATTCTAGCTTATTTCCCTTAACCGCATTGTAATTCTTAGCATCTCCGTCATATGGTAGCTCCCATTCCATCTCGGTTTGGAAAGCACATTCTTGACGTCAAGTTATTTCAGCTTATTAGTGATAGGGATCCTCTGACCATATGATCGTCCTTTGCGGGCACATTTTTGGTTAGAGTTTTTGCATAAGCATTTCAATTCAGATCCTCTGACCAATGCTCACACCTTGCCCACATCGGGATCCTGGTGTACATTCTGGTTAGAGTTGCTTCAGCATCGTTTTGGTTTAGATCTAACCTTAACGGGTGCGTTTGTTTGTAAACTTGCAATTGAAAAAACGAAAAAATTTGGCTCGGAATATTTCAACTGATTACTTCCAATCAAGGCTGAAAAATATCTGTATATTTTAAAATTATTATTATGTATGGCTGCAGTAGTGTATATTCTTGCTTTAATGAACTTGTGCCTGAAAATTTTGCAGATGGGATAAATATATATTTGTTATTGTGACTGGATGATCGTCACACAACTGTTAATAAGGGCTCAGATGTCTCCAGCAAAGGCCATGTCTAACTCTAGATACTTATAAAAGGACATACTAATATTTCAGTTTCAAAAATGAAAATAAAAATATCAATTAAAAATATTAGTCCACATGGATAGAAAGGGCTCTAGAGATCAAACTTTAGGATCTGCATTTACTGTGCATAGTAGCAGAAGGGTAAGTGCCTAATTCCCAAGAACCCAAAAACAATTACTAGCTAGAGGCTAAACTTGAGGAATGATGCTTACCATGCCTTTTAGTTGGAGCAGTTTTGATGTTAACCATGCATAGTATTTGAGGAAGAAGCATGTATTATCTTAGTATCAAAATTTACTCAAAAAGGGCCTAGACCCAAATGCTCAAAGAACATAATTGAAATATCAAGGTTGGATTCCTAAAATAGTGATCCTCTGACAATCTGCAGATATGTTTTGTTGGTCATGCTATGTACAGATCCTATCTGAGTGGATGACCTAATAGTTTTTCATGTGGTTCTAGTGGCAATTCTTAGATCCTAGAAAGCTAACCTCTTTATATTTATTGTCTTTTTTGTGTATGCTTTTTATAAAGCTTTAAGGCAGTCAAGGAAGGGCCGGTGAGCTGCTTTTGTACTAGTCCAATTCCATGGATGGTCATCATGCCATCCAAGGTGCTAGATCAATGTCATCCGTTTTTTAATGTTCCCATTAGTACTGAAATTTCTCTAATGTGTGCAAGCATAAACCTCTGTGAAAAAGAAAGCTGGAAGTTTTCTTGTTTCCCTTTTCTCTCATTGAAATTTTCAAGTCCATGGTTTTAAACTTTTATACAGTTGATAAGTGGTTTTTTAGTTCTTATGGAAAATATATTAGCTTTAGTTAATAAAAAAACCAATAAAATTTATGCCTGTAAAATATTCTTTCCAATCCACATCCATGAAATTTTCTCTGAAGCTAATTGCATATATATATATATTTATTGTTATTGTATTTTCCTAAGCATGTTCCTTTTGTGGCAGTTAATGTTATCGCTTCAAAGTTTGAACCAAAACTTGGCAGCACACTTGTCAGGTACTTAGATTTTGATATAATCTATGTTAACTTGTTTCAGATCAATTTGCATAGGCATGCATCAATTTTTATGTGTTGCACATGTATTTCTTTTTGTGTCATTAGTCAAATTTTACAACCTTAAGTCAGTTATACTTTCTCCCATATTGCTGGAAATCTTGCCTCAAAAAATTACATGAGAAAGGGGTGCAACATTTATGACACACACTCAGATAGACAAACACATGTCATAAGAGATTTTTCACACTTTTCTCTTGTTTGAAATTGAATACAAAATTGTAGGCAGTTAAATATGATAGCACCATTGGAGAATCTTGGCCATGTGAAACGGGTTCGCAAGACTTTTGTTGAAGGTAAACGATTTTTTTCTCCATAAATTTACCTTATTATATTGCATATTAGCTAGTAAAAATTTGAACATTATTTCATTGGGACTCTTGTTTGATTTTATTATATTATTTAGTTTTTTATTGTTTTACTTTAATCCATTAAGTTCTCGTGTCACATGGATGTTTTGTGTGGAGTAAGAGTACATAGATAAGTTATTTGAGAATTTACTTCTAATTTTGACTAAAACGAGGTAGTGTAAAGTGTAAACCGTCTAGGATTTGAACCTAGGACCTCCCCTTTGGAATGTTGGTGCACTCTACCATTTAGCTACTGTCCCTTGACTAGTTTGATTTTTCTTGGATTGTGGATTGACTTGTGAGAGAAGTACACAAATAAGTTCTTTGAGAAGCTACTTCTAATTTTGACTTAAATGAGGTAATATTAATTAAGCATACATTGTCGAAAAGTGCAAACGAGCTAGGACTTGAAGCTAGGACCTCCCATTGGGGCACTCTACCATTGAGCTCCTAGCCTTTGTGAGTACCTAAAAATGCACAGGTCAACATTTTTGGTCTGATGATGAGCAGCGCCCTCAAACGACTTATGGTGCAAATTGCGGCAATCAGATTTGACATTCAATACAGCCCCCTTTAGCCCGCTCTGATATGTTTCTTAGTAATCACTTGTACTCCAAGGGGGGCTGAAATTGCCACGACAATTTTGAGATTGCTTGGGTGGTTTATTAATTGTTGCAATCCTTTTGGAGATTGGCGTGACAATTTTGGGATTGACTGGGCGGTTCGGTAACTGTTGTGACCTTTTTTGAGATTGCCTAGGCAGTTTCATACCTACCATAACCCTTCTCAACATTGCTGCAGGTGTCTTGAAAATGCTGCAGAAATTTTCACGATCACCACTTAATGACAAGTGGTGGTTTTGCCTAGTACAGTGGAAATAGAAGTTGAAGCTCCAATCTTCCTTTGTCTCTTTGGGTTTCTCCTTCTAGAGGCTTTGCGGCTTTGTTTGCCTTCCTCTTTCAACCCTAAATTCTATATTCCGTTGCTAACTCATTCTTGAGGGACTTCTAGCAATTTTCTAAAATTGTCTAATACAATTCCTTAGCAGATATCCATCCAAATGTGGTCAGTTGACTGCTAATCCTGTAATCTCGTTCAGTTGTCCTATTTCCATCTTTCTTCATTCCAATTCCTGTGGACACTCCCAAATAGATTTTTCATTGTGTGGGTGCTGCTCAAGGTGATTTGTGCATAAAAAATTCTCAAGCGACTTGTGATAATTTTTAAGAACTGTCTTAACAATTCCTTAGCAGAAATCCATCCAAACACAGGCAGTTCACTGCAATTCCACTTGCAATCTCAGTGAGTTTCCCTATCTACATCTTTCTTCATTCCCTATCCCTGCAGACACCTGAATAGGTTTGTCATGTTTTGGATGCTACTCTAGCTGATTTGTGTATGAGGAATTCTGTAGAACTGCATCTTTCCAAGGATGAACTTCATTAAAATAGCATTCAGCTTCGCTAGAACAACATTTAGATCTAATGATTTCATTTAATTCTCTGTTGATCTGAAGCATGCTGCTGAAGGTTGGGATTTTGTTTAGTATTTCCAGTGGTTAAAAAATTAATGGTTAGTAAGTTGCAGAATTTTAGTTTAGATATTTTGTTTTGTAGATAAATGTTAATTAAATTAGATTAGTTTCTTTAATGTTCTTTTCAATTTATGCTGTCTTATTTTCATTTCAAGCGATTCAGCTAATATAATGCGGTCAATATGCAAATAGTAAATCAGTAATTGCAAACATAAATCTCTTAATAAACAAACCAATCAAATGCAATTAAACAATCTAAACAGAACTACAAACACTCTCTTTTCACTTGCAAACTAAGTAAGCAGTTATTTGCCTTCAAAGTTGTCCATCTGTTTGTGGGAATATTGAAAGAGATCCTTTCATGAACGCATTGTCATACTTTTTATCAAGCACCTATACAACAGAAAGCTGTCCAAATTTTGTCAAACAAACAATTGCTTTCAAAACAACAACTGAATAATTTGCAAATACCAATCAACTTCAAATCAACAAAATGTTGTATTGGCCAAATAACTTTCTTGACCATTATAGAGTCTCTTCTTGCAGCTTGCTTTGGCCTATCCCCAGGAAGCTGCATTTGCCTATTTTAGCGTATGCAGATCCTTGATCAGTTTAATTTTTTTCTTGGAATGTGGATTGACTTCTTAACATTTCCGTTCAAGCTACATCCCAACTTGAGATCACCTGGCCTGTTTCTAGTGGTATTAGAGAAATCCAAATTATAGTTTTAATACTTAGACTCAAAACACTTAGCACAGTATACAATCTCTATTGAGACTTGGCATATTAAATAAATAAAAAGTTCATCAAACAAACGTAAATAACATGTAAAATACTGTTAAAAAGCATAAAAATGAATTTGTACAGGTAGAGGTATATTTCTATTATTTTTAGACCAAAAATCTAAAAAGGAGTACAATGGATATCATATAGGATCATTGATCATCATGGAAAACAAATTAGTAAAATAAAATATAAAAGTATCTCCTCGGACTAAAGCTTCTCTTTGTTGTGCCCCCAATTGACTATGATATGAATGTGCCAAAATGGGTACATTGTACACCAAAGAGGGCCTGGTGCTTAAGGTCATGCTAGAGCAAGCCTCTAAGTTATGCTTGGTACCTCAGAAAAGAAACTCAAGACTAGCCTCAAAGAGTATGTAGGAGAAATCCCAGGACTAGGAACTCTCAACAAGACTTTGTATTGGCTAAGAAAATTTGCTTGGCATGGTGTTTGGGTTGTGTTGGTTGAATATTTTGTAAACTTAGGAGGTTTAGCAAAATGGTGATTTCAACACAGTGTGTGAGTTAAACTCTTCTATTTAAGGGAAGGCTCCCCCTATCTAACTAACTAAAAACAAATATGGGTGGAACGATAATCTTTCCTCTTGTTTCAGGAGAGATTAAACTCTTTTCTCTTCGCAGAAAAGTAATATGAACTTTTAAATAAACTTTAACAGTAGCTCGCAATAAAATTAGTAGAAAGGAAATGAAGTTTCCTGAAAGCTCAAAGACTTCCGTCACTTCCTTCGGGACGGGAAAGCAATTTCAAGCACAAAGTCTTGAAAATTTGCAATCCTATCTACCCTTTTGAAAGATAATTCTAATGATAATATACAGCATAAAATAGCACAAAGTCTGCAAGTATGATGTATCTATTAACTACTATGAATGGGAATCGTTGCGAGCACAAAGACTTGCAATTCTTCTTAACTTCTAAATTATGAATTCAATCTTCAACATTCACAGCACAAAGTCTGCAAATATTTCAATTGAAACTCTCTCTAGCAATCTTCCACAATCTTCAAATAATCACAAAGTAATGCTCCAAAATGACATAAGAACACAATGGATGCAAAGTAGGACTTCAACACTGTAATGTCCCCTTCTCAAACCTGATTGTTCTTGTGACCGTTGGCCTTTTTTCTGGAAACCCGAAGGCTAGTCGGAAGATAAATTAGGGTTTCCTATTTTTGAGGAGGTCATTGTTCAGAGATGGTGGATTCAATGGCGGATTCCTTCTGGGTTTTCAGAGGGCTTCGCAGGGGTATGTTCATCTCGGCATTCAGAGCATTTTCTGGAATTTACTATTTTTAGTAAATTCTATTTTTGGCAGTAAACAGGATGGTAGCAGGCAGTTGACTTTCCCCTTCAGTTGACTCAAGTGGCGTATTCAGTTTCGGGCTTCAGAATGCAGTTCTGGGAAGTCGAGCTCATTTCACTTAAAAATAACATTATAATTAAAATGTTATTTTATCACCTTGGCCTAGTCGAATGACTTAATGTCGTTTTAAAAGGTGGACTCAAAGGGTGGCGCCTTCATTAAGGTTATATTTAATATTTGGTGAATTTTCCAAAGTCAAAGGAAATTAATGTGGGCGCATTTATCAAGGTGATGTTTTAATTAAAATATAATTATTGAGCTAAAGGTGAAAAGGACGCCTTATTGAAGGAAAAGTTAGGGTTTGAGCTTGAGTTGGATTTTAGGGTTTCGTGAAGTCAAACGGAACTTATAAAAAGGAGTCTTGTGCATCATTTCATGATCTTGGGACGACTATACTGTTATGCTGCCGGATTGGCTCTGGAATCGCTTCGAGGAATGAAGGCCTCCTAGTATTGGGCATCACTTCGTGTTTGCAAGACAACATCAAGTGGTGATTTAAGATAGATTTGTGAGTTCTTTGTTTTTGTGCATTGTAATCATCATTGTAATTCGTCAGATCTGATTTCAGCATATTAGAGGTATTTCTAAAGTGCAGTTTAGCTACAGCAGATCCACGTTTATATTCATAACTCAAAAAATACAAAAGAGTTAGTTCTGGGTATTGCATTGATAGTAGTGTCTAGGAAGGGCGAATATTTGTCTCCAATCTCAGATTTTAATGTGTGGTATTTAATTTTTAAAGACAAGTCGAACTTTCCAGCAGGCCGTACCATTGCTGATTGCATTGATTTCCGTGCAAATTAATTGTTAGCTTTTCAAAGCTGTTTCTTGCATTTGATTTAGGCGCCTCTTCATTATCAGCAGTTTGCATATAAGATTAGGCCATTTGGGTGAACATCGAGGGAGTTACGAACTATTTAGTGAATTCTTATGTTGCTGTTTCAAAGAGTTTAAAGTACAGATCTGTCAAGAACAGTACACAGAAATCTGCATTTATGATTTGGGTTTTGGCATTAAGATTTACTTAACGCTTGTAGCAGATTTATAATTGAAAGTATTCTTTGCAAAGTGTTGATATCTTGACATTGCAGGCAATAATTGTCAAATGTAAACTGGCAGTAGTACTGACCAGTATTCTCAATATTGCTTTGTCATTATTTGTAATACTCTTCATGCTTTCAGTTTTAGAGCAAAATAGTGATAACTCCACCCTATGGTCGCTACTGTCCATTCTGGATGAGCAAGCACATTCTGGGTGTCGAGTATTTCCAGTTTCAGCATTTATTTCAAGCAATTAATTCTGTAATCACTCCGTCATATGGTCGCCCCTCACTCCGCCTTGGATTGGGTAGCACATACTTGACATTGAGTTCCTTTCTGTATTTAGAGTAGAGATCCTCTGACCAATGCTCGCCATCATCGGCGCCATTCTGGTTAGAGTTGTTTTCTTGCACGTTTTGGTTTATTCTCTAACCCTAACGGGTGCTATGCTTTGTAATTTGTAAATCGAAAAACGAAAAAAATTGGCTCGGAATATTTCAAACACAAAGTCTGAAATCTGCAACTCTTTGATATTATTTGAAAAGGAACAACTTATAACCATAAAGCTCAAAGTCTTTATGAGTACAAATTTTTGCAGAATTTTCTTGCTTGCCAAAAAGATATGTTTACAAAGGACCCTCACAAGTATTTATAGGAGAGAGGTCATGAGAAAAAGGTGGGAGGATCCCAACTAACTTGAGAAATTCTCTCAACCACCAACTACTTGCAATTGACTTATTCCAAATTACAAGTCCTAATTTATCTTGACTTGTAATTCAATTACATGTAATTACAATCTTCAATAATGCGAGTAGCATGGCCACTTGCCATTACAATTTCTGACTTTACATGTAATTTGTCAAAACAAAATTACAAATGCATAATTGAAATTATTCTAAATGTCCAAGACACGACTCTAACTACATCATCCTTCATCTGTGATGATCTTCATGCTGCTTCTGTTAGTCGTATATCTTTACTTTGTAGTCGGCCGTTGTCGTAGTCGGCCATTGTCGTAGTCGGCCGTGGTCGTAGTCAGCCGTGGTCGTAGTCGGCCAATTGTTAATAAAACTATAGATTAGTAAAGAATAATAATGTCATGTACTTTCGGGAAAACATGTTCAGATTAATGTTATGTTAATGTTGTTATGAAACGTCGTGTCGGTTGGTCATCTAACCACCGCCGAACGTTATATGTAGTCGGTTGGGATAGTCGGGCAGGAATTATGAATGAGTTTCTGTTGCCGATGTTTATACTGTAAGCATTGTGATATTCTCTTGTACATGATATTTCCGATGATGAATAAAGTTTCTGGCATTCAACTATGATATCTTTCAGTTTACTGTTTTATCCTATGTTCTGCACATTACAAGTTTGCCAGTAGTACGTAAGGTTTGAATCCAATTCTGTAGGCAAACATTTGGCGCCGTTGCCTGAACGGACTAGGGCATCATCCACCATGGCAGCGTAATGGGTCAGCCAGCGGAAGAACCTGTACATGCTAATGAGGAACGAGAAGACTCATTGACAGAAGATTTGGTAAATCTGTGGAAAATATCGCTCAGTGACCACGTGCGTAGGGAATCCCTCATTCGGGAGATCCCTGAGGAAGTCATCTGGGATCGGTTGGAAGTGAACGACGAGGTGAACCACCTCCTGAATCGCATGCCCAGGTTACTGGCCCGCCATTTCATTATTCTGCAAGACTTGCGAGAAGAAGAGGATCGTGAGCGTAGAAGGCAGCAAATCGTACAACGTTGTGAAGACAGAACCAAACGTGAGGAAGAAGAACGAGATACTAACCGACGTCGTACTCCCGGCAATCAGCAATGATCGCTTGAACAACTAATAAATGCCCGTACGGCTGAACAAGGACAAGAATAGAGTACCTGACGGGCACGGGACTTCGGAAGAGCAAGTTCGGCGATCACTCAGGCTACAGGAGCAAGAAAGTCGGCGAAGACGACTAAGGCAAGTCGGTAAGGAATTAGATGAAGACTTAATTGAAATAAATCAAAGCATAAAAAGAACATATGACAATTTGACAAGAATAGACACATCTATTGAACGAGCACACCAGAGTTTGATAGAAGGGACGAAAACCCCTTCAGCACTCCACACACAGGAAAATATAACCTATATGAAAATGAAGATGAATTGAATAGTAGCATCAGATGATTTCAAGAGTTGTCCCTCTCGAATGACGAGAACGAGTTAAGGAGGGGAAGGCCAGAGCTTAAGACCCCAGGGCAGAGAGAGCATCGACGGGATCCTGAGGAGACCCACGGTGTTGAGGACGCTGACGGAGGACGTGGAAGTCACTCGTACGTGGCCAAGAGTGCTGGTGACGCACAGGGACGTAGTGAGGAATCCACTAGTCCAATCGGGTCCAAAACACAAGGAGGTCAACAAGGAGGTCAACCGGTAAAGATGGCTCATCCGGATCGGCAAAAGTTGCCGAAATTCATGGGGAATGGCTCTGAGGATCCCGTACGGCATTGTAAGACATGTGAGACAATCTGGATAGCCAGCGGGTAGGATGATCCCGACCAGTGGCTGAAGGCGTTTCCAGCGACACTCAGAGACAGTGCCATTGATTGGTACTTGGAATTGGACCAAGCATAGAGAGCTACATGGAGGTTATTGAAAAAAGCTTTCCAGGAGGAGTTCAAACTTCTTCGAGATGACAGTGAGATTGTTGCGGAGATATACAATACTAAGCAAGGAAAGCACGAGAGTGTGCGGACCTATAACCGACGACTCAAAGACTTGCTGGGGAAATTGGAGGCACAGCCGGCTGACGGGTTGAAGAAAAGATGGTTCATTGAGGGCTTGCTTTCGTCATTAAGAAAGAAAATGAAATTCGTACCTCCTTCGTCGTACGCTGAAGCATACAATCGGGCAATGGACATAGAAAGTGAAAATAAAACATCCTCCCGAGGGAAAAAGAAGACAGACGAGGAGGAGAGTATGGACGACAGCGACGGTGAATCCAAGACTGTACAAGCACTCAGGAAGGATATGATGCGAATGATGAAAGAATTGAAGGCCGACAAGGAGAGTACGAGAGAAGCCAGAGAATTGTGGTGTACGGATTGCAATGGGGACGGTCACACGAAGGCGAACTGTCCCAAGAACTTATTCTGCAATATCTGCCAAGTGATGGGACATTCCGTCAAGGAATGCCCATACAACTTAAAAGCCAGAAGTGCACAAGTACTCTTCGTGCAGGGAGAACCGTCGACACCGCCGAACACACCACCGAAGCCCCAGTACAATAGCAATGCATCCGCTGGAGGTTATAGAAGCAATAGAAGTCCGAGAAACATGATACAGTACGATGCAAAAGGAAGGCCTATGATCCAATGCAGGAAGTGCAACGAATGGGGCCACTTCGCCAGGGACTGCCAGAACGGTCAAGGTTCGGGAGGGAGATTGTGTAGGTTGTGTTTGGGATGAATAAGGGGAAAGCTCCATGCCCTGATGGTTTCCCAGTTGAATTTTTAATGGAGTTTTGGGATATTGTAAATTTGGATTTGTTGGAGGTTGTTTGGGAGTCTCTTCAGAGTAAACAGATGCTTCAAGCCCTGACTGCTACTTTTCTGGTTCTCATTCCTAAAATGGAAGGTGCTGATATGCTTGAAATTTTTAGACCTATTGTGCTCTGTAATGTGGTGTATAGGATTATTACGAAATTGATTGCTGAGAGGCTTAACCCTTGTCTTCCTGTTGTCATTTTTGAGGAGCAAGGAGGCTTTGTGGTGAGTCGTCAAATTCTGGATGGGGTGGTGGTTGCTTCAAAGGTCATTCATTCTATGGCAACCTATAAGGATAGGTTTATGTTCATCAAGTTGGATATGGCCAAAGCCTACGACCGAGTTAAGTGGAGTTTTCTCCAAAAGATTTTGTTGGCCTTTGGTTTTTTATCTGATTGGGTGAGTTGGACTATGCGCTGTGTGACTTCTTCCTCATTTTTGGTGATACCAGGGGTCTTCGTTAGGGGGATCCGCTTTCTCCTTATTTGTTTATTATAATGGCGGAGGGGCTGGGCCGGTTTCTTAAATTTCGGGTTTCTCAAGGCTTGATTCATGGTTGGCAGGGTTTGGGTTTGCCAATGCTTTCTCATCTCCAGTTTGTGGATGACACCTCTCTTATGGGGTTGGCTCGTATTCGGGAAGCTGAATCCTTCAGGCAAGCTTATGATATCTACTGCCTCGGGTCAGAAAGTCAATGAGCAGAAGTCTTCTATTTTCTTCTTTAATACTCCTTAGGCTATCCAACGACAAATTGCAACTATTTTGCGGTTTTAGATAGGGTCTCTTCCCTTTTTCTATTTGGGTATTCCTCTTGCTGTTGGTCATTAGCCCAGGTCCTCCTGGCAGATTTTGCTTAATAAGTTGTGGTGGAAGGTCACTCATTGAACTCATCGGTGGTTGTGTACTGCTACTCAAGTGACCTCAAGCGGCCCCTACGTATTTCGTTAGGGAATTTGATGCTCTCTCACATCAATTTCTTTGGAGTGGTAACTTGTCTTCTAAGTGGAGCCTTGTTAAGTGGGAATCTGTGTGTAGACCAAAGCAGGAGGGTGGTCTTGGGTTACGCTTTGCTATTTTGAACGAACAAATTCTTGCTGCTAAGCTTTACTGGTGCTGGTGTACCAATCAACATCAGTTATGGGCCTATATCCTCAACCATAAGTATCTTGGGGGTGTTGCATCTTTTGACATTCCTTGCTGTCCTTTGGAGGGGAGTGGTTCTATGATCTGACATACTTTGAAAGTGGGTGCACATTTGATTAAGCAGGTGCATTTTTGGATATGTCGTTCGGGGTCACAGGCTCTATTTTGGTTAGATTCTTGGGATGGTCACCCACCTATTCTGTCTACTTTTCCTCACCTCCAGTCCCTTTATGATGTTTTTACTGCAACTGGCTAGGATACCGTTGAGCATTATAAGGTTGCACAACATTGTGGATCGGCTGTAAGCTTTCGTTGGAAGCATCCTTCTGTGTGGCCACCTGGGGGGTCTGAGGGGGATAGGCGTGAGTTGGTTAAGCTTCTGGCTTCTCGTGATTGTAATTCTTTGAGGGGCCCTAATGTCTTGGCTTGGGATGGTATTGATTTGTCTTGGAAGTACTCTGTATCTGTTGGTTATAAGCAGCTTGGTAGGCAGTTGTTTGGGGATATTGAGGTCCCTTGGTGGAAGCAAGTTTGGCATAAGTTGTCGTGGCCCAAGTGCAATTTTTTCATGTGGTTAGTGGCTCAAAACCGGTGTCTTACTTGGGATAATTTGTGTAAGCGTGGTTTCCAAGGCCCTTAAATGTGTGTTTTGTGTCGTAACTATGAGGAGAGTGTCTCTCATCTCTTCTTCCAATGTTCCTATGCTAGGGAGATTTGGCATTTTTGGTGGAGGGTGTGGAACACGCCCTGTTGGCATGTTTCCTCATTGCCTTAGTTTGTGGATCGGTGGGGCAGGGCTCCTGTTTCTACTTCCTTTCTTCAAGCTGCTTGGGCTCTTGGCCGATCCTTTATTATTTGAAACCTTTGGTTGGAGAGGAATCGTCGGATTTTTTAGGATATGATGTTGGTGGCCCCTTGTTTGTGGTGGAAAATTCTGTATTCTTTGGGAGAAACTGTTGCGGCTAAGTGTGATCTGTCGGAATCAGTGGATCCTTGTGATGTTGGCTGTTGTAATCGTTTTCATCTTCCTCTTAAGCAACGACAGCTCATGCACAATAGATGTAGACATCCTACTCCGAAGGTAAATAGGGAGGGGCGATGGTCTCCTCCATCTTAGGGAGTCTTAAAAATCAACACGGATGGCTCTTCTCGAGGAAACCCTAGTCATGCTGGAATTGGTGGTGTTGGTTGGGATAGCTCTGGAGATGTTCAGTTTATCTTCTCTGTTTATAAGGGTCTTCATACTAATAATTTAATGGAGGCTCAGGCCATTTTATGGGTTGTGGAGCGTGGAAGTCAATTGGGGTGGCGAATGATCATATGTGAGTGTGATTCCTAGGTTGTGGTGAACTTGTTGAATAGGCAACATTTAGATGATGTTAGTTGGCATTTGGCTTTGATTGTTGAACAAATTTTCAACCTTTGCGCTTCTTTGGAGTTTGTTACTTTCATTCATATTCCTAGAGAATGGAATGGTGTTGCTGATTGTTTGGCTAAATGGGCTTCTGATCATATTCATGATTGGAATTTGATGGATCGGGGTCAGTTACTCTCAGATTTGTCTCAACAGTTGGACCACTTGGTGGAGCTTGATAGGGCTGTTTAATGCCCTTGCTTTGTTCTTCTCTTTGTTTTAATAAATTTTTACCCCTCCTTTATGTTAAAGATGCTGAAAAACTTAGTTGATTTGAAAATCCAAAATGAAGAGGCAAAGAAGATTCAAGAAGAGCTGAAAAATCAGATCAAGCTAAAAGAAGAAAATTGTGAGAAACTTGAAACAGAGATTGTTTCTCTTAGAAAGTTAGACAAATCTTCAACATTTCTGAACCATGAAAGTATAAATCAGAAAAGTTTTCTATCTTTGGATGATCTCTTGGCCTCACAAAAATAGTCTATTGATAAAGGTGGAGTTGGCCTTGAAGAAGGTCAATGTTCTAAATCATCAAAAGAAGAACAACAAACATTAAATGGTGGTAGCTCAAAGGTTCTCTTTCCAAAATCAGAAATAATGCTTCGAAATGATCTCCTACGACTAGAGAAGCACATATGACCAGGTTTAACAACACTTTCTTTTATCGTTATTGTTATGCTTGTAATTAATTTGGACACAAGGCAATGAACTGTAGAGTGTCTACTAGAAATGATTTCAGATTTGTGAATAGAAACTTGTTTGCTCCTTTGAGAAATTGCAATGTCGTTTGTTATAAGTGTAATAATTTTGGACACAATGCAAGAGTTTGCAAAAGTGGTATGGCAGATTTTTCCAAGAAAGATTCAAAGGACAAGGCAAAGGAAAGTACCAAAGTTTGGAGAAAGAAGGAGAAACAAGCTGCAATAAAATCTCTGATTGTGCAAACAACCCTTTTTGCACAAAATGAGGACATTTGGTATGTGGATAGTGGCTGCTTCAAACACATGATCGGAGATGAGAGTAAGTTCTTGAATCTCAAGAAATCTGATGGAGGCAAGGTAATGTTCGGAGGTAATTCATTTGCAAAGGTAGTGGATAAAGGTACACTTATGCTGAATGATGGCAAAACAAAAGTTGAGAATGTGTTGTTTGTAGAAGGTCTGAAACACAATTTGCTGAGTGTCAGTCAGTTATGTGATCAGGGACATAGTTTAATTTTCAGTTTAGATTGTTGTAAAATCAGTAAAGATGGTGTTCACATTGCTGATGCTAGTAGTGAAGCAAATAACTTGTATATTCTTGATGATGTGAAGAGTGTGACTTGTTGTTTGAGTCAACATGATGAATCATGGATATGGCACAGGAGATTGGGACACATGAACTTTGATAGTATCATTGAAATCAGCAGGAAAGAAGTGGTTAGAGATATGCCTTGTAATCAGCTTAATTAGTTAATTAGCAAATAGAATAAATAAAATAAAAGAATAATGTTTTGTCGGGAATTAGTCCTCATCATTAGTTAGTACTCGAGTAGTTGCCGACGGTTGGTATCCTCAATTGACGTTGGCCAACTATTTATAGTGCCAAGTGTGTTGTAATTGAGGACTAGCACAAATGTGATGAATTGTAATACTACAGCCGTATGAATAATAATCTGAAACACCTTTTTGTGCAATTGTTTTCTAAATGATTTCTATGCTTTCAATGTTATTTTGCAATTTAGTTTACTCTGTAACACAAGTAGCACTCAATGAGTAAACATTTGGCGTCGTTTCCTGAGTGTATTGGAGAAATCACTCGTCAATAAGATGGCAGCGTAATGGGTCGACCGGTGGAAGAGCCTGTAGAAACTAATTAAGAAAGGGAAGACGAGTTGACACAATATTTGGTGAATTTGTGCGATATATCACTAAGAGACCGCATATAGAGGGAAGCTCTCAGGCGAGAGATCCCTCAGGTGGTCATTTGGGATAGATTGCAAGTAAACGACAAGATCGATCATCTCCTCAACTGTTTGCCAAGACTGCTGGCCCGCCATTTCATCATCCTAGAGAACCTTCGGGTGGAGAACGATCAAGTACACCAAAGGCAACAAATATTGTAGTGGTATGAAGAACAAACCAAATGGGAAGAGGAGGAATGAGTCACTAGTCGGAGACATACTTCACGGTAACCAATGATCGCGTGAAAACTTTTACTGCCCCTACAGCCTAACAAAGACAAGAACCGAGTACCAATTGGGCACAAAACTCAAGAGGAGAAGGTTCGGTGGTCACTTAGGCTATAGGAGCAAGAAAATTCAGGACGAAGACTAAGACAAAGTGATAAAGAATTTAATGAAGACCTAACTAAAATAAACCAAAGCATTAGAAGAGCACATGAAAATTTTGAGAAAATAGACCAATCTATCAGAAGAGCACATCAAAATTTTGTTAAGGGAAGGAACGAAGAACCCTTCAGTACACCATATTGAGAAAGATACAAAATTTATGACAATGAAAATGAATTAAGTGGAGAGCTCAACAGTAGCATCCAACGCATTTGGGAGTTGTCCATATCGGACGATGACGAAGGGTTGAGGACTGGAAGATTTGAGCCCAAGACCCCAGGGTAGAGGGAGTACCGAAGTGAACCCCGGGAGACTCAAGGTGATGAGGACGCTGACAAAAGACATGGGAGAGACTCATACATGGCTGAGAGTGGAAGTGATGCATCGGGACGTAGCGGGGAAACCAGTCCACTTAGTTCCAACACACAAGGAAGGCATTGGGGAAGGATGGTGACTCCGCCAGCTGAGCGGTAGAAATTGCTGAAGTTTACGGGGAATGGGTTAGAAGATCCAGTACGCCATTGTAAAATGTGCGAAACGATTTGGGTAGCCAACAGACAGGATGATGCGGATTACTGGTACTTAGGATTGGACCAAGTACACAAGGCATCATGGAGACTACTTAAGCAAGCATTCCAAGATGAGTTCAAACTACTAATGGATGACAGTGAGATTGTAGCGAAGATCTACAATACGAAGCAAGGGAAGCATGAGAGTGTGCGTACCTATAATTGGAGACTGAAAGAATTGTTGGGGAAATTGGAAGCCAATTGGTTGACTGGCTAAATAAATGGTGGTTCATTGAAGGCTTACTTCCGTTATTGAGGAAAAAGATGTAAGTTGTACCTTCGTCATCGTACGTTGAGGCGTACAATCGGGTGATGGATATAGAGAGCGAAAATAAAACATCCTCTTGAGGGAAAAGGAAGATGGATGAGGAGAGTACAAACAATAGCGACGGAGAGTCAAAAACGGGACAAGCACTTTGGAAGGATATGCTGAGAATGATGAAAGAATTAAAGGCTGATAAAGAGAACATGAAGGAAACTAGAGAACTGTGGTATACAGATTGCAATGGGGAAGGCCACACGAAAGCAAATTGTATGAAGAAGTTATTCTGTGATATCTGCCAAGTGATGGGACATTCCGTCAAGGAATGCCAATACAACTTAAAAGCCAAAAGTGCACAAGTACTCTTTGCTCAGGGTGAACTGTCAACATTGCCGAACACACCATTAAAATCCCAGAACACTTCCAACACATCCCCTGGAGGGTACCGAAATAACTGAAGGAGCAACAATAGTACCCCGCGAAGCAAGATATAGTACGATGGAAAAGGAAGGCCCATGATCCAATGTCGGAAATGCAGCGAATGGGGCCACTTCACCAAGGACTGCAAGAACTGTAATGTCCCTTACCCGACCTTGCCCTAGAATTTGCTTGTTGATTAGGGTTAGGGTTTCTTCTTTTCAAAGGAACGTTTTTCCTAATGAAGTAATCCTAGATTGAAATCTGCATTCACCATGTTAACAACATTTCCACATATACATATGTCTGTTAGCATTAATATTTAGATATCCAAAATATAAACATAATAACAAAAGCAATAATGAAGACAGATGAGGAGTGGCATTGATGGATCTGCCCGAAGCCATGGTTCCTAGTACAAAGGTTGTAACCTACAACCCTCCTTAGAAACTTGTAACTGCATTCTCAATCCATATGGATAGATCTGCTGGAAGTCCTTGGCTAAGTTCAAGGGGTTGTAACCTACAACCTTCCACTTTAGTTGGCTTGTAACTGTATTCTCCACCCATGACTTCTCCTTATAAAACACATGACCTATTGGGGGAAGCCAGCGGAGCTTATAAGTGGCCTAGGCCTACCACCCCTCTATGGCTGTAGCAGAATCTTAGGTGGGACCTGTTGATGCGTGTTTTGTGACACACCCAACACTTTAGAATAAAAGAATGCCCAAAGGCAGCTCTATCCTCTCTTGAAAAATTACCTCTTATGCTACGATTGCTAGAAAGGTCATACGGTAATTCCAATGTTCCGGTTTGGGGGATGGACAAGCTCAATAGGTGATGTGATATGCTGGTTTCACAAAGGGACCCTTGGATAGTAAGTTACTCAAAGTAGGGATTTGGATTGATGTAACGTTGAATGCTCTTATGTTTTGGATTTTCAGTTTAAAATAAAATAAAAAAGGGGATGAGGGTAAAGGAACTAGATTTATGCAGAACTAATCCTATGAACTTCGGAGACAAATGCTGGATAATGGAATTTAAACCAATCTTTGCTTCGCCAAGCATGGCACTACAACTAGACAAAGACAGTGCAATCTTCAAGGGTTTACGAAAGATATCCTATTACACTATATCACCATCAATTCGACCAATGCATATAGATAATAGAACTCAAATTGAGCAATTTTAATGTTCAGACTAACCTTACACATCAAATTGAAAATCATCCAATTGAAAAAGGTATGAACTAATTCCACTATTTCCAACACTATCAATCTTTCATTCATCTAAAATACTTGAAAACAAATTTACTCTATTTTGAAGAAATCAATGAAACCATGCGGGCTCATAGAAATAACAAATGCTCAACTCTGAATCCACTTATTATTTAAACAGCAATATTGCAACAATCTCATCAGTCTCTCCGTGAATAAATGAAATGAATGGGGTTTATATAGGCACCCCAATTACAAAGCAATGGCCAAGATTAAACTTGAAATCAACGGCCAAGATCAAATTTGATAAACCCTAACCCTAAAAGCATAACAAACTCAAAGACACATGGCACAAGCAGAACACGCCATTTGGAGCATGGAAAATGGTGACACCTTGCACTTCATTCGAGCAAGTGGGAATCCAGAATGCAATTCCCTTTGGATCGCTCCCTAGCTGCAAATGCAAGAAATTTGGCTAACACAGAATCAAGTTCCTCCATTGAGATATTCGGCACAGAATCTAGTTGCATTCCAATCACGTCCAAGGTCTCCAGGCACTGAGTGAAAGTTCCTTCCCATCTAGCCTCCTGCTTCTGAAAGTTCTCCATGAAGGTCAAAAGGGAAGACATATCATCAAGCTGATTCTCTGTAATAATCTGCACTTCCTTGAAGTAAATGCTCATCACACTTTTCTTCAATCCTTCTAAGTCTAAGCCATTCGTATCATGATGTTCTTGTCCTGTTAATCCTTCAAGAGAAGTGAGGATTTTGAACTGAATTTTCTCAATCGTGCTCCGTATAGCAGCACATTCTTCCTTTATTCCATCATATGTCTTCTTTTTGGCCAATAAGGAATAATACCACCTGCTGAAATCATACGAGGCTCCTTCTTCGACAACACCTTCCTGGATCAATATATGCATGGAAACTTCTTTTAGAACCCTCAAACGAGGTATCACTTTGTCCTGTGTGTACTGGAAATCTTCCCAATGGTCTTCAACTTGACTCACTTCAGTTATCAGCAATGCAGATCTGTCATAAGTTTGGGCGCACTTCTCCAAGAATTGCTCCATCTGTTTTGAAATATTGCTCACCCAATTCTTGGTAGCTTGACTCGTGATCCTCATAGCCTCAAGGACATCAACGGACTCCGGAGTAAGAGATGACGGTGGAATAAAGGCTGCATTTTCCTGACGCAAAGGGGCTGTTAGCTGCTGAATGAACTTTATCAGCCTTAGATTTTCTGACTCCAACCTCTCCTTCTCTTCTGTTTTATCGAACTTTTCCCTGATGGCTTTGGAAGTGTCCGCCAACTCATGGAAATCCTGATCTATTGTCGTTGGCCCAATGTCCAATGTTGTAACTTCGTAATCCATAGGAGCAATCTGATCTCTTGGCTTACCAATCTTCGGGACTGCCACCTGTAAGATCCTGGATCCTGTATCGTTCCTGGTGATCTGAGAATACTTTTTAGGCTTTTTCGGCGTTTTAGCCTTGCCAATTCTTTCTAGGAAGTCCTGTATGCCCTCAACTGGTTGAACTTCATCCAGTGGTCTGGACTTCTTCTTCAAACTTTCAGTTAGCCAATCCGGGATTGTGGATAATTCCATCCCATCTTCTAACTGAACATCATCATTAATTCCTTTAAGAGCAGAAATTACCTCATCTCCTAGTTCTTCATTGTCCTCAAGGATCTCAGTATCTCCTGCACCTTCAATCATCAAAGTATCATCTCCTTCTAAACACTCCGTGGAGGCTTGATTTTGGAGAGAATCCACCTGTTCTAACTCTTGAAACTGAATTTCTTGCTCATAGCTCGGCTCGATATCAACAATGGATACATTTTCAATTACTCCAACTGACAAAGTCCTTGAAGATGAGGGATTTTCAGTCACCTTCTGCTTCTTACTTTCCAATTCCTCATTAGCTGATTCCCTTTCCTCTATGTGAAGGTTTCCACTTACTACCTTCCTCTTGCTAGGATACGAAAGTTCATCAAGACTTTCGCCAATTGCTTCACCCTGACTATCCTTATTGCTTAATGTGGCGTAAGTAAGAGAAATTCCTTCCCTCCTCAACTTGCTGATCTGACCATCGACCCATTCCCTTGAGTAAGCAAAAATGTCCTTCATCAATGTGTTTAAATCGGTCAACTCAGGTTGTGTCCAGTTAGGCAATAAAATAGGCTTATGTTTTTCTTGTTCAAATTGAGGATGAATGTAGTCCCCGTTGTCCTTCACTTGTTCAGGTATAGGGAACAAGTCACATCTTTTTATAAGCTCAACTGGAATTCTGGACCAAATCTTCTTCCTGACTCCATACTCATCCATCAGGTTAGACCAGTAATCTTCGATCTGCATAACATGAAGGGATTTCTTCCCGTGCATTCTCAGGTATGGATCGTAATCGGACCTTGGATTATAAGTGTTGAAGTTATAAAACTGCAACTCTACCCCTGCTGTTTTGGCTGATTGTAAAGAGGGACAGACTTCTAGCATTTTTCCAATTGTAACTGGAAAATCCACTCCTTGTTTGTTCTTCTTTGCCTGAATGGAGTCTACACATGCTAGTTGCCTTGCAACTTCAAGCATAACAATTTTGTCTGTTGGATACCGAGGAAGTCTGTACGGAACATCCGAGAATACATGAATTCTTATATAAGTAAATGTCGGAAACTGGATAAACCAAGACCCGAACTTGTCAAGCATCACCATGGCCTCTTTAGATAGCCTCCTCTGCACTGTGCCTTGAAGAACTCGCGTGATATACATAAGGCGTCATTTGTTATCTTGAAATTGTCCCTGTGATGTAGTTGGAGCTGCGGGTAACAATCATATGATTTGAGTTGATCTTTCCGAAGTCCAACTTCGCCTTTACAAATCAGTCCTCTGTACTTGGTGAACCATGCCAGAATATAAACCACATAAGAACTCATGTAGAAGGTTTTGGTCTTTTCAAGGTTTCTCAACTGGAAATCGATATTATCACTTATTAACTTAGCCCAATTTATAGCCTCCATTCCCAATACGATTTCCTCCACGTACGAAAACATCCATACTTCAAAGAAGGCTCCTTGAGAAGTTCCCATAATCCTGTTCAGCATATAAATCATATCACTGTATTCTATTTTAAAATCTGTGCAAATTAATCTCTTTGGCAACTTGGAGCGATGTCTTTTGGGTTCCTTGATCCAGTTAGAATTAATTATGTCCATACAGGATTCCTTGGCTTGATCGAACATGGCCTGTGATTCTTGCTGAGTCCTGTTCAACATTTTCCGGCGATGGGGAATACCAAATACTTCCCTGACTGAATCCTCTGTGAAATAGGCCAAGGTGATTCCATTGGGCGTTTTAATTGATCTTGTTTGAGGATTGTACCTTCTGGCGCACTCAACCATTAACTCACTGCACTGAACTGCAGGCGGAAATCCTGCTGCTTGATGAAGTCCAGACTTTACAATATTTGCAGCAATAGGCGTAGGCATTTCGTTTTCTGTACCAAACATTCTTCTCTTGTGCTGAATCGCATTAAATTGTTCAAAGTTTGTATCTGCCACTTTCTTCCACTTCGAGGATAACTGGGATTCTGGATAAAATTCTTTCAGGACTTCCTTGACTTGAGCTTTTCTGACTCCACCTCCCACATTCTTTGGAGAAGACATTGCGCCTGTAAGAAACTCGAAGTTAGAGAATTTTTAAATAAATTTGCAAAAAGGCGATTTCTTGGCTGGAGGAAAGTTAAAAATTAATTAAAAATCCAGAACTTGATTAAAGGCTGCATAAAGAATAAATTCTTAAGTGAAATTGATCCGCCTTCATTATTTTCAAAAAGCATTCATGGAATTTTAAATAATCTTTTGGATTTTTAAAGGTTTATACTGAAATTTTCTCCAATCTTTAATGAAAAATCCAATTCCCTTCTCAAAATTGCCAAAGATAACCTGCAGTTGTTTGAAGAAAATCCGGAAAGGAAGAGAAAAAATCCAATTCAATGTTCTAGAACTCAAGAAAAATCCACTTGCAGCTGAAAAAGACGTCTTTTCTTGGGAGAGCTTTGCCTGTAAAGAAAGTTCGACTTTTGCAAATAATGAAAAATGAGCTCACAAGTTATCTTTTATAATAAAAACCTTCCCAAATTGATTTAGGTCGACTTCTTCTTCTCATTGGTTGTATTTTGCTTTAAAACGAAAAAGCAATCGTATCCTGATCTTTGACTTTTCAAACAAGGCGTCCCTTTTGGCTTGATAATTAAGTTTTAAAATAAAACTTAAGTTTTTCTTTTATCTTTTCTACCTTTAGCAAAATTCGACCTTCAACTGGACTTCTTGACTTTTCAACTGGAATTTTGACTTCTCAAAGTGACTTTGCCTTAGAAAAATTTCGATTCCTCCTTGAGAAAATTCGACTTCCAACTGGATTTTTCACTTCCCAACTGGAATTGCACTTTGACTCAATTTCCTAAAGTCCAGTTCAATAATTTTTCATGCCTTAGTCGATTTTCACTTTGTCCAACTGGAATTTCGAACTTTCCAACTGGATTTTCTTGAGGAATGCGAATTTTCCCAAATTGATGAATTTTACTTGGATTTTCCCTTTAATCAACGGATTTTCCAATTGGATTTTTGCAAGTTTCAACTGGGTTTTCTCAAGGGCGTACCTCTTCCAGACTTAGGCGAATTTCACCATGATCTACTTGCTTTTTACTTGATTTTTCATTGATTTTCTCATGAAGGCACGATTTTGTCCAGTTGATTTTTAACCTTTGCATGCGCTTTTTTCTTGCTTTTCTCATCTTGCATGCGCCCTTTCTCACCTTGCATGCGCCTTTTCTTACCTTGCATGCGCTTTTTCTCTGCTTTTTTCATGATTTTTCGATCTTTGCTTGATTTTTGCTCGCTTTTTAGTTCCAAAAATGGAAACTTTTGACTCAAATGTCAGTGACACCTAGCACTTCTAAAAATAGAAACTTACTAAAAATAGAAAAAAGCAAAAAAACAACTTTCTAAAAATAGTAAATTCCAGATTGGGCCAGAAATGCCAAAAACAAAAAAGGCAAAAAAGCAAAAAAGCAGAATCCCTAAAAAATAGGAAGTGTCAGAATTGAGCGAAAGCACAGGCGATCCTCGTCTGCAGGGCCTTCTAAGCACTCCCATGACGTTTACATTCAGTTTCGGGCTCAAACTCCCAACTTGGCTCAGATGATGACTCCAGACCTTGACATGAAATTCCCAGGTATCAGAGACCATGAAATTGCTACTCAAAGCTAAACCCTAAGAGCAAACCAGCGAGGGTCCCCATTTGCAATGGGGCGATGTGTGGAAAAAGGTCACAACAGGACCCCCACCCCGACATGGCCCAACCCATGCCTTGGGACTAGGTGGAACCTTAGGTGGACTTTGCCACCCCTCCATGGCGCATCCCTGCCTTGGGCCCTTGGGGTGGACTTGAGTGGGGTTTTTAGGCACCACTTTTCTCAGGCCCTTCCTCCCTAGTAGGTTTACAAGCACGGAGAAGACAATCTTTTAGCAATCAAATACATTTGCATTTATTACTGATTCTTTAAGTTAATATCAACATCATTATCATCATGTTAATACTAAAGAAAGCATTACACCAATAATCGTTTTAGCAATAACTGTTTCTTAGATTCACAATATGCTAAATATTATTGCTAAGTGAGTATATCACCTGAGTTGCTGTATCTCTCCACGTTTTCTGATTCGTTACTCACCTCCTTCAACCTTATAATGGATTGATCAGAGAATGAGGACAAATTCATAAATATACATAATCTACTTATGTTTATATTAAAGAGTCATCACTACTTATAAGGCTTAATAATTGTTGCAAGTATTATTATTGTATATTCACAAGTGATTCACATATCTACTTACCCATACATATATTATATATATACATTTGATTTTATAATATATTTATGTATTCTATATAAATTTATATATATATATATATCATTATTTCCAACTGATTTCAACTTATAATAATTTCTTGGTATGAATACATATATCTATCTATATCTATATCTATGAAATATGCTAACCAATTTTTTCGATAGTTTTTTCACAATATAAACCAGCACTAGCCAACTTGATTAGCGTTAGCATCAAAACGGAAATCCAAGCTTGAAATAACTCACGCCAACTTGAAGGATAGGTGTTGTCATATGGCGGATAAGCTAAAGAACAACACTTGAAATGAAACAAACTCAACGTCAAGAATGTGCACTCAAGATCCCACTGAGGGCGAGGTGCTAACATATGACGGAGTGATTAATTGAAAACTGGAAACTAATAGGCGGATAACCAGCCATGAAGCTACAACAATCTAATTCGTCCGCTACGGCGGGCATCCACTGAATAGTGGGGATTCACTACTTGAGAGTGGGTACAATGATATAACAAGTTTGTTCTCCATAATGGCGGTAAACCATCCAGGGGTAATTAATAAGAAATAAAACAAGTAGTTGCAGCAATAACATGGGCTGGATTAGTACTACTAAATCACAACCTTACAATTCAAAAGACTGCAAAAACAAGTATTACAATGATAGAGAAATAAGTCAAGAAGAGAAGAATGAATACTAATGATGTTCCTTTACTGTTCCAATGATAGAATTATAACCAAAACAAAAATCATATGAATCTGATATAAAAACAGAGTTTCTAGAATTCTGATCAGCAAACTGTAAACTCATAAGATGTTCATAACTGCATCAAATCACCTCCGTTTCGAATGAGATTGAATGCAATGGACTTCTGGAAGGTAGGCGACCATGCTAGGAT
Source organism: Sequoia sempervirens (assembly GCA_007258455.2). Lineage (NCBI taxonomy): Eukaryota > Viridiplantae > Streptophyta > Pinopsida > Cupressales > Cupressaceae > Sequoia > Sequoia sempervirens. The sequence goes on along the minus strand of VDFB02018296.1, from coordinate 885,616 downwards.
GAAGAAACAACAACAAATCTTGGTCATTAATTCCTAGCACACTTCCCAAGACACTCCAAATGGTACGGCCCTTGAAAAGGGCGGTTTGCTTCTTAAAAATCAGAATCTCCAAAATAAAATCTCACACTTGGTGGAAAGGGGCGCCCATGGAAAACAATGACATTTCAAAAATACCCAGAAGCAAATAAAAATTATTCAAAGAGCTGCATGCATTTTACACTTTCAGCTGTATGTGAACCAACAACTCAAAAACTGGAAATTTCATCAAAAAAGACTTCATCTGTTGAGTTCAATCTGCTAGTCTGGATGAGAAGCAGCAAAGACCAACTAGGTGTTGTATTTCAAACACGAAATTGGTTAATTGGCTAGGAGGAAGCAACCCCGAAGCAAGGTTTCAATTGTCATTCCGACAGCATAACAGTATGATAACATGAATGGATACAAGGCTGGAGCAAAACTCTTCATTAAATAGAAGCTCACAAAACTCTTCAAATTCCTGAGAAAGCACACCAAAAGACACAAGAGTCTTTTCAAATTTCCAAAAACAATTAATTCCTCAAGATGGCGTCTTTTTTTGCATAATATAAACTTCACTTTAATTTAAAATTATCTCTTTTAAAAGTGGCGTCCACTTTTCCCAAGGCATTAGATAATAATTGAAATATATTAAACAGCTCATGAAGGCGTCCCCCTTCCAATCCCCCTTCCAAGTCCCTCTTTTAAACACAACTTAAAGTTGTTCTCCTAGGCCAAGGGGTCAACTACAATTTAAAACATTAATGCCTTTATTTATGAAATTCACCAAATAAAACTTCTAGAAGCCAGAGTCTGAATTCAAATAATTGCTCCAACTGGGAATGAAGTCCTAAAAGATGACAATCTTCATACTGCCAAAATTAGAATTTACTCCTTGAAAAGCCATAGAACCTCAGAACTGGAAACCCTAATTTTACCTCAAATGAGCTTACAGGCTTCCGGGATAGGCTGATGAGTGACAGAACAGATCACTGATGAGAAGGGAACATTACAATCTATCTATCTATCTATCTATTTATCTATCTATCTATCTATATATATATATAAAATTATGTCTTTATATTATTATAATTAACTTACTGTTAATGTATTGCTGCTGCCTCCCTAACATATACGATTTGTAGTCTGTTCTTATCTTTCCTATTCATTTTATTCCCCTCTTGGCCAGGCATTGCTGCATATCTTAATAAATATGGTTGTCTTATTGTGATTTCGTCCTATCTCTATTTTGTCTTCTTCCCTTTTTACCATCGTATCTCCTTCCTTATTTCTCCCCCTTGATGCCTCTAAGTGGTTTCAAATTTATTCATTTAAATCCTCCATGATTTGGTGGAGGATCACATCCTTTCCCCAAACCGTGGGCTTCTTGAATCGATGTATCTTTTTCCCTAAGCCCCTTTAACACCATGCTAGCCAATTTAAATGATAATTCAATGCTTTTGTTAGCTTAGTTGATGGTAGTTTAGGATTTGATGGTGCTTCAGATTATTAGTGCTTTGTAATTAATTAATTATTATTTGTTTTATTTATTGATTAACAATATCAACCTTTATAATATCTATGATAATTATAGTTTTAATTTAGAAATTGTTTGTATTGATATTTTTGTTATTTATAATTATAATTATATATATATATATATTGCAATAGATGTATGTTAATATTTATATTTATATTTTGATAATTTTCTTATGATAATTATAATAGTATTAAATTTGATAATACTTCTTTTATTTATTTATTTGTATTTCAGTGTGTTATAATTTCGGGGACATGACAAGAAAGGTCAAGGTTCGGGAGGAAGATTGTGTAAGTGGTGTGGACCAGGAGACCATGAAGACAATGAATGCCCTAAGCAGAAGGGTATCCATATGCTGGAAGTAGAAGAATAAGAAGTACTGGCGATCACCAGAGCACAAACGAAGAAGGCAACCTACCCAGATCCATGTATGGAAAAAAAAAGGATGAAGGAAGCAAAAACCAAAGTGGAATTGGCGATGACAAAGGAAAACAAAACACCTTTGAAGAAACCAGGAATCTCTCAACGGTCGGAGGCGGAAACCAACATTGTATGACAGGTACTGCAGACCACTGTACTGATAAAAGTAATTGACCTTCTCCAGACTCTGCCACAGTTGGGATTGGCAATGACAAATGTTGTCGGGGATGGCAAGCATCCGCGATCGGAGGACGAAAGGCAAGAATTGGTACCAAAACTGCCACTGTATGGTGAACAAACCATTGACCCCGTACTACTGAGAACAAACATTGGGAAGATGCTAGCGGTTGTTCACATGGAGATTAGAGGGAATATTTTGGCAATTACTATCATCGATGGAGGATCGGGAGTCAACGTACTACTCGAAGACACATGGAAGAGTCTCGGGAAGCCAACACTTTGGCCACCAACATTCCAATTCGTCGGTGCCAATTAGCATGGCATCAAACTAGTGGGAACACTGATGGTGCAAAAAGTGGTGATCGAAACACAACCATTCCTATTGAACTTCGTAGTCATTCCATTACAAAGGGAGGCGTACGATGTGTTGCTTGGATGAAGGTGGTTAGTGGCAGCCGGGGCAAATTGTAATTGGAAAAGAAACACACTGTCCATAGAGAGCAATGAAAGGAAGTACGTGATCGACCTAAGAAATCAAACAGCGAGTTAAGAATTGGCATCGGACTCAGAATCGGAGAAAGGAGGCGAAATGGAGGAAGGAAGAACCATAGAGCCTAATGATGAAGGAATTCTAGACCTCCAGCAGTGTTCGAAAGATGAGACAAATTCCTTGAGCAGATTATTCCATTGGTAAATGGAGGATTACAAAGTTTTTCAGCAAGATTGCAATATGCTACAAGTCAAATAGGAAGGGACAGGGGAGGACGAAGCATCAACAAGCCAACCATTGTTCCCTCTAGAGTATGGAGAATATAAAGGAGTGGCCAGAGTGGACGACACACCGACACATCACTTCGAAGGAGATAAAGTCATCAAGTAAAGTAATCGAATATAAAGAAGGTCAACCTCGGGGAAGAAGGGAATCCCCGTACGATCCTAGTGCGTGATGCCTGGAACCCCGTACTGAAAATAGCTGCCTTTAAAATCTTCATGGAGTACAAGGATGCCTTTGCATGGACGTACAAGGACCTGAAGGGCGTACCTCCGGAGTTGTGCATACACCGAATTCCACTTATACCTGGAGCACAACTCGTACGGAAAAGATAGTACCAGATAAACAAGAACTATTCTGCGAAGGTGTAAGAGGAAATTGATAAAATGCTAGAGGTCGGAATTATATTTAAGGTCGAAGTGAGTGAATGGGTGTCACCAATAGTGATATCTCTGAAGGAGTCAGAACAGATCAAAATATGCATAGACTTTCGAAGCCTCAATGCAGTGACGATAAAGGATCCCTTTTCGATCCATTCACTGATTCAATCTTGGAGGAAGTGGCCGGGCACAAGATGTATTCATTCCTCGACGGGTTTTTAGGATATAATCAAATCAGCATAGCCAAGGAGGATAAACTCAAGACAACGTTTGTGGTTGAAGACAGAGTGTACGCATGCAACAGGGTGTCGTTCGGTTTGTGCAACGCTCCGACAACCTTCCAATGAATAATATTACATATATTTGATAAAATGTCTGTGGGGAATTTCAAGGCATTCCTTGACGACTAGTCCATCTTCAACAATGACCAAACACACCTGAAGGCCCTCTAGGAATGTATGGAACAATTTAGAGCAGCCCAGTTGGCACTCAACCCCAAGAAGTGTTAGTTCATGGTACTTCAAGGAAAATTGCTTGGACACATTGTCTGCAAGGCAGGATTGAAGACTGATCCAGACAAAATCCGAGTGATTGTGCAGATGGAAACTTCGCAGAATGTCACGGGAGTGAAATCATTCCTCGGTCACATTAGATACTACAGAAGATTCATAAAGAATTTTGCCCAAATCTCGTACCGGTTGGACATACTCACAAGGAAGGGGAAATTGTTCGAATGGATGAAAGCACAAGAAGCGGCATTCTAGGAATTGAAGGTACGATTGATCAGTTCGCTAATCTAGGCGTACTTGAATTGGGACAAGGAATTTCATGTGCATGTAGATGCTTCGAACTTTGCTATCTGAGCAACACTGGCACAGGTGGGCGTCCAAGGATTGGACCATTCAGTGTACTTCGGCAGTCAACTATTGTCCAGAGTGGGGAAAAATTACAGTACGATGGAGAGGGAAGCTTTGGGAATGGTGTACGCTATGTAGAAGTTCAGGAACTATCTATTGGAAACTCCCTTCACGTTTTATGTGGATCATCAAACATTGATGTACATGGTGAACAAGCCAATCATTCAAGGAAGGGTAAGTAGATGGTTGCTACTACTACAGGAATTCACATTCACCATCATCGTACCGCGGAGAAAGTCATGTCATCGCCGACCAATTGTCAAGAGTACAGTCCGACGAACCATCGGACGGGGTAAATGAAGACTTTCCAGATGCACACTTATTCCAAATAGTAGCTCTACCCCCATGGTACGAGAAGATTGGGGAATACTTATCCACCTCATCATTTCTGAAGGAGATGCCACCAACAGAATGATGTAAACTGGTATTGAAGAGCAAAACATTCCAACTCATCAACGGGTTGCTCTATAAGATTGGACCCAATCAAGTACTCCAAAGGTGTGTTATGGAGGAAGAAATCCCAGGAGTACTGAAGGAAGTGCACGAAGGACTTGTTGGAGGACACATGGGTCCGGATGCCACAACAAGAAAAGTTTTATTGGCAGGCCTTTGGTGGCTAACGGTACACACTGACGCACGAGAGTGGGTGGTAGGATGTGACACCTGCCAAAGGGTTGGTAAACCACTGAAGAGATACTTCATGTCGCTCTTCCTATCGCAGCCTCAAGCTTTTTGAACAGTGGGGGCTCGACTTCATCGGGCCACTAAAGGTCAACCAACTGCATTGATGTTGATACATTGTCGTCGCCACAGAGTACTTAACGAAATGGTTGGAGGCTTGAGCACTATTGGACAACACTGTAGTTAATACGACCAGGTTTATGTACGAGTAAATTGTCACAAGGTATGGGATACCTATTCAGATTACGAGTGATCAGGGAGGTCACTTTGTGAATCACATCATAAGACTAATGACATTGGAGTTCAAGATCCTACACAATCTTTCCAGCCTGTACTATCCAAGAGCGAATGGTCAACGAGAGTCAACTAACAAAATGCTTGTATCAGTCATCCAAAAATATTGGCATTGAAGAGATAGATTGGGAAGAACGAGTACCAGCCGTACTGTATGACTTACAAAGTAACAACTGGACATACACCCTTCCAACTGATGTACGGGCAAGAAGTTGTACCGACATAGTACCTAGTGCCGAGCTTAAGGATTGCAGTGGAAAACAAATTGGGTGATATAGAGAGTTTGAAAGAAAGGTTATTCTAGCTGAACAAATTGGATGAATGATGAGTACTGGCAATGAAGGTACACTAGAACTAGCAGAAGTTTTGGCATGACAAATATCTTTGGTGAGCAAACTTCCAACCAGGGCAGTTAGTGTTGAAATACATCGGTTGTAACAAACTCAAACCAAACAAGTTTAAAATCAGGTGGCTAGGAGCATTTTGGATCCACAAAATTGGAGAAAACGAACCTGTAAAATTAGCAAGAACAGACGACACTGTGTTGAAGGATCCGATGAATGGGTCAAAGTTGAAAATTTATAAGGAAAGGAACTTGTGCAAATAAATATGTTGGGATATGCAACCAGAGAGGATTGGCCAGTGCAGAAGGATGAAACCAATAAGGAACAAGACTAGGGCCTAGGAGGTAGCAGATACGTTGCCGAAGAAGATTGGGCTGCATCAGTCAGAGATAAATTATTGAAGAAAGGTTGGCAGATAAGAAAGTTGAAGGTATCGCAGTTCCCCAGGTGCACAAGCATCTAACAAATGCAGTGTTCGGAACACCCGCCTTGTGGCGACAAATGGGGGGAGAGTGGAGTTACTAGGCCCCGTACGAGGGGTAAACTCTCCTTTGGCGTGTAACCATTTCATCCCTAAAATCACATCTATATCTCCCATATTCACCACATAGAAATCTGCCTTAAAGCCAAAGTTGTTTAGGTGCATAGGGAGGTCTGAAATCATTCTATCACATTTAAGAGTGTAACCATCAACAACCTTCACTCTTATACCTTCAAATTCCTCCGTTTGTATCCCACGTTTATCAACCAACCTAGCATCAATAAAGTTGTGTGTTGCACCTTTGTCGAGCAATTTAATAACCTTTTGACTAGCCAAGAGCCCACGCATCCTGAAGGAGCCCTCATGTTGTATGCTAGAGAGACATGCTTCCTGAAGCTTCACTTCCTCATTTTGAGCCTCTTTTTCAGATTCATTTCTAGACTTTTTTACCCCTGTCTCTTCTTGATCAGTTTGTTGGTCTGAATTTTCAGATTTAGAATCCTCATAAAATGCCCTCATTATTCGGTTGGCCTTTACCTTAGGCCTCAAAGGAAAGTCATGATTTGCATCTTAGGGTCCCTTGCAATAGAAACACAACTTCTTTTTACGCAAATCATTGAGTGTTTCTTGGTCTAGTGGAGCTGCTGATTTATTTTTTGAATTTGATTTTTCTGTCTTTTTAGAGAATGACTTGCTATCCTTGGATGAAGAAGATGCTTTGGATGAGAACTCGGTTTGTGGGGCTGCAAGTTCCATACTTCTAGCCTTCTTCACGACTTCTTGGAGTGATGGGAGATCAAAAGCTTTTACCCATCCTCTCAATGGTTCCAATAGGCCTTCAATAAATAAAATGACTAATCTTCTCTTAGATATGCTAGGAACCAGAACTGACAGCTTTTGGAATTCACCAATATATACCTCTAAACTCCCCACTTGTTTGAGTTGAGCCAGGTCTCTAAAATATAGCTCTGAATCTTTCTTGTCAAAGCGCTCAATCAACCTGTCCATGAATTCTTGGTAAGAGGTGATGAGGTTATCCTATAAGGTGACCATCCCGTGGTGCCACTAATCGTGAGCTACCCCATCCAAGTGCAAAGTGGCATACTTGATTGCATCCTCCTTTGCCATAGGCCGAAGAGTCAAGAAGGTATCCAACTTGTGGACCTAATGTAATGTCCCCTTCTCAAACCTGATTGTTCTAGTGACCGTTGGCCTTTTCGTTGGGAACCCGAAGGCTAGTCGGAAGGTTAAATTAGGGTTTCCTAATTTTGAGGTCATTGCTCAGAGATGGTGGATTCAATGGCAGATTCCTTTTGGGTTTTCAGAGGGCTTCGCAGTGGTATGATCATCTCGGCATTCAGAGCACTTTTTGGAATTTACTATTTTTAGTAAATTCTATTTTTGGCAGCTTTCCAGATGAGCTCAGGTTGGTTGACTTCCGGCTTCAGATTGATCAGTTGACTTCATCAGTATTGGCTTCAGGGCACTTTCGGAGAAATAAGTTAAGTCATTTAAATTAAAAAGTCACGTTTTAATTATTATATTTTAACGTTGACCCTTGGCTTAGAGTTAATGACTTAAGGTTGTTTTAAAAAGGTGGTCATTTGAGGGTGGCGCCTCATTAATGAATATTTTAATAATTTCTAAAGTCTGAGCAAGCTAATGTTGGGCGCATTAATTAAAGTATGATATTTATTCAAAAATATCAAATCAAAAGCTTGAAGGCAAAAGTACGCCCATCATTGAGGAGAGTGGGTTTTGACCTAAAAACAGATTTTAGGGTTTTGCGAAGTCAACGGAAGAAATTATAAAGAGGAGTCTTAGTGCATCATTTCATCATCTTTGGACGACTATACTGTTATGCTGCCGGATTGGCTCTGGGACTGCTTCGAGGAATGAAGGCCTCCTAGCTTGGGCATCACTTCGTGTTTGGAAGACAACATCTAGTGGTGAATCATTGTACTGTGAGTTGCATTTAGTGTGTTTTGTTCATCAGTTCATTGCATAGTTAGATTCGAAGTTAGCATTTAATAGTTTCAGCTTATTGCATTGTTTTAAGACAGCAGATTGCATGTTTGTTTCATAAATCAGAAAATACCAAAAATATCATTGTGGGTATTAGCTCATTATCTGTGTTAGCCTTAGGCGTCCCTATGCTCCAAAGTGAAGATTTTAATGTTGTGAATTGAATTTTTAAAGCCAAGTCGAGTTTCTCAGCTGGGCCGTACCATTTAGTGACATTGGGATTCGTGCATAATTAATAGTTGGGCTTTAGATCTGTTTTCAGTGTTTCATCATAGGCGTGTGTTTGGTTAAGAGTTAGTGCATTTGATTTCTAGTCATTCGGAGATCATACTGGGAAGATATGAGCATTTTAGCAATTCCTTAGACTGCTGGTTTAAACATTTAATGAGCAGATTGTAATAAAAATCAGAAATCTGTATCTTGATATTTGAAGGCATTTGGTTTTGGTATTACTATTCAAAGTAAAGGTGGTTCCAAAATGATGTAATGCTGATCCTTTAAATTCATAAGACATTGGCAGGCAAAGGCTCCTTATTTGTAAACTGACAGTAGTACTGGCAGTTGTTTCATTATTGCTTAAATCAGGTTGTGTTCTCATTTTCATTCAAAGTTATCGTAATAGTGAGATCTCCGCCCTATGGTCGCTACTATCCCATCCCGGGTTAGCAAGCACATCCTGGGTGTTGATTCATTTCTCAGCATTTATCTTTCAAGCATTGTTTTGTATTCACTCCGTCATATGGTCGCCCCTCACTCCGCATTGGATTGGGTAGCACATACTTGGCGTCGAGTTCCTTTTTCCGCATAAGCAGTTTATTTAGATCCTCTGACCAATGCTCGCCATCATCGGCGCCATTCTGGTTAGAGTTGCTTTCTTGCACGTTTTGGTTTCTTTCTCTAACCTTAACGGGTGCACTGCTTTGTAATCTGTTATTGGAAAAAACGAAAAAATTTGGCTCGGTATATTTCACCTAAGCTCATGCTGTGACCTTCCCGCTGCCATCAAATGTGCGAAGCGTGAGCTTGCTTGTAGCATGTTTTAAATCCCTTTTTTGATATCTTGGTCTACTGTCTTGCCTTAATTTGAAATGCTTTCTCCTTTGACTCATGAAACGGTCAAAGTTCATATGCTCCTTAACCTTTGGTGTTAGCAAATCCCATTTATCGTTGGCTGTCATGACATTATTTGCAAATAAATCATCTCCCTCTTCTTCAACATTTGCTTTTTCTGGTTCATTCCTCAAAAGGGTAGGACATGTAGGCCTATATGTGGTACGAGTGGGTGCTTTCTATGCCCTAGGAGTCCCAACCACACTTCTATTGTCATTCGGCTCATGATTCTGTCTTCTAAGAGGGTTCATCTATTGTAAAACTGCTATAAGTTGCTGCAAAACATCTACAACCTGCTGCTGCCCTGTTACCATGTTTCTCATGATTTCTTTGGCTTCTCTTTCTTCATTATTTGCTCCATGTCTTGCTTCATTTCTAGGTGGACTATAATTTCTTCTATCCCCCATTGTGTCCTTTTGTATATCTGCAATTTGATTTCTTTATTGTTTTGCCCTTCTGCGGGTATAATACTTGTGTGGACCAATTTCTGGTGGCTACATAAGAAACCTTAACCCTCCAGAATGGCAAGATCAAAGCTCTGATACCACTGTAAGAATCCAAGTTCTACCCAAATTGAAAACTCTGTATTGCTGAATGCTAATTGCTGAAAATGTGTTTTTGATTGTTTTGGGTTTTATGATTTTTTCTGTGTTTTTGAGATATATATGCTTTTTTCTTTGTATCTTTTTGAAATGATGCTAGACATAAGAGAAAATGAATAGAAATATACAAACTACAGAAAAAAAAAAACTATTGCTGCAAACATATATCTTTTATTCAATTATTTTTTGAAAGGCCTTTACAATCAAATGCATACCTAGTAATGAAGAAAGATTATTATATCAAAATCTAGGTTGTTGGCAGCCATGAATATGCCTGAAAGTTGGATTGATCTGCTGCATACAATAATTTCTCCACCCTAAAAACTCAATAAAATGCCTTCCTTGATATAGCCGCCCCTGAAGCTGAGAGAATAAGACCAAAAGGCAAGTCGCCTAGGTCAAGAGAAAGGACGCCAACCCTAGCTGTTGGTACGGCCTGCTGAAATCAGATAGTACGACCCTTGTAGAATGTGCTAGTGGTTACAAAATGCAGCCTTATTAGATTCGCTGTTCACAATGTAAAATCTGCTTGAAACCTTTGATGAAAACTCTTCAAATCTGCACAATATTGGCCTCTAAAATGAAACCAACTCTCACTGGTTAACTTTAGCTGATGTTGCACAACCTCAGAAAGCACAAACACTGAAGAATGAACGTTCTCCAATTCCTAGAAGCTCTGGAAATGTAGAAACCCTCGTTTCTCTTCTCCAACACCAAAGAAAGTCATAAAATGAAATTATTAAATGCACAATAGTGTAATGTCCCCTTTCTAGTCACCACCAGGAGATTGATTATTTTAGCCTTTATTTATTCCCGAGGCTAAAATTGGAAAAATAAGGGAATAAAATATTAAATTAATTATTTATAAAGGCATCTCAAAATTATAATATCAAAAGGTGATTTTATATTTAATTAATTAAATTTAAGTGACTAAACAAAATAATAAATCATAAAGTCTGTTAAGTGAATAAAATAATACTTTATTTTTCTAGTCACCACCAGGAGATCGATTATTTTAGCCTTTATTTATTCCCGAGGCTAAAATTGGAGAAATAAGGGAATAAAATATTAAATTAATTATTTATAAAGTCATCTCAAAATTATAATATCAAAAGGTGATTTTATATTTAATTAATTAAATTTTAAGTGACTAAACAAAATAATAAATTATAAAGTCAGTTAAGTGAATAAAATAATGTTTTATTTTAGAAGCTTCTTGGAGACTTGATGAAAATTCTATATAGGGAGCTTTTGCCTTTGCATTTGGGCATCTTGGTTGTTGACATCTTTTCTACTACATTGGTGAGCTTGAATGCTTAGCAATCTACCTAAGGGTTTGAAGACTCTAAGGTGCCGGTTTCGGTTGTGCAACATCAACCCTAGCTGGAAGGAGTGGAAGATAATTTCAGTCTTTCACATTGTGCCCATAATTTAGTGGGCATTGACCAAATTTTGTTGGTTGTGGAGAAAATTTATTCAAGAGGAGAATTTACAGATTTTGTTGAAGAATTTCAGATTAAGGAAGGAAGAATTATGCAGCAAGAGGGATGATTTGGTAAGGAATCAATCCATGAATGATGCTGGTAAAAAAATTTCATTTTGTCTCTAGCTGGGCGCTCCAAATCCCCATGCGATTTTGGGAAAGAGGCTGATATAAATTCCAATAAAAATCTGAAGGCATCGATTAACATCAAGGACTCTAGGCGCATATTTTGGAAGTGCAAATTCATCTTCTTTCAAGAGGTTCGAGCTACTTCGCTGTTGCTGCAATCACTATCCAGGGGCACATTTTGAAGACTACATTTCAGTTATTAAAGAATTCAGCCTTTGCTGTTTAGGATGTCCACAATTTGCAGTTCCATTTACATCTATTGGCAGCTTACTTTACCAAGTTCCTTGCATTGTAATAGGTTTGAAGATAGTCGCAGAATATAAGGTTGCATTGTAAATTCTGTAATAAGGATTCAGTCATCTTCCTTAGTGTAGCATTCACTCATTTTGGCATTGTAATCAGTTGAAGTACATGTTTGAATTATCTCAATGAAGTTGGGAGTTTCAATGCAAACTGTTTGTCAAAATATTTCATGGCTGTATGTGCTTATTTCTTTGAGTAGTTGTGATTTATATGTATGAGAAAAATACAAAAACATCTTGCATTTCATGCTAGTTCAGTTGTTAGTTGTTTAGCATTCATTTTTAAGCATTTTACATCATTGAGAATCATTAAGAACAAAAACACGGCAAACTGGAAACAAAAATCAGTGAGTTTAGACTTTACATGCCAACTGTTTGACAAAATTTCTAAGGCAGAAATCGAAGGGGTTTGAGTCAAAATTAGCAAGGCTCATTACAGTGGTATCGGAGCTTAAGTTCCTGCCAGCCTGTAAGGGTTCATGATAGAGAAAAAAAATATGTAGCAAGAGAAGAAAGGAAATGATGAAAATATTGGTAACCACCACAGGTTCCGAAAGGGGAACTAGTTTCAGTTATTTTGAGAAAACATTGGGAAAGTGAAGAGGAATCAGCTAGTTCAATGGAAGGTAGAAGTGGCAGCCCAAAGAAGGGCGATCCAAGTGAAACACTCTAAGAGAAGAACAAATCAGCATTTGGCACAAATGATGGACATGTTGGTAAGAAATTCAATTAATAACAAATAGAAATGGAGGAAACAATGGACATGGTGATAATTCATTTAACAATCACAGGGCTAATCAGCATACTCTTTCAAGTGGAAAAAGACCTATGATGCCTGTTTTTACATCTAGAGAAGAGCATCAGGAGGTAAACAATGAACTCACCATTCTTGAGCTCTAGGACCAATTTAGATAAGATTGGGTAGCTGCTGGTTTCCAAAAAGATATGTCTCTCAAAGACTACATAGACCTAAGAATGAGACATAGACCTGGCAGAGGTAATAGAGAGCAACACAATGACCTTAGGAGGATGGTGGGCAAATTGAGATTGCCTTACTATGACGGTTTGGGGAAGACAACAACACGAGCTTGGGTGCAAAATGCAGATACCTATTTTCAGCTCAATCCTATGCCAGAAGATGAAGCAATTAGATATACTACCATACACTTAGATGGAGTTGCACATGATTGGTGGCATCATGGATTAGTCAAAATGGGGCATGATCAGATTACGTCTTATGCAGAGTTTATTCAGTGGTTGATTGAGATGTTTGATGTAAAGGGATCCAAAACTCCATTTCAAGGAGTTAGCAGAAGCAGTGGGGATCATTAGACACATACATTGCTGATTCTTAGAGGATTGCGGTTCTAGGGATTGATATTTCTGAGAGGAGATTGCTGGTCCTATTCATGGATGGTTTGAAGGACCCATTGAGAGGTTGGGTTAAGGCTCTCAACCCTACTTCACTACAAGAGGCAATGAAGAAGGCTAGAGACATGGAGTCTAGCAATCACAAAAGCAAGTCCTCAAGTAATCAAAGGAACAAAAACACTTTGCATACTTCATTTTCTAAGGATAAGGGAAAGAAATCTTTCCCTAAGGAAAGCCAGGGGAAGGACAAATCTTTTGATGATTTTCGTAGGGAGTGTAGGGAGAAAGGCATTTGCTATCATTGTAAGAAAAAATGGGAAGCTGGACACCGTTGCTTGGGGAAAGGAAAGGCTCATCTCATTGAGGTTGTATTAGACAGTGAGAGCGAGGAGAAGCATGGTCATGAGGAGCAACCTCAGGAGGATGGGGGCAAGAGTACACTGTTGCTACCATATTAGGTACACCGAGATTTAATTCTTTTAAAGTTAGAGGGTCCGTGCACGAGCAGCGCATTGCAATTTTGATGCAGCTCTAGTGGCAAAACAAAAGTTGCCGGCCGAGGAGTTTGAGGGTTTTAATGTGATGGTGGTTGATGGTTATAACATGGCTTGTACATGGAAAGTTCTGCAGTTGCCTGTCACTTTTGACAATTATACAGTTATAGATGATTTCTATGTGGTGGACTTAGGTGACACCAACGCTATTCTTGGTATTTAGTGGCTACACTCGGGAAATACACTCAAAACTTTCAGACCATGGAACTTAAGTTTCGAACTACAGATGGTTGCCGATTGAGGAGTTTGAGGGTTTTAATGCGATGGTGGTTAATGGTTATAACATGGCTTGTACACATAAAGTTCCGCAGTTGCTTGTCACTTTGGACAATTATATAGTTACAAATGATTTCTATGTGGACTTAGGTGACACCAACACTATTCTTGGTATTCAGTGGCTACACTCACTTGGGAAATGTAATGTCCCCTTCTCGAGCATGATCTTTCCAGTGACCGTTGGCCTATTCCGGAGACCCGTAGGCTACTCGAAGGGTAAAATTAGGGTTTCCTATTTTTAAGGATGTCTTTGCTCAAAGTTGGTGGATTCAATGGCGGATTCTTTCTGGGTTTTTAGAGAGCTTCGCAGTGGTATGTTCATTTCGGCATTCTGAGCATTTTCTGGAATTTACTATTTTTAGTAAATTCTATTTTTGGCAGTTTTACAGTTAGGTTCAGCATGGTTGACTTCCTACTTCAGTTTGATCAGTTGGCTTGCTCATTTATGGCTTCGGGGCACAATTGGAGAGATAAGTTGAGCTATTTAATTAAAAGTCACGTTTTAATGTTATATTTTAACGTTGACCCCTTGGCCTAGTCTATTGACTTTATGTTGTTTTGAAAAGTGGTCTTTTTGAGGGTGGCGCCTTCATTAAAGATTATTTTATATTTTATATTTTACCCAAAGTCAAATCAAGCTATAAAGTGGACGCATTTATTAAAGTATTGATTTTATTTAAAAAGTCAATATTGAGCTTGAAGGAAATGGACGCCATCTTTGCAAGAGATTAGGGTTTTTGACTTGAAGAGGAGTTTAGGGTTTCGAGAAGTCAACGAGAAATTATAAAAGGAAGACTTTGATCATCATTTGGGCATCTTTTATCTACAGGAATGTTATGCTGCCGGATTGGCTTTGGGATTGCTTCGAGGAATGAAGGCCTCCTAGCTTGGGCATTGCTTCTCGCTTGAAAGATAGCGACTAGTGGTGAGATAGTGTAGTTTGAATGTTTTATTGTGAGATTTCTGCATTTTTAGTCTTTGTGAGGATATGTAAATCAGTTTTATGCATATTAGTGGTTTTCTGGAGTTGCACATTCATTGTAGCAGATTGATGTTTTTAATCATAAGTCATAAAATACACAAAGAGTCGTTCTGGGTATTGTCTCATTGGTTTTCTCTGTTGGAAGCGACACTTCATGAATATTTGCAGATTTTAATATGAAGCGTATGATTTTATAAAGCAAATCCGTCATTCCTTGTAGGGCGCACTTTCTGGAGTGCCTCGGGATCCGTGTCATTAATTAATAACCATTTTTAGATGCCATTTCTTATTACTAAGTTAGGCGCCATCATTTTGAGGGTCTATTGCATTAGATTTGAGATCATTTGGGTGAGAAAGGAGAGAGATATGAGCATATGAGTGAATTCCTAGGTTGCTGGTTTTTAATTTAAAAGTGCAGATTTGTGGAAAAACAGAATTATTATTTGATCATTGAGAGATTTATTGAACTGGCATCTCTAATCAAGCCACAGAGAGTTCTTATATGATGTAATGCTAATCTTTCAAATTCCTATGCTCTTGGCAAGCGAATTCTCTATCATTTTGTAAGCTGACAGTAGTACTGACAGTAGTTCTTTCATCTTGCTTAATCATGTTTTGTAATGCTCATATTTACATTTTGTAATTGCATTTGTATTTCTTTATCTCCGCCCTATGGTAGCTCCTTACCCACTCTAGGTTAGAAAGCACATTCTGGGTGTCGAGTACTTTCAGCATTATAGTTATTTCTTTCAAACATTGTAATTTCTGTTATCTCCGCCATATGGTCGCCTCATTTCCGTATTGGAGTGAGTAGCACATACTTGGTGTCGAGTGTGCTTTTAGTACATTAGATTCAGGGATCCTCTGACCATATGCTCGCCATCATCGATGCCATTCTTGGTTAGAGTTCTTGCATAAGCATTTTGATTTAGATCCTCTGACCAATGCTCACACCTTGCCCACATCGGGATCCTGGTGTACATTCTGGTTAGAGTTGCTTCAGCACGTTTTGGTTTAGCTGCTAATCTTAACGGGTGCATTGGTTTGTAATCTGCAATTTGAAAAAGTAAAAAAATTTGGCTCGGAATATTTCAGGAAATACACTCAAAACTTTCAGACTGTGGAACTTAAGTTTCAAACTGCATGTTGGCGTTTAAATTCGCACCTCTGGAATGTGAATTTGAAACGGACAACAATGCATAGATAAATTGCTCTTCAAATTAGGAGGGGAAGCTCCCTCTTGCTGATGTGTTTAAGAAAGTAAACTAAAACTAAGTTGCCTATCTTTTTGATCAGCTAAGAGAACAAGGTTTATAAAACTCAAGCGTTGTAGTTGAGATTTTTTGATTAAGAGTTTCAACTACAACTAGCCTACGCTAAAGACATTTCAAATTTATCGAGTAAACGCAGAGCAAGAGAAATTAGAAATGGACAAGGATTGATTTTCTCAAACAATACTTAGATAAACTCTCCTTCCAACATACATCTACTTACTTTCAATGCAAGCTGAAATTAAAGCTCATATAAGCATAACACAATAAACGGAAATCTAAGACATTATATCAAGGCAAAAGAGGCTCAAGACTTTATTTCTCAAACTTCTGGAACAAAGATTACACTAAACACATGCACAGAACAAGAACTTGCAGCTAAAGAGGCTTGCAATCTTGTTCTTACACAAAGGGAACAACAATTACAACAACTACTTGCTGGTTAAAAGAGACTCAGCAATTTTCTATCATAAACACAATTGAATTGACACTGAATAACAACTTGCTGCATTACAGGCTCGCAATTTGCTATCACAATAATTGTTAAAGAAAATAATGAGCAAAGGCTCTTATTTATAGGCAAGCAGAGGAGTAGGGAACTCTAAAATCTCCTTGCTTTTACAAATAGGGCTTGCTTAGCAAGCAAACTTTATTTCTAAATCTAGAAAGAAGATAACATCTAACACCTAAGAAAGCAGGAAAAGCAGGAAATGCCAACTATTACAATTTATCTTCTTTCTCTTCTTCAAAGAATGGATAAGAATCGTTCCAAGAATAGAAAGAAAGTGGAAAGAAAGCTTCTAGATGAAAGCTGCTTTGAATCTCAATCGCATCTGCTAAAAAGCAGGAAAGTGTGTCTTGGTCAGGTGCATTGATACTATCTAAGGCAATATTCTGATTCTCCAAGATCTCTTCGCCTTGTGTGATCAAACTTAGAGAATCTTTCACTTCTTTGGCTGCTTTATGAGTTCTATTCTTGAAAAACATCGCTGCCCCAAAAGATGACTCACTAATTGATAACTCGGTGGCTCTGCAACTTTATGCTTCTGACACTTTTGATTTCCAACGGAAGAGTATTGCACAACCCTTTTCCGATACCTTCCCTTTTTGCTCATATCACACCTTTTCACGCTCTTCAGCTGAGATGATGAAGTTTTCTGTCTGTGGTGTCGTTTGAAAAGCACTTCTCAACATCGTCGGGCCTACGGCTGCGAGATACAATACTGACTTGGTTCTGAATCCTATGGGAGAGTACTGCATGTTGAGAAACTTGAATTTTGACAGTAAACTCGACTATATTCAGACAAGCTTTGCACAACTTTTTAATTTTAGCTTGCTGGTTTTCTTCTTCAAACCATAGTTACGAGACTCGGACTCGGCGAAGGTGACTCGACTTGGCGACTTGGACTCGGTGCAGACTCGGCAAAATGAAAAAAAGTTGAAAAAACCCTATAAATGTAGAGATTTTTAAGGACTTAAAACTTGTTTGAAGCACCCTTTATTGAATACAACACAAATAAAAGCAAATTTGATCATATGCACAAGTATACAACGATCACATAAGTATAAAGTACACAAATTGTAGTTGTGCTACTGAAGGAAATAGCATACTTAGATATATAAAATTAGTCAAATGTATACAAAACTCATGGAATATGAAATCCATGACATTAAATGTTCCAAACAAATACGAAATATCAAAACAATAACTACAAGTCTATGGCTCAAAGGAGTTTGCATCCTTCCTACGAAGGCATCTAAGGTGGGTCATAGATGATGTAGCAACTACAACCATAGTCTCTGCTTGTGACTCCATGCCACCCTTACCAACATTAGTTGTGGATGTGTTTGCTCATGCTTTAGCCTCCTCCTCTGCCATGGCTATAGCCTCAACCTCTCTATTTGCCCGATCAACCCAATCAAGGTCTCGTCACTAACACAATTATACATCGATCATATAAGTATAAACACAAATTGTAGTTGAGTTGCCCAAGGAAATAACACACTTAGATATATAGTCAAAGACTCAAATGTATACAAAAATCATCAAATATGAAATCCATGACATCAAATGTTCCAAACAAATATGAAATATCAAAAGATTCAAAACAATAACTAGAAGTCTATGGCTCAAAGGAACCTGCATCCTTCCTACGAATGTGTCTAAGATAGGTCATGGATGATGCAGTAGCCATAATATCAAGTATTAGGGAAATTGCCCTAATGGGGGTTGAGGGGCAATGCCTTTGGTGGGGTTGTAGGCGTAGTACCTCTAGTGGGTTCGAGAGGCAGCGCCCCTTGCAGGGGTCTGAGGGCAGCACCCCTAGCGGGGCCAAGGGCAATGCCCATTGCGGGGGTTTTTGGGCAGCACCCCTAGCGGGGGTCTGGGGGTAGCGCCCCCAACGGGGTCAAGGGGCAACGCTCCTTGTGGGGATCTGGGGGCAGCGCCCCCAGTGGGGTCAAGGGGTAGGCCCAATGCCCCGAGATCAGGGGCCCCCCTTGTTGGGGGCGCCCCTCCTGAGGATCTTGGGGTATACACAGGCGTGCTCCACAATGCATATTACAGAAGTCGGTAGACCCCCACCAAGCCCAAATTAAGACCTCAAAACCATACAAACCTTCATGGCGTACATCATTTTGCATTCACAATAAGTAAGAAAAAAACAAGTTTTAACTTTAAATTTCAAGTAATTTTTTGTACTTTTCAAAACCTGCTTGTTGCCGAGTCCTGCTGACAAGACTCTCCTGGACTCGGCGAGTTTGGCGAGTCCACCAAACTCTGCGAGTCCAGCCAGGACTCGGCAGGACTCGGCCGAGTTCGAGTCCAAGCCCCCAGGACTCGGCCAGGGTGACTCGACTCGGGACTCACGGAGTCTTGGCGAGTTTCGTAACTATGGTTCAAACGGACGAATTTTTCAAGATTTTTTCTGAGACATGGGTTTTGTTCAGAATTTCGTTACAAGACAACCCAGATCGTCCGTTTTTGAAAATTTTGAGTGTAGATTGAAAAAGTAGCAAACCCTAATTTCTTCAATTTTTCTCGGAAAAAGCTGGCACCTGGGTTTTGTTCAGAAGCACATTTGGAATGAACCCAGCTGATCAGATGTGAAAAATATTGAAGGCTGATCGAAAAAGCAGCAAACCCTAGAATCTGAATTTTTTTTTGAAAAAAGCTGAGATCTGGGTTGTTTCAAGAGGACCCGGATGATCAAAATTTGCAAACTTTGAAGATTTCATTGACATGCAAGGAAAAAGCAGCTGCTGCAAGTTGATAAATTTCCTCAAAAATTCTTCAAAAGAGTGAGATGAAAAAACCTAGATGGCTGAAAATTGAAACCCTTGACCTTCTTCAAAAATTCGATGTTCTGGATGAAAAAATCATGAAAAAGCAAGGTTTTATATTGCTGGTTTGCAAATTATTCTTGAAAATAAGCAACTTTGAGCTCTTGAATCTTGAAATAAAACCTCAAAGTTGCTGCTCCACTTTTCTCCTTTGGACGCCACCTGCAATAATGGTGAGGATTGAAGGGGAGAAATGTCTTAAATAGATTTAGGGCTTGAAATAGCTTTGCTTTCTTTTGCTTCAATCTTCAAACCCTAAACTCAGCTTGTTCAATGAATTTAGACATTCATCTTTCAACTTACAATTTTTAAAATGTGAAAATTTTGACTAAAGCCTGGCAAGGTGGGCGCCCTTCTTGGCTAGGGGCGCCAACTTCTTCCAGACCATTTTTTGGAGTTTTTTAACTTTTCTCAATTTTGAACCCCTGTTTGGCCTTTGATCTCTGGTTTCCAGGTTGATCGGATGGACGAGCTGGATGATTCATCGCGAAGCTTGACTGATTCTGAGAAGATTGCCCTGGAGGCACTTCTGGCTAAAAACTTCGTTTTGACCTGCAAATTCATGGGAGCCTATTTCCTCCAGGGGCTCTGAACTCTCACAGTGTTAGCCATTTTTGCATGATTTTCAAGTTCTTCATTTCCCTTTGATCTTCTGATGAAATCTTGATTCCGAGAGCTATGCTGATCCGATTGACTAACCGTCTGCTTTGCTGGATAGCTTGACTGAAACTCACAAGGTGATCTTAGATGCTTCATTGACATATTCTATCATCGCAGACCTCAAAACCATGGGCGCCCTTTCTCTCCAGGGGCGCCCACCTGGACCAGACTTAGAAATTTTTATGTTATTTCATCAACTCTTCTCTAGACGGGCTTATCAAATTTGATGATCCGGGGCTCAGATTGGTTGATGATTGAACTCGTTATGGAGCTGAGGAGATTCTGAGATGGGTCTCCTGGAGGTCACTTGGTCAAAAAGTTGAATTTGAGGCGTCAAAAGCTTGGGCGCCCCTGGCAAGCTGGGGCGCCCAACTTCACCAGAGTTGGCCATTTTTGGGGTTTTTTTCTTTGCTTTCAATTTTGGCTCTTATCAGACCCTCTGTTCTGCTTGCTACATCTGGCGTCTGCCAATTCCGTTTGACGTGTTGGAAATCTCGTTGGAAAGCCTGATCAGTTATGAGGAAGTCACCTTGGGGGATGTACTGGAAAAATCATCCATTTGGGCCTTTGAAATCATCAGTGCCTTTCTCTTCTAGGGGCGCCCATTTGCTCCAGACTTCGAATATTTTTCATTAGATTTCATCTTCAAATTCAAACCTTCATCCTATACCTTCACCTTGATCTGGATTTGCCAGAGAATGACAAGTCGGATGCTCTGATGAGGACACCCGTTGCGAAGTTGTCTGAATTCTGGAGAGATTGAGTACATTTGCAAACCCTTATTTTTGAGTTAGCCCCCTCAAAAAGTTGGGCGCCCTTGGGCACCAGCGGTACTGAAAGTTCCCAGAGTTAGAAAAATTCTTTGATATTCTCATGATTTTCGCTTCACCTTCTGGTTGAAGCTTGTCCATTTGATCTCGAATTCTGAGTGACTGAATGATCTGATGACTGCACTACCGGATTCACTGCGGAGCTGGGAAGATTCTGAATAACTTTGACTGGGAGCTCAAACCCTAATTTTATCATTTGATGCCCTAAAAAATGGGCGCCTATTCTCTTCTGGGGTGCCCATGGCAAGCAGACTTAGAATATTTTCCACAGTTTTAACCTTCCTTCCTCGTCCATCGTGCTTGTTCATCAACTCACCTTCTGCCCAGTGCTTGAGTGTTGAATTTGACGCTTGGTAGCTGACTGATCTCCATTGATTACTTCGGAGCTTCTAATATGTTTCTGAAAAAGTAGAATACACCCACTAGGGCAAAATTGATCTTTTTGAGATTCTGACTGCACCAGCCTGATATGGACGTATTTTGAACCAATCAAAATCAGTTTGGACCCTGGCAGACAAACTTTCTATTTTTAGAAAGTTTTGTCAATATCTGTTTTGAAAGAAACCCAGAAAAACCCAGAAAAAGTTAATTTCTAAAAATAGCAGTTTTCCTAAAAAGTAGGGATGAAAAACTGAGATCTAGGTTTTATAGATTAGGTCGCTCTGAGCAGACCCAGATTGTCAGATTTTGGAAATTTTTCATTCTTACCCCTCATGCAAGACATGCACACCCAAATTTTGACCTTTTTGACAAATTTAACATGACTTTTACTCATTTTTTCAAAATGTCTAAGTGTAGCAAAAATTTTAATTTTGTGGAACAACACTACAGATGGTAGGAGAGTGATGCTCAGAGGTATGACAACTGGAGCACCCAAGATGGTGTCAGCAAAGCGCATGGAGAGAATTTTCAGGCATGGTGACATAGCCTGGCCAATGGAGTGCTTGATTACAAGCAAGGAGACTTCAGATACAAAACAACCATATCACGTGGATATGCAGGAATTGTTGGCGAAGCATGTTAAGGTTTTTGGAGAGATACCACCAGGGAGGCCACCAGATAGAGGTTTTGAGCACACTATTGAGTTGGAAGAGGGGGAAAATCCAGTCATTACTACCCCCTATCGTCATCCTAAGAAGTTTAAGTATGAGATTGAAAAGGCAATCAAGGAATTGCTGCAGATGGGACATATTAGACCGAGTTCTAGCCCCTTTGCGTCTTCAGTGTTGTTAGTAAAAAATAAGGATGGGACAATGCGGATGTGTATTGATTATAGAGCTCTCAACAAGAAAACCATCAAAAACAGATACCCTATACCCAGGAATGATGAGCTCTTGGATGAGTTACATAGTGCAGTCTATTTCTCCAAGATAGATCTTCGTTCAGGGTACCACCAGATCAGGGTTCGAGAGTAGGATATCCATAAGACCACATTCAGGCATCACTAATGGCACTATGATTTTTTGGTGATGCCATTTGGATTAACTAACACACCTGTCACATTCCAGTCATGTATGAATCATATTTTCAATAAGCAATTGCGTAAGTTCCTCCTAGTATTCTTTGATGACTTGGTCATTTACAGTAAAACTTGGGAGGAGCACTTGAGTTGGTTGGATGAGATTTTGACTACTATGGGAGAGCAGCTATTATATGCTAAGGCCTCAAAATGTGAATTCGGCCTTAGAGAGATACTCTACTTGGGGCATGCGATCAGTGTAGATGGGGTGCAAGTTCATCAGGAGAGGATACAAGCGATACTTGATTGGCCACCACCCTGGACACTCACAGAGTTGAGGGGATTCTTTGGACTGTGCAGTTACTACAGGCAGTTTGTGAGAGGATTTTCTCAGCTGGGAGCACCTTTGATAGATTTGACCAAGAAAGGTGCATTTTGTTGATCTGAGGAGGTGTAGCGAGCTTTTGATAAGCTCAAGGAGGTGATGAGTAGTTGCCTAGTTTTGGCGCTTCCAGATTTCACATAGCCGTTTGTTTTGGAGTGTGATGCCTTGGTCGAGGGCATAGGAGCAATTTTGATGTAGAATCAACATCCTATAGCTTTCGAGAGGCGTAAGTTGAGGAGTCCAGAGAGATTATACTCCATCTATGGTAAGGAGATGCTCGCCATCATGCATGCCTTGGCGAAATTTATGCAGTATCTAGCTGGAGCAAAATTTGTGGTGAGGTCCAACCACAATAGTCTTAGCTACTTCTTGGAGCAAAGGGATTTAAATGAGAGGCAACAGAAGTGGGTTAGTAGGATATAGGCATACGACTTTGATATAGAATATGTGAAAGGGAAGAACATTGTTGCAGATGCCCTTTCTAGGAGGCCTTCAACTTGCTCACTCTTTGAGATTTCAGCAGATTGGAAATCCCTCTTGTTGGTAGAGTATTCCAAGAATAAGTTTCCTTGTGAGGTGATGGATGGATTGGTTTAGGATGGCAAGTATAGAGTAGTTGATGAAGTGATTTTCTATAAGCGTAGGATATACTTGGTGTCGGAATCCAAATTAAAGGAGAAAATACTTTAGGCCTCACATGACACTCCGTTAGCAGGCCATCAGGGTTACTTCAAGACATACAGGGAGGTGAGAGAGAGGTTCTCATGGAAGGGCCTCAAGGAGGATGTCTTGAGACATGTCAAGGAGTGTGGGACTTGTCAGCAGAAAAAGTCTGAGCTTTCATAGCCAGTAGGATTATTGCAGCCCTTGCCCATTCCTGAGGGTAAGTGGGAGAGTATATCCATGGACTTCATCACGGGTCTACCTAAGGTGCATGGGAGAGACTGCATCTATGTGGTGGTGGATCGGTTGACGAAGTATGCTCACTTCTTTGCTATACCGACAAAGTACATGACTCTGCAGGTTGTTGAGTTATTCTTTAGAGAGATATTTAGGCTGCATGGCCGAGATTCATTGTCAGTGATTGAGATAGCATATTTTTGAGTGCATTTTGGTAGGAGCTATTTAGGTTGGTAGGCACAAAATTGACACCTAGCACAAGTTACCATCTCAATGGCTAGACCGAGATTGTGAATAAATGGTTGGAGGGTTACTTGCGCAACTACATCTCGGGGCAGTAGAGAGTGTGGGTTAAGTGGTTGCACTTGGGGGAATACTGTTACAACACCACTTAACACATGTCCATTGGGATGTCACCATTTCGGGCTTTATATGGTTATGATGCACCATCATTTATGGATTTGGCTTTTGGAGAGAGTAGAGCTCCTAAGGCCAAGGATTGGATTTAGGAGAGCCAGGACATCTTGAGGGCACTTAAGGACAACTTGCAGACAACACAAAATCAGCAGAAAACCTATGCTGATTGACACAGGGTTGAGCATAGCTTTGAGGTGGGGGACTTGGTCTACCTTCGATTGTAGCCATATAGATAGTCTTCACTGAAGAAGAGTGGTGTACAAAATTTTCAGCCTCGATTCTACGGGCCATACAGGATTATCAGGCGTGTTGGAGAGGTTGCCTATGAGTTGGAGTTGCCTGAGAGCAGCAAGATCCATAATGTGTTCCATGTTTCGTGCCTCAAGAAGGCACTTGGTCAGCGGGTCACTTCTTTAGTAGAGCTTCCACCTTTCGATGAGGAGGGTCATTTGGTCCTCATTCCTGAGGAGATCATTGATACACGTGAGAAGAACTTGAGAAGTAGGGTGGTGAAGGAGTTCTTGGTAAAATGGAAAGATTTGCTAGTAGAAGATGCTCCATGGGAAGGTGAATAGATTTTGGAGCATCCTAGCTTGCAATTGCTTGAGGGCAAGCAATTCCGAGAAGGGAGGACTGTAATGTCCCTTTTGTAGTCATCACTAGGAGATTGATTATTTTAACCTTTATTTATTCCCGAGGCTAAAATTGGAGAAATAAGGGAATAAAATATTAAATTAATTATTTATAAAGTCATCTCAAAATTATAATATCAAAAGGTGATTTTATAGTTAATTAATTTAATGTTAAGTGACTAAACAAAATAATAAATCATAAAGTCAGTTAAGTGAATTAAATAATACTTTATTTTAGAAGCTTCTTGGAGACTTGATGAAAATTCTATATAAGGAGATTTTGTCTTTGCATTTGGGCATCTTGGTTGTTGACATCTTTTCTACTACATTGGTGAGATTGAATGCTTAGCAATCTTCCTGAGGGTTTGAAGACTCTAAGGTTTTGGTTTTGGTTGTACAACATCAACCCTAGCTAGAAGGAGTGGAAGATAATTTCAGTCTTTCACATTGTGCCCAAAATTTAGTGGCCATTGGCCAAATTTTGTTGGTTGTGGAGAAAATTGATTCAAGAGGAAATTTACAAATTTTGTTGAAGAATTTCAAATTAAGAAAGGAAGAATTATGCAGCAAGAGGGACGATTTGGGAAGGAATCAATCCATTAATGATGCTGGTAAAAAATCATCATTTTGTCTCTAGCTGGGCGCATCCAATCCCTATGCAATTTTGGAAAAGAGGCTGATATAAATTCCAATAAAAATCTGAAGGCATCGATTAATATCAAGGAGTCTAGGCGCATATTTTGGAAATGTAAATTCATCTTCTTTCAAGAGGTTCGAGCTATTTTGCTGTTGCTGCAATCACTATCCAGGGGCCGCATTTTGAAGACTACATTTCAGTCATTAAAGAATTCAGCAGCCTTTGCTGTTTAGGACGTCCACAGTCTGCAGTTGCATTTACATCTATTGGCAGCTTACTCTACTAGGTTCCTTGCATTGTAATTGTTTACTAAATGCATTGTAATAGGTCTAAAGATAGTCGCAACATATAAGCTTGCATAGTAAATTCTGTAATAAAGATTCAGTCATCTGCTTTAGTGTAGCATTCACTCATTCTGGCATTGTAATCAGTTGAAGTACATATCTGAATTATCTCAATGAAGTTGGGAGTTTGAATGCAAATTGGTCAAAATGTTTTATGGCTGTAGGTACTTATTTCCTTGAGTAGTTGTCATTTATATGCATGAGAAAAATACAAAAACATCTTGCATTTCATGCTAGTTTAGTTATTAGTTGTTTAGCATTCATTTTTAAGCATTTTAACATCATTGAGAATCATCAAGAACAAAACCACAGCAAATTGGAAACAAAAATCAGCGAGTTCAGACTTTACATGCCAATTGTTTGACAAAATTCCTAAGGCAGAAATTGAAGGGTTTTGAGTCAGAATTAGTAAGGCTCATTACAAATAGAATGAATCAATTTTCACTGTGGCTCCTTATATACTTCCTTCAAAAGGTTGATCCCTAATTTGCCTTTTTGATCATTTAAATAATATAAAGTTTGCACTTTGACAATATTAAAATATAACCTTGAAATTGGCGCCCAAGTAATTAATTAAAATGGACCCCTTTTTAATGTATAATGGCCTCTTAAGTCATAAAGTGCAAATATAATGTTATAATATAACTTTTAAAATATTATTAAACGTTATAACTTAGGCAATACTCCTTATTTCATCAAACCACCTGAATTCTGGAATTGACACTTCCAACATATCATCTTCAAGTGCCTTGCTATATATAGTAACCCTAGACTCTCATGACCTGATGACTTACTATAAATAGTAAGTGTGTGAAATTGAGTCCTGAAACACTAAACGAAGGCCAATCTTGAACCCCTTAACACTGGAGAAGAATAAAACCATCAACTGACCAAGTTTCTTCCTCAAAAGACCCTCTATCCAAACCCATTAGCCTACGAGGGTCCAAGTGATAGGCTAATCCTACTGATAATGTCTAGCTAGAAGGGGACATTACACATATCATCTTCATACAATTTTTCTGATTTATATTCACAACTGTGCTTCACAAAAACAGCTACCTCTATGACATCTTTCTCACACAACTCATGTTTTGAGGCTAGGTCAACATCAAATTGAATCAAGGCATCATTATCATAGTAGTGAGTAGAATCATCTTCTTCCCATAGGACATCATCATCATCATCATGCTGCACAATAGAGGAATCATCATTATAAGAGTAGGGTTTCAAAACATAAGTAGATTCATGCTTCTCTTCAATTGCTGGTGTAGAGGGTGTATGCACAATGATAAAGTGATTCCTCAATTCTTGCAATGCTAAAGCAACTTTATCAAAGTCACTTTGCTCACTACATGACAAAATTTCTGAATTGCTTTCTTATGTGTGAACATCATCACTATCCAAGTTATCTAAATCACAAATTGATTCCTTACCAATAAGATGTAGAGTTGGTGAAGCAATGCTAGGCTCACGCAATGGAACATTAGTAGAATTCATACCTCCACATAGCTGATCAATCAGTGCTGGTTTGGCAAACTTCGGGACAACATTACCTTCAATCTTGTGGTTGCCATGAAGACTTATGTGTTCTCCACTTGTAGAGGCAATAGTTGATTCTTGCTTGTTCATATCCTCATATGGCTGAAGTAAACTTGTGAACATGGCTTCATCCTCTTTAGGGCTTCCACATGTACGACTAAGAGTCCAAACTTCTAGACATGTTGATCTTTGTCTTTCTCATGATCACTTCTAGGCTTCAAATCACAAGCAAGTGATTCCTCTTTCTTTTCTATCCTTTCCTCAATGGTAACTTTTGGTGATTCTAATTCTGATTCAGACTTCGTTTCCTCCAACAAATTTAATTTCTTTGGGTCTTGTTCTTTGAGCTTCTCCTTAGCCGTTTTCCTTATCTATTCATAGGCATATTTTATGGGGGTATTGGTACTTGAGTGCCTTCAAGTACACATCAAAGGTAACACAAGCCTTTGCATGATCTGACAAACTTTGGTATTGGTCCAAAATTTTGGAAGCTTCATAAGGGTACCTTTCTTGTTCCTTTCATATTTTTAGCAATAAATCTTGAATAGGATCTATGTCTTCTTCCTTGGGTAAAAATTTAGGTTGCCAATCTATTTTCTTTCTCCAAGGTTCCCTTTCATTCATGTGTTCGTTGTAGATTTGCATTCACAAAATCAGATCCAGAGGCTTGCAGGATTGCTGCTTTGATACCCTGTAGTATCCCCAATGGGATCTGCCCCAAAATTCTGATTTTTATTTTTGCTCAAGCCCTAATTCTGATTTCTGATTTTTATTTTGTGATTCCAAACAAAATATCACAAGCATACAATTGCCTAGACATGACAAATAAACATGCCAACTGATGCTACCAATTGATATTAATAATATCAAACATGAAATCCACTATGAAAAACACAAGATAGGGCATCCAAATGCAACATACAAATATGATTTTCTGTAGATAAATTCTGCTATTACAAAACTGAATATTCTGGACTAATTTTACAAAGAGCTCAAGGGCTCAAACATGTCAAGCATATGCCCAAATTTCTGCTCTACAAATCAGATCTGAAACAATGATTATACATATGAAATATATGCAAAATAGTCTTCAAATATCAAACCCTAGATGGGTGAGATTCCTCCTTGGTAAGTGCTTAGGGTTTGCTGTTCCAAATATGCTCCAAATATTGCTAAATCGCCCTCCAAAGGTGGGCACTCAGGTCTGCTCCAGGTGGTGCTCCAAATTAGGGCAAAACCCTAATGCAATCTGCTCACAAAATGATACAATAATTTTGCTCCAAATCTGATCTGCAAATCTGATTATGCAATGATGCTCCAAGCTCCAAATGTCTCCAATGAAGTGCAAATAGAACTCCATTATGAGTCCTCCATGAGATGAGCTAGGTTTTCGTCCAACTCATCATGTTCACAAGGGTTTTCTTCCTTGGAATTAAGCCCAACCAAAGTTGCAGCCGAAGAGAAGAATCTCCAAATGAAAATATGATATGAATGGATACCCCAAATGACTTGCGCTTTACTTACTTTTATATCCCTCCAAAAAGAAATCCTTAACAAAGCCGACCTCCTTTATTTATTTATTTATTTCCTTTTTTTCTCCTCCAATCTTGGCCAACCGCAATGAAGTATTCTTATTATATTTTATTCTTTATTTATTTAAAATATTATTATTATATTTAATTAAAATATTAAAACTAGTTTTCAAAAACACTTTTTTCCGCCTTTGCAAAAATTGAATTTCAAATCAAATTGGGGACATGACATCCCTCTAATTTTTTTGTTGCAAATATGACACAACCACACTCTACTCCCCCCTAAATTTTTCCTTTTGACTTTGTCTAGTGCTGTCACAAATTGGAGAAGAAGTTTATTGGGTTTGAAATAGCCCTTGCATAACGTTTCAAATGGGTCATGTGGCTGTTCTCATTCACCCACAACACTCCCACACCCTGATGAACCCCTAGTTAAGGCAGAAAACCTTACATTTCTTTCTTCCATTTTATTTTTACTGCTGTCATTGCTGTTGCCCATCATGTTTTATGAGAAAATAATGCAAATGCAAATTGAAAATATATTAAAAAAAGGATTTTTCTTTTTCTTCCTTTAAACTTTGAAAAAGATAGAAAAAGAAGGGAGAGATACAATTACCTCTGCTATGAGATTTTTTATCTCCTCCTAACTACTCACTTCTGGTGCCTTAGTTTTGTTATCTCAAGCCGCACCTTCAACCTTGCTCAAAATGCTTTTTCTTACCTCCAATTCTGCTGCAATTTTTTTTTGGCATATAAAAATGGTTTGGAATGGAAGAGGGAGGCTTTTCTTAGTTGTTGAGGGCTGAGTGTGGTGTGGGGACCCACAAAAGAATACAATTAAATCTGGGCTTAATTTTTTTTTTTGACCTTTATTGCACCCATCGTTGTATAGTGCGATTGTTTCTTGGACATTTCTGTTGAAAATTTCTTGATGGGAGATAATGTGGGGATGGTTTCAAGACATCCCCAAATCCTTGGAGCATCCCTGCTACAACTACACATCCAAAAGTGTAGGGGACATGACCCTAGGGAACACAGTATATAAGGGATTACATTGAAGGTTGGATAATAATGTGTAACAATAGATATTATATAGGAGTAGGTTTTATAAAACATGTGCAAATTAACAGCTAAGAGTTTGGGTTTCTTGTCAGTAACTTTATTTAGTTATTAGGTTTTAGATTAGTATAATCTTCTTTCTGGATATATTTAGTGATGTTTTGTGTTGGTATTTCATTTGTTTATTTTTTGTTGTACTTTGATCAATAATGACACTTGGTTCTGATATGTAGAACTATTGAACTCTTTTAGGTAAGTTTGAACTATCCATTATTCTTTGTGTTGCCGGAGATCATTTTGGTGACCTAGAAAAGGACCTACCTCAGAATGTGATTAAACTGACAAAGACATACCAGTTGGAACCATTTATGGCAAGGGTAAGTTCCATGTTATTCAATACTCTTTTTATATTTGCATTTCACTTTGTATATAACACTGAAATGGGCCAATTAAGAGCTTTGTCTATGGAAGCTTCACTGTCAATGACATAATAATTATTGTGGATTAGTTAAGAATATTTTTCCTTTTGCAAAATTTAATTAGTGCTAAACCATATCAACTTTAAACTAATTCTGGAACATTTAAATATACTGGTTTCGCAATATTTATCCTCATCCTATACGCTTCTGCCAACATAGCATTTTATGTTGGTTAGTATTTGTCCTTTAATGCCCTTGGTGAAATCATCTTCCGTTTAGATAATATTTGCATCATACACATCACTGTGGTGTTTTTTTGTTTGTTTGTTTCTTCCTGTGATCATTCTTGCCATTCTAATCACTGAATAGGTTACATCCATGGAGGAGTCTATCTTTATATGTTAACCCTAATATGCCTTTTCTCAGGCATCCATAGACATGCAAGTGGAGCTCATACTCTTATGCTATATCTAATGCTTTACTTTATGTACAAGTTTGGTTATCCCTCATTCAACTTATTTGGTCAGCCCTGTTGTTATTTGATCTTTTTTAATGTAGCTTACATGTACATCTCTATTGTAGAACACAAGGAGAATAATTATAGTTCATTTACATTATATATGCATGTCTGATTTTCTGGAGTCTGGATATCCTCAGTTTGCTGTCTTTGTCTCAGGCGGCTCAATCTTGATTTTCTTTTTCTTTTTCTTTTTTCTATAAACAACTCTGCATGGATCATGGTGCAAATTGATTTCTGTTGTGCACTTCTGTATATATGGAAAGTTTTTATTGCCATTTCTTTTGTCCCAGTTCTTAATTGACTTTGCATAGATGTAGCATTCTGACATACTGCCTCTCAAGATGGTTGCATTCTAAAAAGAGCTAAATATGTTTAATCTTGTACATTTGAGCATTTCTCATATTCCTTGTGAATGTTATTTTTCTAGCATTTTTTGTTGCAAGATCATAAATCCAGCTGAGGCATATTACAGGAATCAGTGAACTCATAAACATGGATAATTACAGTTGCGATACAATTCAAACCCTTCAATTCTTTTGAAAGAAGCCCAACTGCATAAAATTATAAATTCAAAGTATGTAAGAAAATCTAGTCATCTAATCATACATAAATTATTTAAGTCACATAAACTGAATAATAGGAGGTGAATTCATGCACCTTAAGTACCACAAGGAGAGCATATGTATACCTCGTCCAAAAGTAAATAAAAATGATATATTAAGATAGTACACTGTATATGAACTCAATCCTTCCTACAGATTAGAAACACAAAGAAAATAATGCTCAATTAAGCTGAGTAAGTCATCAAGGAAAAACCTTCAGGATCACCATAGCCTAATTTTGCATTGTAGTCATACTTCATAAACAAAAAAGTACAAGAAAATGCACAGATTCAAAAAATCTGAATCATAAACCCATGAACTTACATAACGATTAGATCAAATGATTACCATATTCTGCAGAGTCAAATAATAGTTTTCTAGGAAACAACATAGCTTAATTCAAGTACAAAACTTGAAAGAGCTAATGTTCATTGAGAAATGACTTACGAATAACTTATTCATTGACATATCTATCATATCTATCCAAAACTTGCAATCTGCACAAAATATTCACAATATTTCTTATTTGAAGAACTATACTAGAAATCTTCAGCGCTACCTAGGTACGCGTCCCTGGTCCAAAAACATCTGTCTCTGTCCTGGGGATGGGGGGATGGCTAGGGGAATCCCCTAGGCATCCCCAAATTTGCAAAAAATCACAGAAACATCCCGAAAACCTGGGGACTTCCTTGCCTGCAGTCGGGGACGTCCGGCCGTCCCAGTGGGACGTCCCTTGACAGTCTCAATGACGGCCGGCTGTCCCCTGCATCAGGCACAAATTAAAAAAAAAACACAATTCACTTTAATAAAAAAAACATTTTATTTATTGTTTAGTGGGTCCCTACCTCGCAGCTCACTAAATGACATTGTCAATTGTCATGCCAAAGTGCTGTTTGATTGCCTTTACAATGGCTTAGGGTTTCATGCCTTTGAGTCTTTCCACCATTATTTGTAGCTTCACTTCTTCATAATACTGTGCTTCTTAATCGTGTGAAACCCTCTTTGCTTTCATTTTGGTATTCACCTGTGATCTTGTGCCTCTTCATGGAAGACTATCACAGGGTACATGACTGTGCTATTGAAACTTACACTGTCTTTACTTCAAATGGAGCACTGTTCACTATGTCTGTCCTCTACACCTTGAAACATTATCATATTGCTCTGTATAGTAAACACTGTCCTAGTCACTTGTACCTTTCATGTACCACTGTCCTTTGAAGTTTGCTGTTTGGACTGTCATCTTGTGTAGACTATCATGACAGTACTTACTATAAAGTATATTGCGCCTTTGCTATTGTGTGTCATGAAATTATACACCCTTCTTTCTCACTGAACTGTCTATTGCCTTGTGAGTTCCTAACTTGGAATCTATAACCATATCAACTGGATTAGATGAAATAGCATCAGATGGTAGAACAACGATGACTACCTTGGATAGACCTGGAAGAATACAGAGATCTTTGTGCAGCATTAACATATGTCACATGACTTTATGGCACACTAAACTGTGCTTCATCAACTACTAAGGTCCATATACTGTGATGACAATAGGAAATGTTGGATTTAGGTTCACTGTTTTAAATATATACTTGGAACAAATTCATTGAATTCATTCACCCATACAATCCCTTTATACTTCTATCACAAGAGCCCTTATTAAGCAACCTCCCTTTCCATTATAAAACTTGTAACTGTCTTTCTCTCTACAAGCTCTGTGGACTGTCATGGTACAGTCATTTTGTTGACTGTCTTGGACAGTCATATGATAAAACTTGTATGTTATTTTTTAATATCACATGCCTATTGAGTATTGACAATGAATTTTGAACACAAATGTTATATGTTAAGGTTCTATAATGTATATATGCATGCTTTATCCATGTTTTCATATGAATATTTAAAATTTTCCCTATATTTTATATAGCTGTCCCCTTTTCTGTCCCCTAGCCGTTGTAATGTCCCCATTTTGGCCATACGCTCTTCTTTGACTGATAGCCTATTTCCGGAAATCCGTAGGTTGATCAAAAGTGAAATTAGGGTTTCCTTGCTTGGTGGTTTGTGGCATTTCTAGGTATTTACTATTTTTAGTAAATACTAATTTTGGCAGTGGTTCAGTTGTTAGCTTTCATTAAGTCTTGCTTCCAGCTCAGTTATGCTTTCTGTTGGTTTTGAGGTAAACTTACTATTTTTGGCAGTGGCTATTTTTAGTAAGTCTAATTTTGGCAGTGGCATCATCAGCAGTTCAACTCAAGTCATCTTGTTATCCATCAGTCTCAGTTTGGCTTTGGGTTTGGTTTTCTCCTTGGACTGAGTTTCAGACTTAGTCAATTTTCATGTTTTGAAGTTGTACCCCATGCCTAGGCTTGATGACTTCAAGTTGTTTTAAAGAAGGGGACATAAAGGGTCAAGTGAGCATTTAATTATTTAATAAATGCTTTATTGTTGCAATATGAAATGGATGCCTAAAGGGGAAGTTGAATGATATTTTATTATTTCAAAAAGTAAAAGGCAAAAAGGTGGCGTCCTTTTTGGAAGTTGAAGTGATTCAACTTCTTGGAATTTGAAGAGTTCTTGTTGCTTCATTTGCCAACAAAAGCTTATATATTGCTGCTGTTTGAAGAGCTGATTATCCAATGTTTATGCTAATGTTATGCTGTCAAAATGACAACTTGTTTAATACTTCGAGGGATGCTTACCTCCTAGTTCCAATCCAATTTCGTGTTTGAAAGACAACACCTAGTTGGTCTTATTGCTGCTTCTCAATCAGACTAGCAGATTGTGCTTCAAAGTTGGTGAATTTTGGTGAGAATTTCAGTTTTAATGTTGCTGATGTATACACAGCTGAAGGTGTTTTTCATTTACAGCTTTTGATGTGAATTTATTTTGGTTATGGGTATTTGATCCTTGCAATTCTATGCTAATGGCGATCATATTTGGAGAATTTCAGAATTTAATTCCAAGTATTTGATTTTTAGCAAGAGAAATCGCCCCTCTTGAGGGCCGTACCATCTTGAGAGTGCTTTGGGATTCGTGCAAAATAATATCATGAGTTTTGATGCAGTTTTGTGGTTTGAGTTTGGGCGCCTATCCTCCAAAGAGACTTTGCATTTCGTTTCATTCAATTCAGAGGTATATTGAAGGAGTTGTGATCATTTTTATGAGTTTGCTGTTTGCTGATAGACATTTCCAGATTGCAGATTTTTATATCAGACTTGTTAGTTTTTGATATAATGCTGGTTTGAGCTTCAATTCTTCATCTTATATCATTGTAAATGTTAGAGGAAGTGATACTCTAACTGTTTAATGTTCTTGGAAGATTATCTATTCTATTTGCAGCTGTTCTTATTCTTTGTAAAGCTAGTTAGTAGTACTAACAGCTCTTCCTTTACTTGCTGCAATTTTATATCTGTTTTACACTCCCACAATTGAGTGGTTGAGTTTTAGAATAAACTTATATCTTGTTTGTAATTTCCCCCCACGTTATAAGTGGTTGTGTGGACAGTATTCCCCCCACGTTAATAAGTGGAAGAGTGGATTTAAAGGCTGGCTTGCTGCCTAATAATTGTTGTAAACTCACCCACTGAATAAGTGGAGTATTCCCAGCACTTTGTGGATGCCCGCCGCAGCGGATGAATTGTTTTAATTGTAATCTTTTCCGCCCACTGTTTGGTGGTAGTGAGGAAATGTTTTTCATGGCTGGTTATCCGCCTATCAGTTTCTAGTTTTCAAATTCAACACTCCGTCATATGTTAGCACCTCGCCCTCAGTGGGATCTTGAGTGCACATTCTTGACGTTGAGTAGTTTTCATTTCAAGTTCAGATTTCTATTTGGAGCTAATGCTAACCGAGTTGATTAAGTGCTGGTTATGTGTGTTAATTCATTGAAAAAAATTGGTTAGCATATTTCAGCCGTCCCTAAAATTGGCTCAAAAAATTGGGGACTTGGGTACACGTCTCACAGTCCCTTGCCGTTCCTGTCCTGGAAACTCGGGATAACACTGGAAATCTTCAAACATAAAATGAACAATCCTTTTACTAGAGCATATATTTCAGTAAATAAAGAAGATGATTTTTAAATATTATACATTCTAATACAATAATACTAGTAGCATATTGATGATGATGACTTCTAGTGTCCTTCAAACTTAAGTGGTTTATACTTTGTTCAAATGTATCATTTAAATAAGCATTCTGTCAAAAAATCCATTCAAAATCAGCATGCGTACCAAACATTAGCTCTCAACATTGAGATATTGTCAACAAAACAATAATTGGGAGTTGGAAGGGAGAGGAACAATAATTGGGAGTTGGAAGGGAGAGGAAGGGGATGGAAGTGACCACACTAGACCCTTACATTTCCTTCAAAACACTCTATCATCACTTGCTAATTCTTTTATTTTTGAACTGATTGTAAAAAGGAAGAATGTTGGTATCCATATGAAACTAAGCTTTTTCTCTTCCTTTTATACATTTCGTTGTTAGTTGATCCTCAATCTTGTGTCAATCCAATCCATTGTAATCTCCCTTCATCAGTTTGCAATGTCATCTTGGTAGGATCTATGTACTTAAACTTACACCTTTGCACGATGAAGTGATTGTCAAGAAGCCCAATAAGGACTATGCAATGATGAAATATCAAAGGGCAGAAAGAGAAGTAAGGAATGATGAAAATGGAGCAGTGGAGAAGAAAGAGCAAACAAAGGCAATCATGCATTAGAAATAAGAACAAAACAGTGAAAAATTTCATGTCAAGGATGATGCACATTTTTGATGGTTAGACACAATGATTTCTCCATTGGGCACCTCTTTTTTGGCTTTGCCAATTGATTTTTCTGCCAAATTTGTAAAATTGGGAAAAATATGCCCAGTGTGCAACTAAGGTGGCTTCACCACAATAAAACTCAGTGGGATCTTTTTCAAATGACAAAGGGGTTAGTAATCCATGCCTAGGTCTAGATCAGCAATTAGGGTCTGCATCATCTGCAACAGCGTCTAATTCACCTAATCCTGTTTCTCTATGAAGGATTTGATTTCATTATTCTACTCCTCCATCTTCTTCTTACCTGTCTCCTATTCTCCTATCGCTGCTCTAAGTAGATGCCTCTAACCTCTTTCTCTCTCTCTCTCTATGGCCCTCAAATCTCTTTGACTCAATTGCATAAATCTTTGATTGTCCACGGGCCAGCAGTATCACGACTCTGATGCCATTGTAAGACACCCAACCCATAGTACACAGTAATAGCAAAATACAAGATGTCCAAATAGTGAGGCAACCAAAGGAAAATATCAGTTCAGTTAAATTCTAACCACAATTGCGCATTCCAGATACTAACAATGGATTCATGAAACTGAACAAACCGTAGCAATAGTGACAATAAATGAGACAACAGTAGATAATACTTGCAATGTTCAGATGTTCATTTACAACCAGCCAAAATCAAAGGACACGATATAGAGCTTCTGCTAACTCGAGTATAGAGACTGCTGCCAATGAAGATCCCACGAACTCACTAATGGGCGGACTGTAGATGGCGAACTAGTGGTGGAGGGTTGTGTATTCAATATAACCTCAGACTTGTGCTTGAATACTGAATCGGACCCCGCTGTAGACATGTAGTGGATGCATGGTGGTATGCGGAAGAATGAGAAATTGACATGTTGCCGCTCCACAATGGATGAGTTCCGTAACCTTTGAGTAAGGCGTAATGAGTGACAATGTTAATCGTTGTAGAGTAAATGTGCAATATTGTGACTCTCGTGATGAGTGGGTTCGCCGATGCTAAGGCACTCTCCTTCACGTGATGGCAATTTCTTGCCTCCTGTCGGATAGTGATTGAATGAATTCCTCCTGTTGCAAGAACAAGCAAATAATGTGGTATCCAGCTATGGTGAAATCTGGTGATGGTGAGTTGGTGATGGTGAGTTGGGGTGGCCAGAGCCAGAGGCTCGACTAGATCACTCCAAGGGTATCGCCCCTCCAAATGTCTAGGACTGGTGCTTGCTCAACCTGTAATAGAAATCTGTGTAATCAAAATAATGGCAGAAGTGCAATAGATGATGATAATGAGTGAACAAAGACAAAGAACCCCAGGCAGAGGCTACGTCCTACCAGGTTGGACTGGCTATGCGGTCGGACCAACTATGTGGTCGAAACTCTTTGTCTTTATTCCTTGATGATGATCCACGCAAATGATCACTTATTTATAGTAGTGCCTTCCAAGAGGTCAGCCATTAGGAAAACAATTTCAAATATTCTTATATTGGCATCGATTAGAAATTCGACTAGAAGTAAATTAAATGTTATTTAATAATAATTTAAATTTATTATTTATTATTTATTAATTATTTAATATTATATTATTATTTAATAGTGTTTGAAAACACTTTTATTCCATCCAAGTCGGTTTGAATTTAACTAGGGACATGATAGATCGGGAGTCAATGTACTGGCCGAAGACACATGGAAGAGTCTCGGGAAACCTACGCTCTAGCTGCCAATGTTCCAACTAGTTGTCGCTGATTAGCATGGTATCAAGCCATTAGGAACGTTGATGGCATAGAAAGTGATGATTGGGACACAACCATTTCTATTAAACTTCGTAGTCATACCATTTGAGAAAAAGGTGTACGATGCATTGCTTGGTAGGGGATGGCTGGTGGTAGCTGAAGCATATCATAATTGGAAGAGGAATACCCTGTCTATAGAATGCAATGGAAGAAAATATGTGATTGTTTTAAGAAATCAAGTAGTAAGTGAGAAGTTGGCATCGTCGGACTCCAAGTCGGAGGGAGGGTTCAGAATGGATAGAGAAACCATAGAACTGAACAATGAGGGCATCTTGGACCTTCAAGAATGCTCAGAGGAGACAAGCTCACTAAATGGACTATTCCACTGGCAAATGGAAGACTACGAAGTATTCCAGAGGGATTGTAACATGCTGCAAATCAAAGAAATTGAAGAAGACGAAGCGTCGAGCAGCCGAACATTTCCTCCAGAGTATGGAGAGTACAGAGAAAGAACGGCCAGAGTGGATGGCGCTCCAACACATAACTTCAAAGGGGAAGAAGGGATCAAGTACGAGGAACTAAACATAAGGTCAATCTCGGAGAAGAGGACAATCCCCGTATGATCCTAGTAGGTGACGACTAGAATCCAGTATTAAATGCGATAGCATTCAAAATCTTTATGGAATACAAAGACGCCTTCGCATAGACGTACAAGGACTTGAAGGGCATTGTAATGTCCCCATTTTAGCCATACACTCTTCTGTGTCTGATAGCCTATTTCCGGAAGCCCGTAGTCTGGTCAGAAGCTGAAATTAGGGTTTCCACTTCTGAGGAGGTTTTGAGGTCTTGCATGCGAGAGTTTCTAATGCATGTCTGGTGGAGCTTTCTGGGTTTTTGGAGAGCTTCGTGATGAGGTAGCATGCATGACAAGATATTGACTTGCATTCTCGGTTGCTTTTGGAGGCTTGCATGTTGGAGTTTTTCAGTTTGGATTCTAGATTCCTTTTGGGTTTTCATAGTGCTTCATGGTGATGTGACATTCATCAGGAACAGTGGACTTTTTTGAACTTGCTATTTTTAGTAAGTTACGATGGCTGTTCGGTTTGTGCTCAAAATGAGTTTGGAACAACTTACTATTTTTAGCATGCATGACAAGATATTGACTTGCATTCTTGGTTGCTTTAGGAGGCTTGCATGTTGGAGTTTTTCAGTTTGGATTCTAGAGTCCTTCTGGGTTTTCAGAGTGCTTCGTGGTGATGTGACATTCATCAGGAACAGTGGACTTTTTTGAACTTGCTATTTTTAGTAAGTTACGATGGCTGTTCGGTTTGTGCTCAAAATGAGTTTGGAATAACTTACTATTTTTAGTAGTATGCTATTTTTAGTAAGTTCTATTTTTAGCAGGGTTTCTGCAGTTCAATTCGATGGCTATATTTGGCAAGTTAATTTGAGCAGTTGGGTCTCCAACACCCTTGGTGCTATTTTTAGTAGGTATTCAGCGAGCTAGTTCCAAGTCTATTTTTGGCAGGTCAGTTGGAGCAGTTTGAGTTTTCAGTACTTCTGAGCTATTTTTGGCAGGTTCCTGAGCTTGAGTTGGGCGCTTCACTTGTGGAGGTAAAATATTTTAATAAAGTGAATTTTGATAAGGCTTGGTGGACACCTTAAGGAGAAATAAGTGATTTTATTAAAGTCATTCATTTTATTATATTTGGACGCCATTTTATGCTTTATTAGCAAATTTAATAAAGTATATTACTTTCTTGATGTTGTACGCCTTGGAGACATGGGGAAATGAAATGCAAATGAGATAATATTTTGAGGAGATATATTATTTTATAAAGTATCACTTTATCATTATTTGGATGCCACATGATGCTTTATTAATATTTTTGATAAAGTGTATTATTTCCTTGAGATGGACGACTCGGAATAAGGTGTTATGAAATGCAATTTGGAAAATGTTGGAAAAGTGAATGTGAATTTGGGTTTGGCGTTGATTTGGAGGGAGAGTGAATTTGAATTTG
The DNA here is from genome assembly GCA_007258455.2 of Sequoia sempervirens. Classification (NCBI taxonomy): domain Eukaryota; kingdom Viridiplantae; phylum Streptophyta; class Pinopsida; order Cupressales; family Cupressaceae; genus Sequoia; species Sequoia sempervirens. The sequence continues at coordinate 845,679 of VDFB02018296.1, read as the reverse complement.
GAGACCAAAAAAAAAACTATAAATAAGAGTGCTGGGCTCTTTGTTTATCATCCATGAAGAAAATATACTGTTATGTTGCCGAAATGGTGAGTGAGTTGCTTCGAGGAATGCATACCTCCTAGCTTGGCTTAGCTTCTTGCTTGAAAGATAGCAACTAGTTAAGATTAAGGCTGTTCTTGACTCTTGAGAGCAGATTGAGCACTTGAGATGGAGTTTTATGGAGTTTTTGAGTATTTTTGAGTTTGCTGGTCTAGTATAGCTGAAAGTAGTTTTTGCTCATAAGTCTTAAAATAAATTTTATATTGTTCTGGGTAGATTGCATATGTCATTGTCATCCTTGGGCACCCCTTTTTAGAGAGTTTCAGATTTTATTATGCAGATTTGGATTTTATCTTGCAGAAGTCACCCCTCTTGAGGCCGTACCATTTCATCTTGCCTGGCAAATGTTTAGAAAATTCATTAAGTAGTTGTTGCAGCCATTTCTTGGTCATAACTTGGTCACCATCATCCTAGGAATTCATTGCACTTGGTCTCATGTCATTTGAGTTAGTTTGGAGTGAGTTACAAGCATTTTAGTGGATCTCAGTGTTGCTGGTTTGTGCATTTTCAGTTGCAGGTCTGTCATATCAGATTGTAGAAGTTCAGATTTTGGGTTGCATTTTCAATGTTGATGAGTCTTGGATGTTGGAGAATTAATCATACAGTTGTTGCATTGATTTGTCTATTGTAATACTTTGTAATTTGCAGATTGTTGCATTGTAAGGCTGCAAATAGTAGTACTATTTTAGTCATCTAATTCTGTAGTTACTTAGTTCTCTTTTAGAAGCAAGCATTAACAGTCTTTGGATGGTTTACCGCCAGAGAAGGAAAATGAACAAACACACTTAAGCTCTTGGATGGTTTACCGCCATGAAGGGGAATAAACAAATTGTTATTTCATTATAATAGCTCCCGTTGAATAAGTGGTCGAGCCTTCTTTCTCTCAGTTCCTCTTTTGCTCCCACTGAATAAGTGGTCGAGCTTTCATTTCAGTATTGTACTTCATTTGAGCACTAATGATCCCCTTCACCATATGTTAGCGCCTCACCCACCTCGGGTCTTGAGTGCACATTCTTGGCGTTGGGTTATTTTCCAGCATTGTAGTCTTTCAGTTTCTACTGATGATCCTCGGCGCCATATGCTCACACCTTGCCAACGTTGGGATCCTGGTGTACATTCTTGGCGTAGAGTTACTTTCCAGTAGTTGGTTTGGATTGAGCTAACATTAATGAGTACTTGTTGTATTGGGTTGTTCATTGAAAAAAATTGAAAAAAATTTGGTTCGGCTCATTACAGGCGTACCCTCCGAACTATGCATACATCGAATCCCATTGGTACTAGGGGCACAGCCCGTACAGAAGAGATTGTACCAAATGAACAAGAACTATGCTGCAAAGGTACAAGAAGAAATCAAGAAGATGCTGGAAGCAGGAATTATAATCAAGGATGAAGTGAGTGACTGGGTGTCACCGATAGTAATATCGCTAAAGAAAGAATTAGAATAGACTAGAATGTGCATGGACTTCTGAGGCAATCAAAGATCCCTTCTCGATCCCATTCATCGACTCCATATTGGAAGAAGTGTCAGGTCACGAGATCTATTCATTCATGATGGGTTTTTTGGGTACAACCAGATAAGCATAGCCGAAGAGGACAAGCTCAAAACAACATTCATCGTAGAGGATAGATTGTATGCATACAATTGGATGCCATTTCGTTTGTGCAATGCTTCGGTGACCTTCCAAAGGATAATATTGCACATATTTGACAAGATGTCCGTAGGGAACTTCAAGGCATTCCTAGATGACTGGTTGATCTACAGTAACCAACAAACACATCTGATGGCCTTTCAAGAATGCATGGAATGTTGTAGGGTAGCATGCCTAGCACTCAACCCCAAAAAATGCCAATTCATGGTACCTTAGGGAAAACTACTTGGCCACATAGTATGCAAGGCAGGATTGAAAACTGATCTAGACAAAATCCGAGTGATTGTGCAGATGGAACCACCCGAGAACGTAATAGGAGTAAAGTCATTCCTTGGACATGTAGGGTACTACAGACGGCTCATCAAGAACTTTGTCGAGATTTCATACCCACTCAACATGCTCACGAGGAAAGGGCATCCATTTGTGTGGGCAAACAAGCAAGAGAGGGCATTCAATGAGTTGAAGGTACAGTTGATCAATTCACCAATTTTGGCATACCCGGACTGGAACAAGGAGTTCCACGTAGATGTTGATGCCTCTAACTATGCAATTAGAGTGTGATGTCCCCAATATTGTAACCTATTGGAATACAAACAACTAAATAAAATAGATATCAAAAATATAAAATTGTAATTTAAATATTATTATAATTAACACAAATAATTTTATAATAATATTATAAAATGGATATTATTAGGTGAAATTATTATGATAGCAACTAAAAATAAAATAAATGCTATTAAATTAATTATCATAATTAATAAAAGAACCTGTATTAATAAACACCATAGTAAATAATAAAAATGTATCTCTTCAAGCAAATGGTCGTCGCACCAGCTGAAGTGAAAACCTCATTTACTATCCTCACCAAATGCGTTATAAGGGAAGTAAAAATCAATCAAGTCAAGACGAAATTAGCACACACGAATTGCCTTCATCAAAGCTACCGCAACCATTAGAACAAGTGACGGGAATGTATTTTATTAGTTAAGCGCCCATTAGGATAATGACGGGATTGCCTCCAGATAAGAGACACAACTGAAGATAGATGGATGCAATCTCTTAACAAACATAGATATAGAGTAATAAATCAGTCATGAGGGGGGATCGATAGGAGAGAAATAAAATAGATTAGAAATAAAGAGGATAAAGAATATAAAAATAATTGAAGAGTTATATACTTTTGGGGAAGACCTCTCAGGTTGCTAGCAGGTGTAACCTTACACTTAGCCTTTAGCATTCTGGTTCTCATGTGTACTCATGTTTGGTTGCTGAGTTGTTTGTTAGATATATGCTGTGCGTCCTGGTTGCTGAATTAGGAAATCTTAATGTGGATTGATTGAATGTCCCTAACATATGTGTCTAGATATTAATCATTTTGCTAACCCAATTGTTTGATCTATTTAGACTTGTGATCTAGTTAACCGTCCATACATTTTTGAAGGGCTAAATAGAATAAATCTGTAATATGTGTTTCATTGCTATGATCCTAGGCATTGGTGATTGGATATGAATTATGAATCAGATTGTCTATAGTGATGTATAACTTCTATTTCTTACACAATAGTACATAGATTTCATGCATGGGATAGTTTTATTGAATCTAATATGTATATGGGAATGCTTCTCTATAACTTTAGATGGAATGTATGTACACCCAGTGTAATGTCCGTTGTCCTGCTTTGCCCTAGATTTCGTTGTTGCTTAGGCTTAGGGTTCACTCTTTTCCAAGTAAATGTTCTCTTTAATGAAGTGACCTTAGATTGAAGTCTTCATTCAACAATTAACAACATTTCCACATGTACATATGTCCATTAGCAATAATATCTAGATATCCAAAATATAACATAATCATAAATGCAATTAAGAAGACATATGAGGAGTGACATGAATGGTTCCGCCCTGAAGTCCTTTGCCAAGCCCAAGAGATTGTGTACTACAATCTTCTCTTCTCAGCGACTTAGTAACTGCATTCTCCACCCATGTCATCACCTCAAAAGACACTTAACTTATTGGGGAAAGTCGGGGGAGTGTACAAGTCTAGGCCTACCACCCCTTCATGGCCTCGGTGGATGCTTAAGTGGGACCCGCACCCCTCCATGGCCCACCCATGCCTTGGGATTGGGCAGACTATGAGCAAAATTTCCACCCCTCCAGGGCCCATTCTTGCCTTGGGTTCCGGGGGTGGACTTGAGTGGGGTTTTTAGGCACCACTTCCCTCACACCCTTCCTCCCAATAAGTAGCAAACACTCATGAAGACAATCTTTAAATAATCAGTAATATTTGCATTTATCCAAGGGTTATTTCATGCATATAATCAATATAATGCTAAGAGAAATCACTATCAATTCATAGAGCTATAATCATAATGACCTTAATGGAATATTACATTAATAATTATATCGAAACATAATCAGTTGATGACATCAATTCTAAGCTAATAAGAAAACATGTATTTTTCTGCATAATGTTAGTCCTCTTAACTTCTACTCAATGGCATATATGAACAGAAAATACGATATATAAAGCTCCAAAAAATAATTATATTTGCAGCAGTCACAGATATTTAGCATATATATACGACTTCAAAACATAAGTAGATACTTGACATTTATCATCGTATTAGTCACTAAGGAGGACTAGATATTTCGGGGATTTCTACAGAAGACAACTTGAGCGATTATTTATCAAATATTAGAAAACAATCATCGATTGTATATTTTGGAGGTACCCGATAAATATTACTAAGTGAGAATGCCTCACCTGATTGCTGCCATCTTCTAGTGTCCTGATCTACATGTCTTTATTTGATTCCTTCACTATAATACCATGATCGGGTCTTGAAATATACCGAGCCAAATTTTTTCGTTTTTTCCAATAACAGATTACAAAGCAGTGCATCCGTTAAGGTTAGAGAAAGAAACCAAAACGTGCAAGAAAGCAACTCTAACCAGAATGGCGCCGATGATGGCGAGCATTGGTCAGAGGATCTAAATAAACTGCTTATGCGGAAAAAGGAACTCGACGCCAAGTATGTGCTACCCAATCCAATGCGGAGTGAGGGGCGACCATATGACGGAGTGAATACAAAACAATGCTTGAAAGATAAATGTTGAGAAATGAAACTACTCAACACCCAGGATGTGCTTGCTAACCCGGGATGGGATAGTAGCGACCATAGGGCGGAGATCTCACTATTACGATAACTTTGAATGAAAATGAGAACACACCCTGATTTAAGCAATAATGAAACAACTGCCAGTACTACTGTCAGTTTACAAATAAGGAGCCTTTGCCTGCCAATGTCTTATGAATTTAAAGGATTAGCATTATATCATTTTGGAACCACCTTTACTTTGAATAGTAATACCAAAACCAAATGCCTTCAAATATCAAGATACAGATTTCTGATTTTTATTACAATCTGCTCATTAAATGTTTAAACCAGCAGTCTAAGGAATTGCTAAAATGCTCATATCTTCCCAGTATGATCTCCGAATGACTAGAAATCAAATGCACTAACTCTTAACCAAACACACGCCTATGATGAAACACTGAAAACAGATCTAAAGCCCACCTATTAATTATGCACGAATCCCAATGTCACTAAATGGTACGGCCCAGCTGAGAAACTCGACTTGGCTTTAAAAATTCAATTCACAATATTAAAATCTGCACTTTGGAGCATAGGGACGCCTAAGGCTAACACAGATAATGAGCTAATACCCACAATGATATTTTTGGTATTTTCTGATTTATGAAACAAACATGCAATCTGCTGTCTTAAAACAATGCAATAAGCTGAAACTATTAAATGCTAACTTCGAATCTAACTATGCAATGAACTGATGAACAAAACACACTAAATGCAACTCACAGTACAATGATTCACCACTAGATGTTGTCTTCCAAACACGAAGTGATGCCCAAGCTAGGAGGCCTTCATTCCTCGAAGCAGTCCCAGAGCCAATCCGGCAGCATAACAGTATAGTCGTCCAAAAAATGAAGAAATGATGCACTAAGACTCCTCTTTATAATTTCTTCCGTTGACTTCGCAAAACCCTAAAATCTGTTTTTAGGTCAAAACCCACTCTCCTCAATGATGGGCGTACTTTTGCCTTCAAGCTTTTGATTTGATATTTTTGAATAAATATCATACTTTAATTAATGCGCCCAACATTAGCTTGCTCAGACTTTAGAAATTATTAAAATATTCATTAATGAGGCGCCACCCTCAAATGACCACCTTTTTAAAACAACCTTAAGTCATTAACTCTAAGCCAAGGGTCAACGTTAAAATATAATAATTAAAACGTGACTTTTTAATTTAAATGACTTAACTTATTTCTCCGAAAGTGCCCTGAAGCCAATACTGATGAAGTCAACTGATCAATCTGAAGCCGGAAGTCAACCAACCTGAGCTCATCTGGAAAGCTGCCAAAAATAGAATTTACTAAAAATAGTAAATTCCAAAAAGTGCTCTGAATGCCGAGATGATCATACCACTGCGAAGCCCTCTGAAAACCCAGAAGGAATCTGCCATTGAATCCACCATCTCTGAGCAATGACCTCAAAATTAGGAAACCCTAATTTAACCTTCCGACTAGCCTTCGGGTTCCCAACGAAAAGGCCAACGGTCACTGGAACAATCAGGTTTGAGAAGGGGACATTACAATCACATCCTTTATTTCTACGGCAATGAGCAGTCGCGTCTCTCTACTTAGTCACGTCTTTTGAAAATAGTTGTCTCTTAGCGACTGAAAGCTCCTCATGTAATTGATACTTGATTAATTAACAATATGTGTTAAGTGTATATGATATGATATGAGATAGCACTTGATTGATTAGAAATCCTTTGTGACTAACATACATGGTATGATATGAAATATATATTATTTCTTTTAATGAATGTAAGCAATGTCGTTTCCTCAGCCACTATAGGTTGGTGTCATAGTGTTATTTATGACCGGACGGGATGAATATGCTATTGATAATAATCATTTGCCTATCGAATAAAATACGACAACATATATATCGACCATCCTTATGGTCATCGTAATAATCTAAATATGCTTGTATTTGACTTCCCGTCACATAAAGAAATGTATTTATACAAATATGGCGATCAGAGTATCGATGCTATTGCATCTTTTATATCTGCCGTTGCCATGGAAGTCTATGGCCATCCGAAGATTGTCTTTCCTCATCCTCAACATACAAAGTAGCAGTGGTTGGGAATATCGCCAATTCATACCTCATAATAAAGTTAATATGGCCTGCATTTTGTTGTCAAATCAACTCATCAATTCCATATTGGATAGTCAAGTTGCTGGGTCAGTTTGCATAAAATTATTTGAATATTATAAGGCTGTTACAGATTGAGATTGGTGTCTTTAAAACTGCATTTAGTGCCCTAGATGAACTGCTGTAACCAGCTGAGTCTATTCTCATTGAGAGATTAAATTAGAGGTTTGAATGTGTATATCTGGTGTGTGTTCAGTCATAGAACTGCTTGAATGTAATGCTACAGATTTGATATAACCAGATTTTGCTGCATTGTTTTTAAGTTTATGCAATGCTATTTTGTGAAAGTATCAAATGTGACATTTCTCAAACTAAACAAGCTGGGCACAAAAACTCTTAACATCTCGGGAAGGTTTCTTACAGTGCTCTCAAATAAATGGAATGAAGTTATTTTATGTGGACATTGAACTTGTTTATGCACCTCCTTTAAACACTGTTTTGAACACATGCAATGGAATGAAACAAGTTTGACCAAATGAAACATCTGACAAATTGAAAATAAACGGAAAAATATCGTGCAAACCAGCAAGGGACTTTACAGTGGTATCAGAGCTAGCCTCCTGCCAGCCTGTGAGGTTAGTGGGATGTTATGAATCTGGACAATTGTAATGTCCCCGTTTTTAGCACTTCACTTTTTAGTGATTGATAGCCTATTCCCAGTGTGCTGTCGGCTAGTTAGTGGCAAAATTAGGGTTTCGCGTTTTGGAGGATGCTTTTGCTCGAGGTTGGATGTTTTAATGGCGGATTCTTTCCGGGTTTTCAGAGAGCTTCGCAATGGTATGTTTTTCTTGGCTTTCCGAGCACTTTTTGGAATTTACTATTTTTAGTAAATTCTATTTCTGGCAGTGGTCCTGTTGGTTTCGGCACGGTTGGCTTTCTACTTCAGACTAATCAGTTGGCTTACTCATTTTTGGCTTTGGGGCACAATTGGAGAGATAAGTCGAATTATTTCAATTAAGTCATGTTTTAATGTTATATTTTAACATTGACCCCCTTGGCCTAGCAACTTCACTTTAAGTTGTTTTTAAAAGATGTTCTTTTTGGGTGGCGCTTCATTGAAGGAAACTAATTATATTTCTTATAAAGAAGTTTAATTCAAGCATAAATTGGACGCCAACTTCAAGGAAGAAATAAAGTGATATTAAAAGTCAAAGTTGTGCTTGGGAAAGTGGGACGCCACCTATTGGAGAATTAGGGTTTGATTCAAAAAAGAAGATTAGGGTTTCGAGACGGGTCAACTGGAAATTATAAAAGGAAGCCATTGGTTCTCTTTGAATTATCTTTTGTCTACAGGAATGTTATGCTGCCAGATTGGCTTTGGGATTGCTTCGAGGAATGAAGGCCTCCTAGCTTGGCTCTTCTTCTTGCTTGAAAAACAGCAACTAGTTGAGAGGTTTGAGTGTTATTGATTTTTTTTTTTAGTTATAGTTGGTTTCCTATCCTTCGTAGTTGAGTTTTATCATTTCCTGTCAATTCCAGAGTTGCTGGTCATGATTGCCGAATGTATATTTTTGCTCACAAGTCTCAAATCTTAAACATTCTCATTTTGGGTATTGTCTCATTGTGTTTCCCTGTTAGAGGCGCCCCTTCATGAATATTTGCAGATTTTAATACGAAGTTTTTGATTTTATAATGCAAATTCGTCATTCCTTGAAGGCCGTACTTTCTGGAGTGCCTTGGGATTCGTGTCAGTAATTAATAACCACTTTTAGATGCCATTTCTTATTACTAAGTTAGGTGCCATCATTTTGAAGGTCTATTGCATCAAATTTGAGATCATTTGGGTGAGAAATGAGAGAGTTATGAGCATATTGCTAGGGATCTGTGTTGCTGGTTATGATATTCATGTTGCTGGTCTGTCAGATCAGATTTGAGAAATCTGCATATTTCTTCTTGGATTAGCATCAGGAAGTTTTAAAGGCCTTATGGAAAACATCTTTGTTATTGCAGCAATTTGAAGAGCTCTAATTCCTTGATCTTGCAGGCATTCTATTGCTTATTGTAAGCTGAACAGTAGTACTGTCAGCAGTTCTCTAATCTTGCTTATCATGTTTTGAATGATTACTTTACATTCTGAATTGCCTTGTAATATCTTACATCTCCGCCCTATGGTAGCTCCTTTCCCACTCCGGGTTAGAAAACACATTCTGGGTGTCGAGTACTTTCAGCATTCTAGCTTATTTCCCTTAATCGCATCGTAATTCTTAGCATCTCTGTCATATGGTAGCTCCCATTCCATCTCGGTTTGGAAAGCACATTCTTGACGTCGAGTCATTTTCAGTTTATTAGATGATAGGGATCCTCTGACCACATGCCCGTCGTTCGCCGACGCATTCTTGGTTAGAGTTTTTGTATAAGCATTTCAATTCAGATCCTCTGACCAATGCTCACACCTTTCCCACATCGGGATCCTGGTGTACATTCTGGTTAGAGTTGTTTCAACATCGTTTTGGTTTAGAGCTAACCTTAATGGGTGCGTATTGTTTGTAACTTGCAATTGAAAAAGTGAAAAAAATTGGCTCGGAATATTTCAACAATCGAGAGCATATAACTTATAGAAGAGAAAGGAGAAGAGGTTTTGGTCCTTTTGCTACCGATTCGTCATTCGAGGAAGAGATTATGGGTGATAGACATGACATACCAAAGGGTAGCACTCAACAAATTCTTAGTGACCTAGCTAGAGGTCAACAACAAATAGCTCAATTCTTAAACCAACTTGTGGGTGATAGAAACAATAGTGGTAACAATAGGACAAATGGTCATGATAACAGGGCCAAAGCAAGCAACACCAACATATCAGCACATAACCATGCTAGGACAGCTAGCAGGGTGACTCCGAGGCCTCTCACGCCTCAATTCTTGGGTGGGCAGCCTGCAGGAAATCAAGAGCAGCAAGCACAAGGAGAGGGATTCACTGATTATTTGAGAGAATATCAATCATTGGGAGATGAATTTCATGTTGCCATGTCATTGTGAAATGTGCTAGTAAATTTTTTTCTTGAATTACACAACACAACCAACACTACGCCAAATGGATTAGCGTTAGCTTCAAAAAGGAATAAACTGAAATTACACTCAACGCCAAGAATGTGCACACAAGATCCTTTGAAAGGCGAGGTGCTAACATATGGCGGAGAAACTAAGCTACCAATTGAAAATTGAATTACAATTAAATGTTGATAGGTGGTGAACCAGCCATGAGAATTTCCACGCTACCACTTGAACAGTGGGGGGAAAACATTACAATACAAAACTAATTCATCCGCTGTGGCGGGCATCCACTTATGAGTAGAAGAGAAAGTGGCAAAGATCAGCCATCAATTAATCCGAGCTTCGGAACACCAGATCAGGCAGGATCATCTGTAGAAGAGAAAGTGGCAAAGATATGATAAAAATGGCTAAGTCTGGTCAAGTTGACCGCCCCTGGAGAGAAAGGGCGCCCAAGATTTTGAGCTCTGAGATGATGGAATTCGTCAATGAAGCGTCTAAGATCATCTCGTCAGTTTCAGCCAAGCTATCCAGTGAACCTGTCAGCCAGTCAATTAGATCAGCGTAGCTCCCGGAATCAAGATTTCATCAGAAGATCAAAGGGAAATGAAGAACTTGAAAATCATGCAAAAATGGCTAACACTGTGAAAGTTCAGAGCCCCTGGAGGAAATAGGCTCCCATGAATTTGAAGGTCAAAACGAAGTTTTTCGCCAGAGGTGCCTCTAGGACAATCTTCTCAGAATTAGTCAGGCTACGCGATGAATCATCTAGCTCGTTCATCGGATCAATCTGGAAGCTGGAGGTCGAGGTCAAACCAAGGGTCAAAATGGAAGAAAAGTTGAAAATTCTCAAAAAAAAGTGGCTTACTCTAGAGAAAATGGGCGCCCCTAGCCAAGTTGGGCGCCCAACTTTCCATGCCTTAGTGAATTTTTCAAACTTTTCAAAAATTTCAAAATTGCAAATTGAAAGATGAATGTCTAAATTCATTGAACAAGCTGAGTTTAGGGTTTGAAGATTAAAGCAAAAGAAAGCAAATCTATTTCAAGCCCTAAATCTATTTAAGACATCTCTTCCTTTCAATTCTCATCATTATTGCATGTGGCATCCAAAGGATAAAAGTGGAGCAGCAATTGAGGTTTTATTTCAAGATTGAAGAGCTCAAGGTTGCTAATTTTCATGAATAATTTTCAGACCAACAACATAAGACCTTGCTTTTTCATCCAGAACAAATTTTTGAAGGAGAAGATCAAAGATTTCAATTTTCAGTCTTCTGGGTCTATTCAACTCATTTTTTTGAAGAATTTTTTAAGAAATTTTCATCAAGTTGCAGCAGCTGCTTTTTGTTTGCATGTCAGTGAAATCCTCAGGGTTTACAAATTTTGATCATTTCGGTCCTCTCAAAACTGTCTTCTGAAGAAAACCCATATCATAGTTTTTTCAAGAAAATTTCAAATTCTAGGGTTGGCTGCTTTTTTGATCAGCCATCAATATTTTTCACATCTGATCAGCTGGGTCTTCTTGTAACAAAATTCTGAACAAAACCCAGGTGCCAGCTTTTTTCGAGAAAATTTGAAGAAATTAGGGTTTGCTGCTTTTTCAGTCTACACTCAAAATTTTCAAAAAACGGACGATCTGGGTCTTCTTGTAACAAAATTCTGAACAAAACCCATGTCTCAGAAAAATCTTGAAAATTTCGTCCGTTTGAAGAAGAAAATCAGCAGGCTAAAATTAGAAAGTTGCTCAAAACTTGTCTGAACATAGGCGAGTTTACAATCATTCTTCAAGGTTTTCAATATAGAGTACACTCCCCTCGAGTTTAAAACCAAATCAGCGCTATGTCAAAATTTCATCATCTCAGCTGAAGAACGAGAGAAGGTGTGATATGAGAAAAAGGAAAGGTATCGGAAAAGAGTTGTGCAATACTCTTCTGTTGGAAATCAAGAGAGGTGTCAGAAAGATAAAGTTGTAGAGCCGCCAAGTTATCAATTAGTGAGTCATCTTTTTGGGCAACGATGTTTTTCGAGAACATAACTCATAAAGTAGCCAAAGAAGTGAACGATTCTTTAAGTTTTATCACAGAAGGCGAGAAGATTTTGGAGAATCAAAATATTGCCTTAGATGGTACAATGCACTTGATCGGAACCCAGTTTCCTTCTTTTTAGCGGATATGATTGAGATTTAAAGCGACTTTCATCTAGAAGCTTTCTTTCTGCTTTCTTTCTATTCTTGGAACGATTCTTATCCATTCTTTGAAGAAGAGAAAAAAGATAAATGTAATAGTTGGCATTTCCTTCTTTTCCCGCTTTCTTAGGTGTTAGATGTTATCTTATTTCTAGATTTAGAAATAAAGCTTGCTTGCTGAGCAAGCCCTAGATTGTGAAAGCAAAGAGATTTTAGGGTTCCTTACTCCTCTACTTGCCTATAAATAAGAGCCTTTGCTCATTAGTTTTCTTTAATGGTTATTGTGATAGCAAATTGTTGAGTCTCTTTTAGCCAGCAAACTGTTATTTAGTTTCAGTTCACTTGTGTTTATGATAGCGAATTGTTGAGTCTCTTTTAGCCAACAAGTAGTTGTTGTAATCGCTGTCCCTTTTGTGTAAGAACAAGTTTGCAAGCCTCTTTAGCTGCAAGTTCTTGTTCCATGCATGTGTTAGGATAATCTTTGTTCCAAAAGTTTGAGAAATAAAATCATGAGCCTCCTTTGCCTTGGTATAATGTCTCAGATTTCCGTTATTTGTGTTATGCTTTTATGATCTTAATTTCAGCTTACATTGAAGTGAGTAGATGTTTGTTGGAAAAGAGTTTATTGAAGCACTTTGTCAGAGAGTCAACCTTGTTCATTTCTAGTTTCTCTTGCTCTGCGTATTACTTGAGAAGTTAGAAACGTCTTTAGCTTAAGTTAGTCATAGTTGAAGTTCTTAAATCAGAAAATCTCAGCTACATCGTTTGTGTTTTATAAACCTTGTGGTCTAGCTGATCAAAAATATAGGCAACTTAGTTCTTAGTTTACTTTCTTTCAAACACCATCAGCAAGAGGGAGCTTCCCCTCCTAATTTGAAGAGCAGTTTTATTGTGCATAGCTGTCCATTTCAAATACGCATTCCAGAGGTGCGAATTTAAACCCCAACATACCATATTACATAGGTAATTGGTAAAATATTCGATATATTTATGAGAGCAATGTGCTCAATAAATAGATTACAAAAATGTACAAGGATAAGATCAAACACGATCTTATCTCAAGAAAAAGCAGGAAGTTTCTAAAAGAAACTTCAGATAAGATCTCAAACAACATAGACGATCTTATCTAGATATTTTACATAGTTGAGCATTAATAAATAAATAAAGAATATTATTTTAATAAGAAGCAGCAATAAAAACGAATTAGGTGTTGTCTCTCAAACACGAAATTGATTGGAATCTAGGAGGTAAGCATCCCTTGAAGAAATAATCACAATGTCATTTCGACAGCATAACTTTAACAATTAACAATGGATACCAAATGCTGGAGCAAGACTTCACTTTTATAGAAAAGGAGGAAACTCTTCAACTCCCCTTCAAGGCACGCCAAAAGTCACAGAAGAGACTTTTCAAGTTTCAAGAATTTCTAATTCTTCCTCAAGGGTGGTGTCCCATTTCATGGTAACATTAACTTTATTTAATATTCTATTTTCTCCTTAATGACTTTGACCCCCCTTCAAGTCCACATTTTAAAACAACTTGAAGTTATTCCACTAGGCCATGAGGTCAACTGAAAAATAGAACATTAATGCCTTTATTTCAAAATTTCACCAAAAAATGCTTTTGAAAGCCAAAACTTAAACACAAGCAACTGCTCCAACTGAAAAGATGAACTGAAGGTTGACAACTGAACCACTGCCAAAATTAGTATTTACTAAAAATAGTAAATACCTAGAAATGCCACAAACCTCCAAGCAAGGAAACCCTAATTTCACTTCTGATCAACCTACGGATTTCCGGAAATAGGCTACCAGTCAAAGAAGAGCGTATGGCCAAAATGGGGACATTACGGATTGGTAGATTTTTGCACTATCAAGTACAGGAATAGACCCAAAAATAACAATGGAGGACAACAGAACCAGGATCTACAATGCAAGGTTGGGAAACTTTCTATCCCTTCCTTTGATGGGTCTAGTAAATGCACAACTAGAGCGTGGGTACAAAAGTTGGATACTTATTTCCAGCTAAACCCCATGTTGGAGACAAAGGCCATTAAGTATGCTACGCTACATTTGGATGGTGAAGCACATGAGTTGTGTTATCATGGACTTGTCACATTAGGGCATGCCAACATCACTTTTTATTTGGAGTCCACACAAAAACTTATGGATAGATTTGATCAGAAGGATCTTGAGCTTCATTTCCAACAGCTAGCATAGCTTAAGTAGAGTGGATCAGTGGATACACATATTTCAGAGTTCCAACAATTGGCAGTCATGGTGACTGATATGTCGGAGCAAAGGTTGGTCATGCTTTTCATTGAGGGTCTATTAGAGCCACTTCGTGGTTGGATTAAGGCTTTCAAGACCAACACTCTTTAGGTTGCGATCACTCGAGCCAGAGATATGGGGCACTCCACACCCAACAGTAAATCCCCTTCAAAACCCTTTGTTCCTCAAAAGAACAAGGGCAAGAAACCTCTCTAGAAGAAGGGAAACAAAAGGAGTGATCAAGAAGACGAGGACCGCAGAGAATTTAGAAGAAAACAAATATGTTATCATTGCAGGGAACATTGGGAGTCGAGACATCATTGCCTAGGTAAAGGCAAGGTTCATTTCATTGAGGTCATATCAGAAAGTGAGGATAGTGATGATGAGCAGTCACAAGGCAGTGAGGACAGCAGTTCAGATGAGGAGTATCCTCGTGAGGCAGAAAAGAGTAGTACCATCGCTACCCTATCAGTACTCCTAGATTCAATTCCTTTAGAGTTAGAGGAGTTTTGCAGGGACAACATATCATAGTGTTGATTGATAGTGGGGTCACCCACAACTTCATTGATGCAGCCCTAGTGGCGAAGCAGGGGTTACCAGTAGAGGACTTCGAGGGTTTCAGTGTAATGGTGGTAGATGAATATAATATGTTATCCACATAGAGGGTTCCGCAGTTGCCTATCACATTGGGCAATTACACAGTGACATATGATTTCTATGTGGTGGATTTAGGTGACACAAATGCCATCCTTGGTATTTAGTGGTTACATTCATTGGAGAAATACTCACAAAAATTTTAGACTATTGAGCTTAAGTTTAGGACAGCAAATGGCAAGAGGGTGGTGTTTAGAGGTATGGCTAATGGGGCACCAAAGGTAGTGTCAGCTAAATGGATGGAGAGCATTTTCCATCATGGTGATATAGCGTGGGCAACAAAGTGTTTGATTACCACTAAGGAGACTCTAGATTCAAGACAGCCATATTATGTTTACATACAAGAGTTATTGGGTAAGCATGACAGGGTGTTTTGAGAGATACCTCCAGGGAGGCCACTTGATCGTGGATTTGAGCACACCATTGAGTTGGAGGAGGGGGCCAAACCAGTAATTACTACCCGCTATCGTTATCCTAAGAAATTTAAGGATGAGATCGAGAAAGCAATCAAGGAATTGCTTGAGATCAGACATATATGATTGAGCTCTAGTCCCTTTGCTTCTTCAATGGTCCTGGTGAAGAAGGATGGGACAATGAGGATGCGTATTGATTACCGAGCCCTCAATTAGAAAACCATTAAGAACAGGTACTCGATACCCAGGATAAATGAGTTGTTGGATGAGCTTCATGGGGCAGTATACTTTTCTAAGATTGACTTTCGCTTAGGGTACCACCGGATTAAAGTCAGATAGTAGGACATACACAAAACAATATTCCGTTGCCACTATGGACATTATGAGTTTTTAGTCATGCCATTTGGGTTGACAAACGTACCTGCTACATTCCAATCTTGCATGAACCACATCTTCAATAAACAGTTACGTAAATTCCTTCTGGTATTCTTTGATGATTTGCTCATATATAGCAAGACCTGGGAGGATCATTTGAGGCAGCTTGATGAGGTTTTGTCTATCATGGAGGAGCAGTCACTAAATGCTAAGGCCTGAAAATGTTAGTTTGGCCTTAGAGAGATCTTATACTTGGGGCATGTGATTAGTGCACAAGGAGTACAGGTTCACCAGGAAAAGATACAGGAAATACTCTATTGGCCAGCACCCAGGACACTGAGCTACAAGGATTCTTTTTGTTGTGGAACTATTATAGGCGCTTTGTTAGAGGGTTTTCTCAGTGGGGAGTACCTTTGACATGCCTTACTAGGAAGGGTGCATTCAGTTGGTCATATGAGGCACAACGAGCTTTTGACAAGCTCAAAGAGGTGATGAGTAGTTGCCTAGTTTTGGCACTTCTAGACTTCAACCAACCATTTGTTCTCGATTGTGATGCTTTAGGTGAAGGTATAGGAGCGGTTTTAATGTAGAATAGACACCCTATTGCTTTTGAGAGCCGCATGTTGAGAGGACTTGAGATACTTTACTCCATCTATGATAAGGAGATGCTCGCCATAATGCATCCATTGGCGAAGTTCAAACAACATTTGGTTGGAGGTAAGTTTGTGGTGAGGACAGATCACAATAGTCTCAAATATTTCTTGGAGCAGAAGGATTTGAACGAGAGGCGACAAAAATGGGTCAGTAAGATATAGGCCTATGATTTTGTCATAGAGTATGTGAAAGGGAAGAAAAATGTCGTTGTTGATGCCTTTTCCAAGAAACCTGCAGCTTGTTCACTTTTAGAGATTTTAGCTGATTGGACGTCTCACCTACTAGTTGAGTACTCCAAGAATAAGTTTGCATGTGAGGTGATGGATGGCCAAGTACAAGATGACGGGTACAAGGTTGTGGATGATGTTATCTTCTACAAGGACAGGATCTATTTGGTGCTAGAGTCAAAATTGAAGGAGAAGACACTGCAGGCTTTAGATGACACTCCTTTAACCGGCCATCAGGGCTACTTTAAGACATATAGACAGGTGAGAGAGAGGTTCTCTTAGAAGGGCCTCAAGGAGGATGTTTTGAGACATGTCAAGGAGTGTGTGACTTGCTAGCAGAACAAATCCGAGCACACACATCTGGTGGGTCTATTGCAGCCTTTAACCATTCCAAAGCAGAAGTGGGAGAGCATTTCCATGGATTT
This sequence comes from Sequoia sempervirens, assembly GCA_007258455.2. Lineage (NCBI taxonomy): Eukaryota > Viridiplantae > Streptophyta > Pinopsida > Cupressales > Cupressaceae > Sequoia > Sequoia sempervirens. The sequence goes on along the minus strand of VDFB02018296.1, from coordinate 828,438 downwards.
CATTGTGGGTATACCCAATGTCCATGAGGGAGATTGCATCTATGTAGTGGTGGATTGATTGACGAAGTATGCTCACTTCTTTGCTATACCTACTAAGTACAGGGCATCGCAGGTGGCAGAGTTATTTTTCAGAGAGATTTTTAGGTTGCATGGGCTGCCGAGGTTCATAGTCAGTGATAGAGATAGTAGGTTCCTTAGTGCCTTTTGGCAGGAGCTATTCAGATTGGCAGGTACAAAGTTGACCTTGAGTACAAGTTATCACCCTTAGACAGATGGTCAGACAAAGATTGTGAATAAATGGATTGAGGGTTATCTATGCAATTACATCTCAGGATAACAGAGAGCATGGATTAAGTGGTTGCACTTGGGAGAGTAATGCTATAACACCACCTATCATATGTCGATTGGGATGTCACCTTTTCGAGCACTGTATGGGTATGATGCACCATCGTGTATGGACTTGGATTTTGGGGAGAGTAGAGCTCCTAAGGCTAAGGTTTGGATTTAGGAGAGCCAGGACATTTTGAGGATTCTCAAGGATAAGCTACAGATGGCTCAGAATTAGCAGAAGACATATGCAAATAGGCATAGGGTTGAGTGCAACTTTGAGGTTGGGGACTTGGTTTACCTTCGCTTGCAACCCTACAAACAATCTTCTTTGAAGAAAAGTGGGGCAGAGAAGCTCACACCTTGGTTTTACGGACCCTACAAGATCATCAGGTGTGTTGGGGAGGTAGCCTATGAGCTGGAACTGCCAGAGAGCAGTAAGATTCATAATGTATTTCATGTTTTGTGCCTCAAAAAGGCACTTGGACAGTAGGTTACTTCATCTTCCGAGTTCCCCCCATTGGATGAGGAGGGACATTTGGTACTGATTCCTGAGGAGATAGTTGATACCCGAGAGAGGAGGTTGAGAAACAGAGTGGTTAAGGTGGTTTTGGTCAGATGGAGAGACTTGCCAACAGAGGACGCAACTTGGGAGGGAGAGCAGATTTTACAGCATTCCAATTTGCAATTGCTTGAGGGCAAGCAATCTCGGGAAGGGAGGACTGTAATCTCCCCTTCTTGCTAGCCACTTAGGATGTCGCTTTGTCTTTTTAATTCCCAAAGGCAAATGTCATTGTGAGGGAATCATTTATTTAGTTACCTTTTTATTGCCTAAGTTTCAATTAATCTTTAAAGTTGATAAAAGTAATTAATTAAATCATTTTTAAAAAGTGACTTAGTGAAATATTTGTAATATGACTTTGTAAAGTCACTTTATTTTTGAATGGGAAAAATACAAAAGAGAAGAAAGGAGAGACATTCAATAGTTTTGATATGACCATTTTTCTCATTTTCATGGAGCTTCTCAAGAGCTTTTGGGTCTACAGGTTGTAAAGCTTGGACTGCCAGATTCGATAGCGAAATTTATCTGTCCTACTTGGAGGCGTTTCTACAAATTTCGTGACTTTGGTTTCTTGCATTTGTTTGCTACATTTGGGCAATTTTTTGAGAATATTGTGCAAGATTGAAGTTGTTTCCCCTTTGCAAAACCCTAAGCGTAAGGAAATATGGCAGCAAGAATGAGTCGTGATTTTGGCGAATAAAGCAAAAAATAAGGTGAGACGTGTTTTCTTTTGAGCAAACAATTTATCTTTCAATCTTCTCAGGTTGCATAGATGTCTCTTTGAGACTGTGATGGAGGTGTGTGAGTTCATTGTGGCTGGGCGCTTCATCCTTTAAGAGTTTCGACTGAAAGAGGAGGTGTAGCTGCTGAGTTCACATCACTTGATAAACACTGAGGGCATCTCATTCCATTTCAAGCTGGTGTCAACTACCTTCAGGTCTGAGTATTCTATGTATTTCAAGCTTATGTTGTAATGCTGTAGCTGCTAATTTGTTGAGTGTTAGTCGAGCTTGCTGTTGTGACCTGCATTTTGTTGTCAAATCAACTCCCCATTGCCATATTGGATAGTCAAGTTGTTGGGTCAGTTTGCATAAAATTATTTGTATATTGTAAGGCTGTTACAAATTGAGATTGGTGTCTTTAAAACTGCATTTAGTGCCCTAGATGAATTGTTGTAACCAGCTGAGTCTATTCTCACTGAGAGATTAAATTAGAGGCTTGAATGTGTATATCTGGTGTGTGTTCAGTCATAGAACTGCCTGAATGTAATGCTACAGATTTGATACAACCAGATTTTGCTGCATTGTTTTTAAGTTTATGCAATGCTATTTTGTGAAAGTATCAAATGTGACATTTCTCAAACTAAACAAGCTGGGCACAAAAACTATTAACATCCTGAGAAGGTTTCTTACAGTGCTCTCAAATAAATCGAATGAAGTTGTATTATGTGGAAATTGAACTTGTTTATGCACCTCCTTTAAACACTATTTTGAACACATGCAATGGAATGAAACAAGTTTAACCAAATGAAACATTTGACAAACTGAAAACAAACGGAAAAATATCGTGCAAACCAGCAAGGGACTTTACACTCGTAGGTTAGTCAAAGGCAAAATTAGGGTTTCCTATTTTCTAGGAGGTTTCCTTTTGAGTTATCAGGAGTTGCATGCAGGAGTTTGGCAGTTTGTCTTCTGGGTCTTTCTGGGTTTTCAGAGTGCTTTGGAGGGTTGTGACATGTATTTTAGGCATGTGACATGCAATTCAATCAGGGGTTTGCATGCGGGAGCTTTGTAGAGAGGTTTCTTGGTTTTTCTAGGTTTTCGGATTGCTTCAAAGTTGTATGACATGCACCTGCATCAGATGACTTTTCCGGACTTGCTATTTTTAGTAAGTTGCGATGGCTGCTCGGTTTGTGCTTTAACTGAGTTTGGAGTCACTATTTTTAGCAATATGCTATTTTTAGTAAGTGTTATTTTTGGCAGTTCTATTCTTAGCAACAGTCCTGCAATTTAGTGCAGTGCTATTCCTACCAGTGGTTCTGGTAGCAGTTCAACACTGGGTTACTATTTCTGGCTATGGTGGTAGTTGCGGTGGTTGGCATCTTTATATTTTTAGCAGTGGCTAGTTCTTAGTACTTGCTATTTATAGTTCATTTCTTAATGAGGCGTTGGAGAGCCTAAGGTTGAAGTATTTAATAATTGTTTTATTCAGTCACGTAAGTTGTTTTATAAACTTAAGTTGAGGGGGTGAGAGGTCAGTTCCTGCAGTTTAGTGTAGTGCTATTTCTAGCAGTGGTTCCGGTAGCAGTTCAACACTGGGTTACTATTTTTGGCTATGGTGGTAGTTGCGGTGGTTGGCATCTTTATATTTTTAGCAGTGGCCAGTTCTTAGTACTTGCTATTTATAGTTCATTTCTTAATGAGGCGTTGGAGAGCCTAAGGTTGAAGTATTTAATAATTGTTTTATTTAGTCAGGTAAGTTGTTTTATAAACTTAAGTTGAGGGGGTGAGTGGTCATTCAAAAAACACCTTGGTCCTAGGCGCACAACTTAAACTTGTTTCTAGAAGATTTATTAATATTATATTCCTCTTATGTGGGACGCCTAAGGGAGGAAGATGATTAAAAATGTTTTAAATTTTCAAAGGCTCAAGGAGGGGCATTGATTTTAGGAGGGAAATAAGAAATGTTTCAATTCCAGTCACCCGAATTTCTTTAAAACATCATTTTGGCTCTCATTTGGACATCTTCACTTTGGCAACATAACAAAATGTTGTTAGATTACTTCCAAATTGCTTGGGCTACAAATTGAGGACGGAAACCCTCGTTGTTTGGGCTGATTTCGGTGGTGAAATATCCACCCTAGTCAGATTGTGAGTGATTCCACAGTAGGGATCATATAGAGTTTAACAGAGTTTAGTTTTTAGGGAAATTTGGTGATTGAAAATGAAGAATTTCCAGTTCTTCTGAGGAGTTTTTGGTGTGGTTTGTTTAGCTTTTAGTTTGGTGTGATTTTATGAAGGTTTTGGTGTGTTTCAAATCATTTTCTGGGCAATACTTTTCTGGACCTGAACCCACATTTTTGCTCATAGCTCTGAGATGGCTTGATGAAACGAAATGGGCATTGAATCTTTGGATGGCTCTTCCCAAGGTGATTCTTTAAAGTACTAGATTGAAATTTTTGACTGAGTTTGGAATTTACTAGAGCAGATCGAACTTTTCAGGAGGACGCCTTGTTGCTGCTAAAAAACTTCAGTTTGTGACCTGCAAAAGTAAAAGCGCTTGTTGTTGAACATTGAGGTCCGAATATAGAGGTTTGGGCATAGAAGAACAAGGTCTTTGAATGCCAAATGGTTGGATATTGATCGATGCCAACAAAGAGTCTCATTGCTGCAGTTGGTAGGCCACTGTCATGACTGAAACTCCATTTATCAGGTCTGATAACTCAATGTAATATTCTGATTTCAAACTGAAAATGAATGCTCTTGATGTATATTGTAGTTTCTATTGAAAAGCATTATTATCTAGTGTTTACTTGTTCATTGCAATCAATTCTTTATGCTGCATACATCTGAAAATGCATTTGAAAACAAACACAAACCATATCATTGAACAAGCAAACAACAGACAGAGGTTTTCAAAAAAATAAAAATAAAAAAAATCAGGGGTGTATGTTACACATGTCAATCTCCTCATCACTGGAACTGCTGGACCTCACATGCTCAAGCTTATCCAAACCAATACCAACCAGCCCTGTCTGTGTTGGATCATCATCTATTTGTGTTGGCTCTTCTGGCTCTACATCCCATCTGGCCGCTAGACTCTCCTTGTATGTAGTTGTGTTGTGGTCAATGAGACACAAGGCACTATGTACAACCGCAAGCTTCTCTGCCCTTCTAGAAGTAAGCCTGTTCCTCTTAACGTAGTGGATGAAGCTATAAGTAGACTAGTTCCTCTTAGCAACAGAAGAACTAGAAACTTGGGACAACAAACGAATGGCTAGAGTAGTAATCAAAGATCTAGGCCCATGCATAGTCCACCACAACTTGGGTTGCTCCTTTGATATACCAAATCTATCTTGGCCGCCTCTAAATATCCCCAAAGAGTGGCAAATTTTGTCCACTCAGTACGAAGCAAGTTGGCCTCTATATGACCATACATTTTGTCAATGGCCTTCATGAACACTTCACCTCAACATCCTCTATAGGTGTCATTCTACCGGGACATGGCATGTACCACTTTGGGTTCAACGCATATGCAGCCATGTGTAAGGGAGTGTTGAGCTTCTCCCATCTATGCTGAATGATTGGATGAATATGCTCGGTGTAGAATTGCATTGTGGGGTCCTTCTCTCGCACAATAGCCTTCATTTTATCAAGCATGGAATCAATGCACTCATATACCTCTCCAAGGGAAGGTGAATTAGAATCCCCAAATCTAATAATTGTGAAGACTGGGTCAATGATGGAGACAATATATTTGGCGTCAGCCCAAAAGACATCATTCTTCACCAACTCCTTAACCCTCAACCCCTACTGTGTCTTCGACTCAGGCCATCGGTTCCATTCTGCAGTCATTACCATTAGTTGCAATGCCTCTTGCAACTCAAGCATCCTCTTTAAGAGAATAAAGTATGATGCATACCGAGTCTCTACAGGTTTTAGGAATCCCTTCTTGGAGAAGGTCCTGAAAAGTGCATGTGAAGTATGGTGGTTGCAGATAAACATCTGCACATCTCTAGCATCACTCACAATTGATTTGATCCAATTGATTTTACCCATGTCCTTAAGTGCATTATTCATGGCATGCACACAACAAAGAGTCCACCAAATGTGTTTATAGGTTGCCTCAATCAACTTCCCTGTAGCTTTGCACACATGGGCCGTATCTGTCACTACTTGCACCACATTTTGTGGCCCAACCTCCTTTGTAGCATCCTTAAGGATCTGAAACTGATAATGAGCATCCTTGCTATGCCTTGAACAATCAATAGCCCTAAGGAAATAAGGGCCCGTTGTAGATGTAACCATGATATTGATGAGGGGACGATGCCTAATGTTTGTCCCCCCATCCATGACTATGCTGCATCCACTTGTGACCTAGGTTCTCTTCATCTTCTCCATCAAAATATTAATCTTGGCATAGTTCTGATCCAAGATTGTTGTCCTCAATTTAGTCTCCCCTTGGTGGCACATATGATGGTCCTGCCCTTATTATCTTTGACACAACTGTAATGTTCCTTCTAGCATGATCTTTCAGCTGACCGTTGGCCTATTCCGGAGACCCGTAGGCTACTCGGAAGGTGAAATTAGGGTTTCATGTTTTGGAGGTTGCTGTTGCTCGTGAATGGTTGATTGAATGGCGGATTCTTTTTGGGTTTTCGGAGAGCTTTCAGTGGTGTGTTTTTCTTGGCATTCCAAGCACCTTCTGAATTTACTATTTTTAGTAAATTCTATTTCTGGCTGGTCCTGGTTCTCGCACGTTGGCTTTCCTCTTCAGTTGATTCAGTTGGTTTGTTCAATTTTGGCCTTGGGATGCTTTTGGAGAGATAAGTTCATTTTATTTAAATAATGTCATATTTTAATGTTATGTTACCCCCCTTGGCCTAGTCACATAACTTAATGTTGTTTTAAAAAGGTGGTCTTCAAGGGGTGGCACCTCATTGAGGTAATTTTATATTTCTTAAGGTCAAAATTGAAGCTTAGGTTTGGACGCCTATCTTGAAGGGGTGAATTTCATTAAAGTAAAAATGAAGCCTTGAAGAAAAGTGACGCCATTTCTTGGAGGGAAAAGATTAAATTCAAATTTGAAAATTAGGGTTTCTCTTCTAGAAGCTTCTGGAGGGTCTTCTCAAAATTATAAAGGGAAACCTTGGGTCTTCATTTTCTCATCTTATGTCTGAAGTATTGTTATGTTGCCGAAATGGTGTTGGGATTGCTTCGAGGAATGAATGCCTCCTAGCCTTGGCTCGACTTCATGCTTGAGAGATAGCATCTAGTGGAGAATTTAGTTTGCTTGTTGAGAGATTTTGTAGTGAGGTTTGCATTATAGCTTGGGCTTGCTTTATGTAGTTGTTTTGCATTTTAGTAATTTTCTGGAGTTGCTGATTATCTTATGTAAGTGAGTTTCAATTGCAGATTTGAAAATAAAATTTATCTCCTTATGGGTATTGTCTCGTTGCATTTCCTTGACATGGGCGACCATATTTGCCAAGTTTCAGATTTTATATCAAAGAATTGAATTTTAAAGGAGAAAATCGCCCCTCACTAAGGGCCATACCATTTAGGCTTCATTGGAGTTTGTGCAAAAATTAAATGTCAGCTTTTGGGTCAGTTTAATGATGCAATCTTGGGCGCCTTCATCTTAGGAGCATTTTGCACTAGGTTTTATGCATTTTGAATGAGTATTGAGGGAGTAGTGAGTAATTTAGTGGTTTTTTGTATTGCTGTTATAGCATTCAAGAGCAGGTCTGTCACAAATCAGAACTTTGAGATTGGTCTTCGAGGGAAGTTTTTGGTCTTGGTGCTATTGTTAAGCAAGGAAGAATCTTCTATTTTGTTGCAGCACTATCTAACTCTAATCTTATGCTCTTGGCAGGCATTCTTCATGATATTGTAAGCTGAACAGTAGTACTGTCAGCATTTCTTCTAAACTTGTTCTTCATGCTTTGTAATACCCACTGAATAAGTGGAAGAGGCTGGCTTGCCGCCTATTTACATTGAATTGCATTGTAGTACTTAGCATCTCCGCCCTATGGTAGCTCCATTCCCTCTCTGAGATTGAAAGCACATTCTGGGTGTTGAGTTTACTTTCAACACTTGTAGTGGTAGAGATCCTCTGACCATATGTTTGTCCATCTTGGGCACATTCTTGGTTAGAGTTACTTTTCAGCATGCATTGAGATCCTCTGACCATATGCTCACACCTTGCCTAACTTGGGATCCTGGTGTACATTCTTGGTTAGAGTTGTATTCCGCATCGTTTTGGTTTAAGTGCTAACCCTAACGGATGTGTGTTGCATTGCCTTGTAATCAAAAAATTGAAAAAATTGGTTTGGAATATTTCACTTCCTTATAATAAGGAGAGTGAGGCACATGGAATGGAATGCCATTGGCAAAAAAAAATTTGCCAATGGCATTATCTGCCTCATCCTTTGCTTGCACATTGAATAAATATGCCAATGGTTGTGAAGATGCCATCTTACGTTTCCCTTAGGCTCTGCTGCACTTGAACTGGATGGATTTGGTGGCCTTAGACTATGTAAAGTAGAGTAGAAACTGCTGAAATCTGATCACCCCTACTCATTTGTGGCAATGTAGCACTCGTAGGTACTTCTTCCTCATTACAACCCCATAATTTTAAAATTTCAGCCCTATACTTCACGTTCTTTTCCACCTTTTTGCATACCTCTACACTTTTGCCTCAAACAAGAAGAAAGTGAGCATTAGTTCTGGTAATGCTGCCAAACTAGTCAAGATTACAAATGTGGCACTTCCACTTTCTAGTGCCCCCACTTGTCCCAGGCTTTACTGCTATCTTAGATGCAAATTGTTTTAATGGTGATTTTGGATCAAAGGGGCCCTTGGCATATTTTTGGAGGACTCGTGAAGGGCAGCTATCATTTTTACTCCCAATAGAACTTGTGTCAGTTTGAGACTGAGTATTTAAGCCATGTTCACCCCCTTCTATTTGAAAATCTAGATCATCAGATGATTCATTTTCACTTCGAATTTCAATTTCAAGTTCAACCTCTTGACCCTCATCGTCACTTCTGCTGTATGAACTCATTATGATAATGATGCTGCAAAAAACAATTTAAAAACAAAATCAGACCTACATTTGTTAAAAAGAAAAAGTCAGACCTGGGTCCTACAATGTTAAAAAAAATAAAAATCAGACCTATGCACAACAGTAGCAATATTTTAGAAATGTGGTCTCATGGATTGCAATATTGCAGGATATGCACAAAATGGATTTGTAATTGGCTTTAGAAACTTTGATAATTTCAGTTAAAAATTAAAATTTTAAAATAATAAAAAATAAAAAAATGAAAATCTAGATCATCAGATGATTCATTTTCACTTCAAATTTCAATTTGAAGTTCAACCTCTTGACCCTCATCGTCACTTCTACTGTATGAACTCATTATGATAATGATGCTGCAAAAAACAATTTAAAAACAAAATCAGACCTACATTTGTTTAAAAAAAATAAAATCAGACCCTGGGTCCTACAATGTTTAAAAAAAAAAAAATCAGACCTATGCACAACAGTAGCAATATTTTAGAAATGTGGTCTCATGGATTTCAATATTGCAGGATATGCACAAAATGGATTTGTAATTGGCTTTAGAAACTTTGATAGTTTCAGTTAAAAATTAAAATTTTAAAATAATAAAAAATAAAAAATTTAAATCTGAAAGCAATAAACATTTAAAAAAAAAATTAAAAATGAAAAATGAAAATCTGTAACTCTCGTTACCCCGTACTTGGTGATATGGATGAAAAATGTGGAACCGCTAACAAGGCGTGTGCTTTGCTTGACTGAATGCCTCAAAGAGATGTCATCTCATGGAATACAATGATCACGGGCTTTGCAGAAGCACGTATGCTTTTGCAAAGCCCGTGATCATTGTATTCCATGAGATGACATCTCTTTGAGGCATTCAGTCAAGCGTGCTTCTGCAAAGCCCGTGATCATTGTATTCCATGAGATGACATCTCTTTGAGGCATTCAGTCAAGCAAAGCTGCAAATCATGTGCCTTGCCAGCGTTTCCACATTTTGCATACATTCCTACCGTCTACGGGAGCTGGGAGCCGAGGGCGAAGGGCATAAAATGATAAAATATAAATCAAAAAAATAAAATAAACTAAAAATGCTTCTGCAAAGCCCATGATCATTGTATTCCATGAAATGACATCTCTTTGAGGCATTTAGTCAAGCAAAGCTGCAAATCACGTGTATTGCCAGTGTTTCCACATTTTGCATACATTCCTACTGTCTACGGGAGCTGGGAGCCGAGGGCGAAGGGCATAAAATGATAAAATATAAATCAAAAAAATAAAATAAAATAAAACAAAAAAATACAATCTACATACCTATGCGCCCCTCAATCCTACAGTCGCCCTTGCTATGCAGTCCACTGTTCAACGCACTGGTCAATCACTCAAGTCTTCACTCCAGTCTTACTCTTCATTGCTTCAGCGTTCACTCGCACGACTTCACCGTTCAACTTCAAACAAATAAATGAAAATGATAAAAATTAAAATCATAAATGATACAAGCCAAATGTATCATTTAACTTTAGGTTTTAGTATTTACTTTTATTTTTTTAACAAAAATAATATTATTTTAATATTTTATTGCCCTTTTTTGACGGGACGTCCTAGATGTTTCTTGACGTCGAGGAGACGTCTAGAAGTCTCCTTGGCGTTTCCTTGGTGTCTCCCTACTGAAAATGGCAAGGAAATGTACCCCTTAGGAAGGAGACATTCAAGAAATGGTAGCGGTACTTTGAGATGGCAGAGGGATGGTGGAGGGACGTTTCCCAGGCGTCCCCTCGTCTCGGAGATGTCCCCATCTCCGGTGTGGGTGGTTTTTTGGGGGAGACGCTTCCCCGTGGAACACTCTTCATCCTATGACATGAGACAACTAACTTGACATAAAAGTCAAAAAGATAAGATCTAGACATGACAACTAAGTCTTCTAGAAAGAATCTTAGGACCTAACTAAACTTAACATGTGAATATGTCCCCTAGTAAGAATTAACTAGTTACAAAACTTTTATTCACACCAACATCCCCCCTTCAGTGCAACTTAGGGAGTAGATTATTATGCAAATGATGTAAAGATGGGTCTCGGCTATGAGGCTATTTTAGGTACCCATGTACAAATGCAATGCAATCTCTCATAAACGAAGAAAAGGAGAAAACCCAGTGGGCCAAAAACTCCTCCCCAAAAGAGATGAAAATAAAATACTCTCAATGAAGAATGAGAAGGACAAAACCCCATGCGAGGAGAAAGACCCCCTGCAACCCCCCCTCAATGGTGAGTCTCCTATAATGGTGGAAGCTTGACATTGAATGTTGAAGATGATCCAATCTTGCCGAACAACATTCCTTCCCTTAGGAAGAAACAAAACCAAGTTGATATGCAGGATGTCTTCCCATTCCTAAAAGGAAGATGTGGGAAGAAGATTGATATGTGATGTCTCTAAACTACGCTCAAGTTTCTCCATGTCAGTGCTGAAAGCTGACACACTCCAAATAGGCATTCTAGGCCACACAACTGAAGATGTCAATTTGGAATCTCCTAGTGATGGATGTAGAACACACTCCAAATACAAATGTGCCTCCTCTAAAGACAAAGAAGCCTCCTCCAAATGCTGTCCAAAAGTATCCACACATGTCAAATTGTGAAGAATGATCATGTAGAGAATGAACAAGAGGGTTAGAGTATTCCCTCACAACAACTAAAGAAGGATCATCTCCATCAAAGAGAAGATGTATGCAATCAACGGTGTCTCCCAAATTTGAAATATGAGACTCAACAAACAACGCACCAATGTCTATCAAGTATGCATCTGAAGTAGATGTAGTTGGAAGATGATGAAGATCCTGCTGAACTGAATCACAAGAGGCCAAACTTGTGCCAATGTGAGCATCATCAAATGCAATAGAAGATGGAGGAGATGAAATGCAAGGCTCAAGAACGTGATCTGATGTGTGAACCCCCAAGTTCAAGAGGCCAAATGTTTCCTCTGAATCATGGTTCACACTAGAAGTGTGATCAACAGCTGAAGGAACAATGTCACCATCAAAGCAAAATGTGCGAAGGTGTACAACTGAGATGAATCTCTCTACTCTCCAAGTCTTGAATGATGACTGAATCAAAAGTGAACTTCATAGTCCTCCCATCTCCACTATGTGTAATCTGATAAATGGAAAGAAGATTGTTTATCAAATGAGGAACACACAAAACATCCTTGAAAGTGTTTTCCCCAAAACTAATAGACCCCTTCCCAATTACACTCATGTATGTATTGTTTCACATCAAAATAGGAGACATAGTACAAGGCTAAAAAGAAGAGAATATAGACTACAAAGATGCCATATGGTGAGATTTTCTCGATTCTTGAAGCCATCTCCTTGATCCAAGACCTGTAGAGGCACAAAGAGCTTTCCCCTTAACAAGAGGTTGGTTACAGTTGTAATGTAATCTTCAAAGAGACTGAAAAGCCCCCAAATAAAAACAAGAAAGGAAGAACAAAAAAGGTGCAAATTTAATTGAAAAATGGAGATTTTGAATCTAAATATGAATCAAGGGAAGATGAACCAGATTAGAAAGAACCTCATAGCCCAATTTTGAGGAGATCGGTTTAAGAAAGAAGGCAACTAGAAAGGAATAGTCCACCTAATTGTCATTTTTCTTTTGCTTTATCTGCTGTAGATGATCCTAGAACTATTGGGGAGACACTTGATTCAAAAGAAAGTAAATTCTTGGTGATCATAGATGAAGAAATGAAGGCCTTGAAGAAAAAAGGACATGTGGTTTGGTCAAGTTGCCTATTGGAAGATAATTCTTTGGTTGCGAATGGTTGTTGAAGAAGTAGTTCGATGTAGAAGGTAAAGTAGAGAAATACCAAGCTTGTTTGGTGGCAAAGGGATATTCCCAACCAGAGAAAGTTTACTTTGGTGAGATGTTCTCTTTGTTAGTTAGTTAAATTTAATTAGACATCTTTTGTCTCTGATTTCTTTTGATCTTGAAGTAGAGTAGATGGATGTGAAGAAAACTTTCCTTTGTGGGGTTCTTAAAGAATAAATATGTTACAACTAGAATAATTTACAAGTTAAAGGAGAGGAATCAATTTGTAGGTCGAAGAAATCCCTTTATGTGGATATTTCAAATAGGTCGGTGACTTTTTTGTTATTGCAGTATATGTTGTTGATATGTTGCTAATTGGAAACAATAAGGAAATGATAAAGGATGTTAAATCTCTATTGTTGTCACAATTTGATATGAAGGATCTTGGTGTTGCAAAAATCTATTATGGGCATGGAAATTAAAAGGGGTCATTGAATAGGAAACTCTAGTTGAATAACAAGAAACATGTTAAGAATATATTAGAGTTTTATAATGCAAATGCAAACATGATCATATTATTATTACTGTTGATTTAAAGCTATCTGTAGAACAATATCCCAAGACACAAAAGGATATTGAGGACATGTGTCCTATTCCTTATGTAAAAGTTATTGGAAGTCTAATGTATGCCATGGTCTGTAGACCAAACATTACCCATTCAGTGGAGTTTTTAGCAGATATATGTCAAATATGGGGAAGAAGCTTTGGATTGCAATAAACTCTTTTGATATTCATGTGGCCTTTTTGATTATGCAATTTGTTGCCAAGGAAGACTTGAGATGGATAGATTAGTATATATACGAGGCTTTGTTAATGTTGATTGGGCTGGGGATATTGATTGTTGAAGATCTACAAATGGTTGTGTTTACTTTGTTTGGTGGAGCGATCAGTTGGATGAGCAAGAGGCAAGCAAATGTTTTCATTTTTAATTATAAAATTTGAGTACATGGCAACTAGTCATACATGTGAGGAAGCTGTATAGTTAGAGAGGTTTTGTATAGATGATTGTTTCTTATAAAAGAAGTTAGGATATATTGCAATAATCAAGTGGAATCTGTTTGGTAAAGAACCCCACTAACTATGCTTGAACAAAGTATATTGATGTGCAATGTCATTTTTTAGAGACATAGATGGAGACAAGAATGCATTATTGGAGGTTGATGCCTTGGAGAATGTTGTTGACTCATTGATGGAGTCAGTTAATACTAAGAAATTTTCTTGGTGTCGGAAATCAATAGGCATATCTATCCTTAGCAGTGTTGATGTTAATGGCAGCGTCGGTCATATTCTTCCATTCGATCTCCTTTGCCCATGATGATAAATTAAATAATAGCCTAAGGCTATTTAATTTATAGAGACATCAATATGCAGAGGCACGATTATTAAGAAAAGAAGCGATCTCTAAAAAGGGCCGACATTATATGCTTTATGAATGCAAATTCATTAGTTATTGTTATTTGAGGCCGACCTCATGATGGGACGCGATTATCTAAGAGTCATATCTCTTGTTTGGAGGCCGACTTGATGTTTTTCAAAGGATGCGTCTCTCTCTCCACACTTGTATAAATATTCGATGAGGTTCATTCATTCCATCATCCGTTTTTTGTTGTTCATCATAAGTCTTCAGAGATAGTGCGAATTCTGTAGAAGGCTGAATATATTATCAGCAGATTGTATTACATTGTTACTGTGGTTGCATCTGTTTGTGGTGCATCAAGCAAGTTAATGCATCCTTCTCTCAAGTGCGAATTGTTTCAAGAGCAGATCGGGATCTGTAGGAGGCTGAGTATTTTGTTGGCAGATTACATCACTGTGTTTCTGTAATTTCATCAGATTGTGGTGTTATCTCTTGGCCCTCTTATTGGCCTTCATTGTAAAGGAGACTTTGTTTTGAGACTCAATATATAAGTGATATATTGTTGCTGGGTTTTTCTTCCTCAAAAGGAGGGTTTTCCCAGGTTATCTGCTGTGTTGTGTGTTTATTTTTTGAATTAATTTCTGTGCACTTAATCTGATATTAAAATTTAACAATCAGCTGATTTTTGCATGCATGCTCCATGCACAATATTCAAGGGTTGGGAGACTTGTTGGATATTTGTTGTATACTTTGCATGTTTTACACTTGTGTACACCACAATATACCTAGTGGGCCCTTAGTTTGTGCCTTTACTAGGGGAGATGGGGGGTCGTGCATGAAATTTTTGGGCTGTTATAGGTTCTCTTTTAGGCCCATGGTTTTATATCCATTGCATTGTAATATTGTTTAGTGGTTTCCTATAGTGGTGTGCCTATAAATACTCAACATAGATTAGGGTCAAACACAAGTGAGAAGTATGCAATTGTATTGCAAATGGTCAATTTAATACAACAAGTGTTGATTTTGATGAGTTTTTCTTCCTAGAAGGGTTTCCCAATGTATAATCTCTTTTGCCTATAAGATTTTGTTAGTATTGCTTTTCTTTGCATATATTTATCGATATTATTTCCCTTCAAAGGAAAGCATTTGCATGGGCATATGTGGACAAAGTGGAAGTGAGAATTTTGGATTGAACATGAATTCCTTGGGTTGCTTGAAGTTGACTTGAGTAGTTTTCTATGGTGCACACACCCACACATGCATATAGACATATACACTCGTATGTGTATATATGTATGTACATATGCATATAGGTAGAAATATGCACCAACTTGCTAAACTTGGTCAAGATAGACTCCTCATAATTATTGAACAATTGTTTTAAACCAATCTTTGACTAAATACATTGGAAGCATTGAAATACTTGCTTGAAGTATTGGAATTTGGAGCATCTTCATGTCATGCCATTTATAGTTTTGGACAAATTGAAATCATACGTTTCAAACTAAAATCATTGACAACCTTTGGAACCAACAAAATAGTAATCAAGCACAAGAGTATTTGTCTTAGAATGAAAACCATGATTGCAAAGCTTAGAACCAACTCACTTGAACTACACAGTGAAACTAGTAAGTGGATCCTGTTGTGACCTTTTTCACACATCGCCCCATTGCAAATGGGGACCCTCGTTGGTTTGCCCTTAGGGTTTAGGTTTGAGTAGCAATTTCATAGTCTCTGATGTCTGGGAATTTGATATGAAAGTTTGGAGTCGTCATCTGAGCTAAGTTGGGAATTTGGGCCTGAGACTAAACGTAAATGTCATGGAAGTGCTTAGAAGACCCTGCAGACGAGGATCGCCTGTGCTTTCGCTCAATTCTGACACTTCCTATTTTTTAGGGATTCTGCTTTTTTGCTTTTTGCTTTTTTCGTTTTTGGCATTTCTGGACCGATCTGGAATTTACTATTTTTAGAAAGTTGCTTTTTGCTTTTTTCTATTTTTAGTAAGTTTCTATTTTTAGAAAGTGCTAGGTGTCACTGGCAGTGGAGTCGAAAGTTTCCACTTTTGGAACTAATAAGCAAGCAAAAATCAAGCAGAGATCTTGAAAAATCGCAAAAAATTAAGAGAAAAGCGCATGCAAGGATAAAAAAAGGCGCATGCAAAGGTTAAAAATCAACTGGACAAAATCGCGCCTTTAAGAGAAAATCACTCAAAAATCAGGTAAAAAGCAAGAAAATCATGATAAAATTCGCCAAAGGTTGGATAAGTGCGCCCATAAAAAATCCAGTTGCATTTTCAAAAAGTCCAGTTGAAAAAAATCCAAAATCTTGAAAAGGAAATCCAATTGAAATTCGTTTATTTGAAAGATCAAGGCAAAATCCGCCTTCTACAAGGAATTCCAGTTGAGAAGTTCGAAATTCCAGTTGGACAAAGATGAAAATCGACTAAGGCAAGAGAAATTTTGAACTGGACTTTAGGAACTTCAGGTTAAAGTGAAATTCCAGTTGGGAAGTAGAAAATTCCAGTTGAAAGTCGAATTCTTCAAGAAGAATAAAAAATTTTCTAAGGCAAAATCGCTTTGGTAAGAGAAATTCCAGTTGAAAAGTAAAAAGTCCACTTGAGGGTCGAATTTTACTAAAAGGCAAGAAATTTTTGATAACTTAAATTTCATTTAAAAGTTATCAATTAATGAGAAAGGGACGCCTTGTTTGAAAAGTCAAAGATCAGGATAAGATTGCTTTTTTCGTTTTAAAGCAAAAGCACCCAATGAAAGAAAGAAGTCGATCTAAACCAATTTGGAAAGGTTTTATTATAAAAGATGATCTTGTGAGCTTATTTTCATTATTTGCAAAGTCGAATTTTTCACAGGCAAACCCCCTCTCAAGAGAAAGACGTCTTTCTTCTTCAGCTGCAAACAGATTTTTTTTGATTCCAGAACATAAGATTGGATTTTCCTCTTCCATTTCCAGATTCCTTAAACAACTGCAAGGTTATTATTGGCGATTTTGGAAGGGAGAAGGATTTTTTCCATTGTGGATTTGAGAAAACTTCAGTATAAGTCTTTAAAAATCCAAAATATTATTTAAAATTCCATGAATGCTCTTTAAAAACAATAAAGGCGGATCAAATTTCATTGAGAATTTATTCTTTAACAGCCTTTTAATCAAGTTCTGGATATTTTTTAATTAATTTTAAATTTCTCCAGCCAAGAAATCGCCTTTTTTACAAATTTGTTAAAATATTATAACTTCGAGCTTCGTACAGGCACAATGTCTTCTCCAAAGAACGTGGGAGGTGGAGTCAGGAAAGCTCAAGTAAAGGAAGTCCTCAAAGAATTTTATCCAGAATCCTAGTTATCCTCGAAGTGGAAGAAGGTAGCAGATACCAACTTTGAGCAGTTTAATGCAATTCAACACAAGAGAAGGATGTTTGGCGTTCATAACGAAATGCCCACACCTATTGCCACAAATATCGTTAAGTCTGGACTTCATTAGGCAGCAGGATTTCCACCTGCAGTTCAGTGCAATGAGCTAATGGTCGAGTGTGCCAGAAGGTACAATCCTCAAACAAGATCAATTAAAACACCTAATGGGATCACCTTGGCGTATTTCACAGAGGATTCAGTCAGGGAAGTATTTGGTATTCCCCATCGTCGAAAAATGTTGAACAGGACTCAACAGGAATCACAGGCCATGTTTGATCAAGCCAAGGAATCCTGTATGGACATAGTCAATTCTAACTGGATCAAGGAACCCAAAAGACACCGCTCCAAGTTGCCAAAGAGATTAATTTGCACGGATTTTAAAACATAATACAGTGATATGATTCATATGCTGAACAGGATTATGGGAACTTCTCAAGGAGCCTTCTTTGAAGCATGGATGTTTTCATACGTAGAGATCGTATTGGGAATGGAAGCAATAAATTGGGTGAAGTTAATAAGTGATAATATCGATTTCCAGTTGAGAAACTTGGAAAAGACCAAAACCTTCTACATGAGTTCCTACGTGGTTTATATCTTGGCACGGTTCACCAAGTATAGAGGACTGATTTGCAAAGGGGAAGTTGGACTCCGGAAAGATCAACTCAAAGCATATGATTGTTTCCCGCAACTCCAGTTACATTACAGGGACAATTTTAAGATAACTAATGACGCCTTCCTTATGTATATCACGCGAGTGCTTCAAGGAACAGTTCAAAGGAGGCTATCTAAAGAAGCTATGGTGATGCTTGACAAGTTCGGATCTTGGTTTATCCAGTTTCCGACATTTACTTATATAAGAGTTCATGGATACTCGCATGCTCCGCATAGACTCCCTCGGTATCCAACAGACAAGATTGTTATGCTTGAAGTTGCGAGGCAACTGGCATGTGTAGACTCTATTCAGGCGAGAAAGAACAAACAAGGAGTGGATTTTCCGGTTGCAATTGAAAAAATGCTAGAAGTCTGCCCCTCATTACAATCAGGCAAGACAGCAAGGATAGAGTTGCAATTTTATAAGTTCAACACTTATAATCCAAGGTCCGATTATGATCCATACCTGAGAGTTCACGGGAAGAAGTCCCTTCATGTTATGCAGATCGAGGATTATTGGTCTAACTTGGTGGACGAGTATGGAGTCAGGAAGAAGACTTGGTCCAGAATTCCAATTGAACTTGTAAAAAGGTGTGACTTGTTCCCTATACCTGACCAAGTAAAAGATAACGGGGACTACATACATCCTCAATTTGAACAAGAAAAAGATAAGCCTATCCTGTTGCCTAACTGGACACAACCTGAGTTGACCGATTTGAACATATTGATGAAGGATATTTTAGCATACTCAAGGGAATGGGTTGACAGTCAGATCAGCAGATTGAGAAAAGAAGGAATTTCTCTTACCTATGCCACATTGAGCAATAAGGAAAGCCAGGAGGAAGCAATTGGCGAAAGCCTTGATGAACTTTCATGTCCTAGCAAGAGGAAGGTAGTGAGTAAAAACCTTCACACGGAGGAAAAAGAATCAGCTGGCGGAGAATTGGAGAGTAAGAAGCAAAAAGTGACTGAAAATCCATCATCTTCAAGTACTTTATCAGTTGGAGTAATTGAAAATGTGTCCATTGTTGAGATCGAGCCAAGCCATGAGCAAGAGGTCGAATTTCAAGAGTTAGAACAGTTGGATTCTCTCCAAGAACAAACCCTCACTGAGTGTGTGGAAGGGGATGATACATTGATGATTGAAGGCGCAGGAGATACTGAGATCCTTGAGAACAATGAAGAGCTAGGAGATGAGGTAATTTCTGCTCTAAAAGGAATTAATGATGATGTTCAGCTAGAAGATGGGATGGAATTATCCACTATCCCAGCTTGGTTGACTAAAAGTTTGATGAAGAAGTCCAGACCACTGGATGAAGTTCAACCAGTTGAAAGCATGCAAGACTTCCTAGAGAGGATTGGCAAAGCTAAAACGTCAAGGAAGCCTAAGAAGTATTCTTAGATTACCAGGAATGATGCAGGATCGAGGATCTTAGAGGTGGCAGTCCCGAAAATTGATAAGCCAAGAGATCAGATTACTCCTATGGACTATGAGGTTACAACGTTGGACATTGGGCCAACCACGATAGATCAGGATTTCCATGAGTTAGCAGACACTTCTAAAGCCATCAAGGAAAAGTTCGACAAAACAGAGGAGAAGAAAGAAAGGCTAGAGTTAGAAAATCTAAGGCTAATAAAGTTCATTCAGCAGCTAACAACTCCTTTGCGCCAGGAAAGTGAAGCTTTTATTCCACCATCATCTCTTACTCCGGAATCCGTTGATGTTCTTGAAGCTATGAGGATCACGAATCAAGCAACCAAGAGTTGGGTGACCAATATTTCAAAACAGATGGAGCAATTCTTAGAGAAGTGCGCTCAGACTTATGACAGATCTGCCTTGCTTATAACTGAAGTTAGTCAAGTTGAAGACAATTGGGAAGATTTCCAGTACGTACAGGACAAAGTGATACCTCGTTTGAAGGTTTTAAAGGAAGTTTCCTCGCAAATATTAATCCAGGAGGGTGTTATCGAGGAAGGAGCCTCATATGATTTCAGCAGGTGGTATCATTCCTTATTGGCTAAAAGGAAGACATATGATGGAATAAAGGAAGAATGTGCTGTTATACGGAATGCAGTTGAGAAAATTCAATTTAAAATCCTCACTTCTCTTGAAGGATTAACAGGGCAGGAGCATCATGATGCAAATAGTTTAGATTTAGAAGGACTGAAGAAAAATGTGATGAACATTTACTTCAAGGAAGTGCAGATTATTACAGAGAACCAGCTTGATGATATGTCTTCCCTTTTGACGTTTATGGATAACTTTCAGAAACAGGAAGATAGATGGGAAGGCACTTTCACTCAATGCCTGGAAACCTTGGACGTGATCGGAGTGCAACTGGATTCTGTGCCAAGTATCTCAATGGAGGAACTCGATTCTGTGTTAGCTAAATTTCTTGCATTTGCGGCTAAGGAGCAGTCCAAAGGGAATTGCATTCTGGATTCCCACTTGCTCGAATGATTCACGAGGTGTCATCATTTTCCATACTCCAAGTGGCTTGTTCTGCTTGTGCCATGTGTCCTTTGAGTTGGTTATGCTTTTAGGGTTAGGGTTTATTGAAATGATCTTGGCCATTGATCTCAAATCAATCTTGGCCGTTGCTTTGTAATTGGGGTGCCTATATAAACCCCACGCATTTCATTTATTCAGGGAGAGACTTATGAAATTGTTGCTACTATTGCTATTCAAATAATAAGTGGATTCAGAGTTGAGCATTTGTTATTTTTATGAGCCCACATGGTTTCATAATTTCTTCAATAGAGTAAATTTGTTTTCAAGTATTTTAGATGAATGAAAGATTGATAGTGTTGGAAATAGTGAGATTAGTTCATACCTTTTTCAATTGAATGATTTTCAATTTGATGTGTAAGGTTAGTCTGAACATTGAAACTGCTTGACTTGAATTCTATTACCTATATGCATTGATCAAATTGATGGTGGTATTGTGTAATAGGATATCTTTCGTAAACCCATTGAAGATTGCACCGTCTTTGTCTAGTTGTATTACTGTGCTTGGCAAAGCAAAGATTGGTTTAAGTCTCACTATCCAGCATTTGTCTCTTAAGTTTGTAGGAGTAGCTTTGCATAAATCTAGTTTCTTAACCCTCATCCCTTTTCCTTTTATTTTATCCCAATCCGAAAATCCCAAATACATAAAAGCATTCAACGTCAAATCAATTCTAATTCCTACTTCGAATAATCTACTATCTAAGGTCCCTTTGTGAAACCAGCATATCACATCATCCATTGAGCTTGTCCATCCCCCAAAACGAAACATTGGAATTACCGTATGAACTTTCTAGCAATCTTAGCATAAGAGGTAATTTTTCAAGAGAGGATAGAGCGTCTCTGGACTGTTTATTCTAAAGTGCTTGGTGAGTCATAAAACACGCATCAACAGATCCCCTCAAAGACATCTTGAGAGTAGAGAATTTCTAAGGCATGTAGTTTGAATGAAGTAGAATATGAAATTAAGAACTAATTGACATGAACTACGTAGTGAAACTAGTAGATGGATCCTCCCAAAGACATTGAGAAAAAAGAAACTCTAATATATGTAACTTTAGTGAAATAGAAGATGAAATGCATTTTATTTTAACGAGGCAATTGTAGAATGATATTAGGCATGCTTACATAGGCTTGGGCAATTTATTCTAAAGCTAAACTGTACTAGAAATAATCATCTAGACACACAAAAACACTTTTGCTAGGTCCTATGGAATGCTGGTGCTTGTGCATTTGTGTGTATGCATGGAGTATATACTTATTCGTTGATATGTACATAAATGTGCATTCGGGTGTGTGCATGTGGAAGCATGGGTGTGAGGGTATGCACATGTATGTGGGTGTTGGGGTGTGTGTTTGGGTGCATGTGTGCCCTTGCATGCAACATGTTTTGGTGTGTTGTGTGAGTAGCTTCATGTGCATGTGTGCATGTGCATGTGAGGGTGCATGCGCTTGTTAGTACCTATGTGCATGTGCATTTGTGCACACATGCATGCGTGTGATAGAGGTCATTGTGCCATGCTTATTGTAATTTTTCAGGAAAGATCTCAAGATTTTGGTTATTAGTATGAGGATCAAATTGAAAAATTAAAGAAATTAATTCACTTTGTTAAATATATTTGTTTCTATTGTTTTCAGGTTCCCAAGTATGCTGCATCTTCAAGAGAAGAATGGGAGGCACAATGTCAACATTGGCCAACATCATACCATCCAAATGTATGGTATGTGGTTTGTTGTTTTGTCCATTACTTTGTCATAAGTTTTAACTTGTTTTTATATTTTATTTTTAAACTTCTAGTATAATGGACATAATTCCAAATTCTCATTGAAGACAATAGTTATGATATCTGATAAGTATCGCTTATTTTCAATGGTGAGTAGAGTACTTCAGTTGTGGGTTTATTTTATTTCGCTAGTAAGCTTTTGGTAACAAGAAAATTTTAATCAACTAATGGAATATTTCTTAAGATATCATAAGTAGTATTTGGCTACATATTAGACCTTTAGTGTAATTCCAACATAATGGGCATGAAGCAAGAATACTCTGTTAACTCATCTATCAATTTGGCTGAAGATGATTTGGTGAATTACCTTTTATTAATGTTGTGATTTGATTAATTCTATACCAAGTTGTTTATACTCTTTCTTTGTTGACTTGGAACCATAATCATATTTTAAGCTCATGTAAAACAAACATTTCGGCTTGATTCTCCTCTTGTATCTTGAGTGATCGTCAAAATTTCAGGTGATACTATAAATTTCTTAAGTTGTTAACCTAGAATAATATTCTATCAACATTGTTTGTCTATAATTCTTAGGTGAACGTTTGACTGTTGCTATTGAATTTAGTAACACATTATCTTTTTTATAGTTTCTTTCTTTTTCCTTGGTGCAGTTTTTTCTTACACGCTCTGATCAAACTAATCTGAGGATACCTCACCAAAACCTACCATACCAGTTCAGTTTGGTTTTCTTTGTGTTTGGAATCCAAACGTATGCAATAGGACCAAAAATATTTAGATGGCTCACCTTTGGTTTCCTCCTAGACCATGCTTCCTCTAGGGTCTTCTCCTTTACTGCCTGTGTCAGAGACCTGTTGAGATGATAGATTGTAGTGTACATTGCCGCTACCCAAAACTTCTTGGGAACACTCCTATTCTCCGACATACACCTGACCATTTTTGTAATAGTATGGTTCCGTCTCTCAACAACTCCATTTTGTTGTGGAGTGTAGGGTGTGGTGAATTCACGTTTGATACCTTGTTAAGCACAAAAGTTCGTGAATTTGTTTAAACATAATTAACCCTCATTATCAGACCTTAGAGTGATTATTGAACTAGATTCTTTCTACTAATGCTTTGAACTTTTGAATTTCCTTAAACATATTTGATTTTGCTTGTAGGAAAAATACCCACGTTTTCCTACTGAAATCATCAACTGATGCCATATTCATTGGTCTACATACATCTGCATGAACCAGCTAAAGGACCCTATGTGCTCTCCAAGCCTATCCTTCTGAAAATGGAGATCTGTGTTGCTTCCTTGCTTGGAAAGCTTTGCAAACACCTTGTATCTGTTGTTGAATTTCTGGTAAAGCTTCTACCATTTTCTCTTGAGCCAATTGAGAGAAATAAGATAGTTTGAGATGCCCATAATATTGATGCCAAAGAGTACTAAAAGTAGATGAACTCCTGGTTGCCTATACATGCTCCTGAACCTCTCCAGTATCAACAAGCCGATACGAAAATGACCCTCTATGCCAAGTGTGATGGTTTTATTGGAATCCTTGTCAACAATATGACACTTGTGTGCGTTGAAAATGATGTCCAACTTGGGACAATGCCACATAATTTGACTCATTGAGAGCAAATTGAGCTCCATGCCCAAAATATAGTATACATTGAGGAAAATAAGAGTTTTCCCTCCAAAGGTTATCTCAACATTGCCTTTGCCGACAATTGTATACTCCTCAGCACCATTGAAAATCATTGAATTGGAGCAAGCTGTGTACTTCATGAACCAATCCTTCATGTGAGTAAAATGTCAAGATGCTCCATAATCGATGTACCAAGCAGAACAATTGGAGTGATTTGCTAGTTTTTGGCCATGAAAGAAAAGAAGTTTGACTCATTTTGCTCAAAATGCTTTGTGACATGAGCCTTTTCTTGAGACCCTCCTTGGTTGGATTTTTGATCAGCCAACCTCATTTTGCAGTGCTTCTTCATGTGACCAAGTTTACCAGAATAATGACATGTTATAGTCTTTAGATTCTTCAAAGTATCATTAGAATTGCCTTGACCTTTCTCTTGAGGCCACTTGCCTTTGCCCTTGTCCTTGTTTGCAAAGGTCTGTTCCATACTTGGGGAATCATTGCTGCTACCAAATTGCTTCTTCCATCTGTCCTGCTGCAAGAGTTTGGCGCACAAATCGTTGAACTTCAAGTCAACATTGTTAAATGTGATATTGAGTGTTTCTATGAAATTCTCATGACTGTGGTAAGATTTTCAGCATTATAACCACCATGTCTTCTTCTTCCACTGTGCAACCTATGACTTGCAATTGATTGCAAATGTCTTTTATCTTCATTAAATGATCTTGTAAAACATCTTATCCATCATGATCAAGAACATTCCTACCAAGTCCTTGAGTACTGACAAATTTGTAAAATTTCGTGATAAATTTGGTGTAGTTAATATATCAACCATTAAGGGAGGGTAGTAAAGTAATATTGTAAGATTTAGTTTATATGGTGTTGATGTGATTTTTGTGACCGCACCAATCAGCAGAACAAAGTATTCCGTGCGCTAAGATTGCTAGAAAGATCGCACGTTCAACTCCAAGGTTCCGAAATGCTTTGGAATACCCTCAGTTGGTTCGTTGTGATATGTTGTTTTTACGAGGGGACTTACACAATTGTTCAAAAGGTTTGCAGTTGACAACAAGTTAATGATTTGAAGGGGATTTTCGTGCAAATGATTTAGCGTTGAGGTATGAATTTTCCTAAAACTAACCAGAAATATGTTGAATTGAATGGCTGCAGGGATTAGAAAATTTATGGTCTATCTAAAGGCGGGACGGGGGATCAATTTCGGAAAACTTCAACCAAACTCTGCTCCACCTCTCGTTGGACAACTTACACAAAGTTGGTGCAATCTTCAAGGGGATAGCAAGAAATTTTCAAGTTACAATCCAACATCAAGACACCGTCAAGACGACGCACACCAAGACGTGAATTATAACTGAAGTTTGGCTTATAAAATGCTCCGGTTGACCACACAAGGCAAACTTGCCATCAACAAGCTGCTAGTGGTATGGACTAAAACGAAGTTGCCTCTATCAATACCACAAATCCACAACTAAAATCTACTTGCATGAAATGAAAATTATGCTACTTTAAGCTACTTTACGCTACTTGAAGTAGAAGGGATGAAGAAACCTCGCTAGCTATTCATAACAAAGACGAATTTCACCATCAATGAAAGATCTTTTATTATGAAAGTTTTACACAACAATCTCTTACAAAAGTTTTCAAAGGAAAACTTTCCTTCTCCTCCAAAGTATACTAAGCTATCAAACTATCTCTCTGCTCTACTCTCTAGTCTGATGTCTAATCTCCAATTCTACTGTCTAATGAGGTACAAATGAGGGGGACTCCCCCTTTTATAGATAGCCCAGTCCAATGGACGACTCAGATTACAATCAAATAAATGGCTCAGATTGAGCCACCTCAGCCCTAACCCTAAAAACTGCCAGAATGAGGAGTGGTACATTAAATGAATCAAGGATTCCCACTCACTCCCAAAATAGTAAAGGCAATTAATGCCCACAATCAGTCCTCCAGAAGGTCATCATCCAGAAGTGCATTTCCATTCTCCTTTTCCTTGGTTGCAAAATCAATGAACCTGGTAATCACAACCTCGACCTCCTGAACCGAGATAGGTGGAATATGATCAAGCTGAAATTCCAACACCGTGACTGACTGTCCATGCCGTGTGCAAGATTTTCTCCAAGCAGCCAAAGCATCCTGTGTACTCTGAATCAAGCTGGAGAAAGTAGAAATGTTCTCAAAGTCATCCTGCTGTAATGTCCCCATTTTGGCCGTACACTCTTCATTTGGATTTAGCCTATTTCCGGAAATCCGTAGGCTAAGCTCAGGTGGAAAATTAGGGTTTCCTCTTTCAGATACTGCTCAGTTGGCATTCTGAGGTTGTTGTGCAGACTTACTATTTATAGCAGTTGGCTATTTTTAGTAAGTCTAATTTTGGCAGTAGCATCATTAGCAATTCAGCTCAAGTCATTTTGCTATCCGTCAGTTTCAGTTTGGCTTTGGTTATCTCCATGGATTAAGTTTTATACTTAGTCAGTTTTATGTTTCTCAGTTGTACCCCCGTGCCTAGGAATGATCACTTCATGTTGTTTTTAAAAGGGGGTCATTAAGGGGTCAATGGTGCATTTAATGAATTATTAAATGCTTTATTGTTGCAAAGTGAAGTTGGATGCCTAAAAGAGGTTGATTAATATTTTATTATTTCAAAAAGTGAAATGCTTAAAGTGGTGTCCCTTTTGGAAGTTGAAGTGATTCAACTTCTTGGAATTTGAAGTCTCTTGTTGCTTCATTTACCAATTGAAGCTTATATATTGCTGCTGTTTAAAGAGCTGATTATCTTTGGGAAATATTGTAAAGTTATGCTGCTAGTTTGAAATCTAGAATCCGGCTAAGGGAAAGCTTAGCAATTTGTCTACATTCTTCGGGCCTGAAACTATGGTTCCCTAGATGGTGGATTGAGAGTTTGCTTCATTCAGAAGTGCACATTGAGCTTCATTGTTGGAGAATTTGAAGTGTTTTTCAGTTTTTGAGCTTGCTGGTTCATTCATGGCTGAAGGTGATTTTCATTAACAACTCTTTGTACGATTTTAATATGCTTCAGGGTATTGAAGATATGGATTCCTAGCACATGGGCACCCCTTCCCATAGAAGATCAGAATTTATTTCAAAGTATTTATTTTTATTCTTGCAAAATCGCCCTTGCTAAGGGCCGTACCATGTTGGGAGCATTGAGAATTGTGCAAGTAAATTAATGGTTGCTTTTTGAAGTTGTTTCATCAGCATGACATGGGCACCTATCCTCCAGAGGTTCATTGCAATTGATTTCACTGAATTTGGAGGTAAATTGATAAAGTTATGTGCATTTCATTGATGTACAGTTTGCTGGTCTGATTTTCTGTATTCTCTATTTCTGATCAGACTTGTTAGTTTTTGATATAATGCTGGTTTGAGGTTCATTTCTATATCATTATTGTATTGTAAGAGTTAGAGGAAGTGTTACTCTAACCATTGATTGATTTGGAAGCATATTTCTTATTTGCATCTGTTTAATTCATTGTAAAGCTGATTAGTAGTACTAACAGCTATTTATTTTATTTGCTGCAATTAGTTTAAATTTCATACTCCCACGATTGAGTGGTTGAGTTTAAATAATCATCTTTCTTAATTGTAAGTTTCCCCCCACTAAATAAGTGGTTGTGTGGACTGTATTCCCCCCACGTTAATTAAGTGGAAGTGAGGATTTAAATGGCTGGCTTGCCGCCTTTAATAATGTAATAATCTCACCCACTGAATAAGTGGAGTATCCCCACTGCTTGTGGATGCCTGCATTAGCAGATGAATTGTAATTTTAGTTCAGTATACTCCTAATGATTCTCTGACCATATGCTATCACTTCGCCCACATTGGGATCTTGGTGAACATTCTTGGTTAGAGTTACTTCCATGCTGATTTGTTTTTGGAGCTAACGCTAATAAGTGGTTTGATGCTAGTTTGTGTGTCTAATTTTGGGAAAAAAGTTAAAGGGAATATTTCAGTGGTATCAGAGTAGAAGGTCTTGCCATCCTGTGGATCAATGCTTCATGTTTAGGTAGATGAGTGACAAAGATCTTCGGTACTACATCAAAAGTCGGAACAGATTCTAGTTCAGCTCCTTGTGGTATCCAAAAGTTGGTAGTTAGGCATGGCTAATGAAGAAGAGATGAAGTTGGCAGAGACTCTCTTTATCGTTGGAAAGAGGCTTGACAAAGAATTTCAGTGAAGAGAAAATGAAGAGAACATTCTTCATTTGTTAGAACAATGTTTAAGACAAGTGAAGCCATCACCTTCAGAGAAAATGGAGTTGGCACTAGCTCCTGCAGTGAATTCCTTGAATCAGCCTTATTGGTTGGGGCATCCTGATGAAGAACCCAAGCTGCTGATTTCTTCTTGTTTCATAGAGATAATAAGAATTGTAAATCCCCATTTGCCCTATGATGATGAAACTATGAAGATCATATTAAATATGATAGTGGAATGTTTTCAAGATTTGGATGAAACTGGTAGTAGCTTGTTTTCAAGAAGAGCTGTTGTTTTAAAAACATTTTCTAAAGTTGGTGCTTGCATCTTATTGATAGAAATGGAGATGGAGAATCAGATTTATCAATTGTTTAATTATCTTTTCACCTTGACCTGGAGTGAGCAAGAAGCGAGTATGCTTGCAGCTGTCATAAATGTTCTGGTCTCTACAATTAAAGAAGCTTATAGTCTTCCTGAAAGTGTCCAAACTCTTCTCTTGGATGCTTACAAACGTGAAGAGCAGATTTCTCCCACTGCTGATTTGTTAGTTAAAGAAATTTTCAGTCAATGTGAAGATAAGTTGAAACCAGTTTTGAAGAAGATTCTTGAAAATAAAGAAGAGATTTTTGAAGCTGAAGAGGAGGATGAAAGTTGGAATCCCTTTGAAGACATAGCAAAAGCTCAAGGGGTATCCACGAATTTGCACATACCCAAGCATTCTGTAGAAGAATGTAATGTATCAGTGGAAGCCTTGAAGACTAGTGAGGTACTCTTGTTTTCTACAAAGGAGAACTGTGAGTTGACTTGTGTTAAGAAGCCTCATGTTGAAGATTCAAAGAAAGAACTTTTGGAAACAAAAGTTGAAACAGAGATGCATGAAGGCCATAAGTGCAGATCCAAATGAAGGAGAAGTTCAGTTAGTTGAAAATATGTGTTCAATCAGCAATTTGCTTCTTCACAATTCTAGAGAATGTTGGTTTGAAAGTCAAGTCAAGGAGGAGAAGAAGAAAGAGGAAGTTGAAGTCTCTTCCCACTTCAAAGCTGATTTGATCAATTCTTTTGAATCATGTGTAGAAGACAACATGGGAGGAGAAGTTTCTAGTAGTTATAAGGCAGATTTCTCTTCATCAGAAATCAAGCTAAGGCAAAAAGCTAAGGAATTGGAAGGCACTATGGATGGAATGATGAAGAGTGTTCATCACATGCGAGGCAAGTTGAGGAGTACAACTCAAACCATTTTTGAAATCTTTATCCATCAAAGTGGTTCTACATCATCTCAACCAGCATATGAAGATTGCAGCTCAAGTTCACACATTGCTAATAATGGTATTCAAGTTTTGTCAAAACTTGATAGAATTCATAGGCAAGTAGAACATTTGATTCATGATGTTCCTAGGGGAGAAGTTGTATGTTGCATTTCTATTGATGACATGAAGTCCATTAAATTTGCCTTGGAGGAGATTAAATCTAGTCTTCTGCACATCATTCGTGACAAAGACATAGTGGTTAATATTGTTGACAAGGCATTGGAGTGGAATGAGCTTACCAAAGCGAGATTGCAAGAAGTGCATGATACTCTAATTGAAGCAGAGAATCAGATTTCTATTGTTCAATATTCTTGGGAACAAGAAAAGAAAAGAAGAGCAAAGGAGCTTCAAGTAATTCTTGATGAGTTTGATCTCATACAAGAAACATATGATTTGGAATGCTGTCCTGAGAGACCAAAGCATTCAAATTCTCAAGTTTTTCAAGCTTTTGACAATCTCTTGTATGAAGAAGGTGCTAGTAAGGTTTATGTAAATCCTCTCTTTGAAAATGATGAGGAAATTGCTTCAGAGATTACTAAAGAAGGGGATTTGAGTTTGTCTTCCAGCATTGGAGAGTTGATACGTGAGTTGCACGAAGTTGAATCTACTACTGCTCCTAGTGCAACCATTCAGCAAGAATTGGTAACTCTTGAAACACAAAAAAATGAAGGCATTCTTATTGTTCATCAACAAAGAGTTGATGGGTTTGTTGATGAAGGTTTAATTTATTTTTTGATGAGGATGCTTGTGAGGCTCATATCAAATTTTAGTTCATCACCATCTTCTCTTAGAGTGATAGATTTCAGAATTGTATTTGATGAAGGATTCATGGAAATTTTCCAGCTAGTCATATCAAAGAATTTGGATTTGATCTCTTCAACGAACAAAGGTTGGTTGAATACTTCTTGGGGTTTCAAGAAGTGGCAATGCAGATGGAACGAGCAAATCAAAGGATTCGTGTGAGAGCAGTTCTCCGTTTGAGAAGTGGTTCTTCATGGTTGTTAGTTTGGGATCCTAGCATTACTTGGCAAAAGGGTAATACTGTAAATTTTATGGGGGATACACCAGCATATAATATTTAGAATGTGGTTGTGAGCATTTGCTTATGTGTTGGGAAATGTTTTCAATTGAAAATCAGTAATTGGGATCTCAAGTATTTTCTTATGAAGAATGGAATACATAAAAAGAAGGTTGGATGCAGAGATAAGTGTCAAAATTTTTGTTTTATGTTTGCTACTTCCTTCTTTCTATGTCATAGGTTCTTTATTTTTGATAAAAAATTGGTGTTCTGGGAAGAAAATATGATCAAAAGTTGGTTTGTGGTGGCATGGGGTCTCTTGCTAAAGGTGCCACCAACTTGGTTCATGAGCAGTTATGCTCATTTTGATGAAAAACTCTTATGTTGCAGCTGTTGTTTGTCTTCTTGGATGCTGATTTTCCAAAAATCAGATGTCAAGATGAGTATTTCAGACCTCTTAGGAAGCTGGTTACTTCATTTACAGGCCACTCCACCTCCTATTTGGACTGAATTTCTGTCACAAATGAGCAAGGGAATGATTCAGTATGGTCAAAGTTCAGGTATGGGTTGTTCATTGATGGTTGACAGTGAATTTTGTGGTACCAACTCATACATTAATTTTTGGGACAGCGAGTTATTAGCTGATTTGATTTGTCAAATTGAGACTCTTGATGTGAGACATGTGAATATTTCTTGGAGTTCTTTTAGTGAAATCAGTTTGCTTCAAAAAAAGCATTGTGTATCCTCTTGGATAGGGATGGAGTGTGGAGCGTTGCTCTTGGTTTGGCATTGGTTTAAGTAAAGAACCAGACCAATTTTTTTTGTTTGTTTTAGCAATGCGATTACAATTCAACACGCACCCGTTAAGGTTAGCATAAACCAAAACGATGCGGAAAGTAACTGTAACCAGAATGTACACCAGGATCCCGATGTGGGCAAGGTGTGAGCATTGGTCAGAGGATCTATGCAAATGCAAACTTAAGGGAACTCTAACCAAGAATGCGCCTGTGCAGACGAGCATATGGTCAGAGGATCAATGCATGATGAACAAAATGTAACCCTAACCAAGAATGGCGCCGAGTGATGGCGAGCATATGGTCAGAGCGTCCCTAAACTACTCAACTGAAAGAAAATAGGCGGCAAGCCAGCCTCTTCCACTTATTCAGTGGGATTGTACAATAGCATAAAAGCAAGATAAAAGAAGAATGGCTGATAGTACTACTAACAGCTTACAATATGTCAGAATAATCATTTAAATCTATAGCTTTTTCAAATCCTCATTGCTGCAACTGTGTAGAATGTCTTCCAAAGACCAAATGCAACTTTCAATGCTCAATCCCTACCAAAGGGACAATTTCCTTAATTCTGATTTATCAGACCTGCAACATAAAATGGTGAAATCTGCAAACAAACCCTCACTCAAATGCTCATATCTCACTCAATTCTTATGCTAATGACAAGGAATCAAATGCAGATTGCTCTAGGCATAAAGGCGCCCCAATTAAGATCTTAAAACCTCACCAAACAACCCTTAAACTTTTTGCACAGTTCCCAAAGCTAAATCAGAATGGTATGGCCCTCTTAAAGGGGTGAACTTGCTAGATAAAATCAGAAACAACAGATAAAAATCTACAAATTTGCAAGATGGGTCGCCCCCAACAGACAAGATGATATGAAGAACACCCAGAACAATATCTTTTTGTATTTTTGATATATGAATGAAAACTGCCTACAGCTATGCAACATCAACAACTCTGAAACATGACAAAATGCTTGAATAACATCTACCAAATGCAAGAAACTCAACTACAATGCCAAAATAACCCAACTACAAGCTAACCTCTCAACTAGTTGCTATCTTTCAAGCAAGAAGGTGAGCCAATGCTAGGAGGTGTGCTTTTCCTCGAAGCGAGTGCCTGAAGATAATTCAATAGCATAACGGTGTAGTAGACAAAAGATCCCAAATGAAGAGCTGAAGCCTGATTAAATAGACATGAGAGAATCATCTAGAAGCTTCAAGAAGGCGCCCAAAACCCTAATTTCAAATTCACCTTTTCCCTCCAAAAGATGGCGTCCTTTTTCACTTGTTGAATATTTCACTTTTTTAAAATAAAAGTCAATCCTTCAAGTAGGCGTCCTTTTCAATTAGGCTCAATATTTGACTTTTAAAATATAATTTATCTCTCCATGGTGCCTGGACCCTTTAAGTCCCCCTTTTTAAAACAACTTAAAGTTGTATTTGCTAGGCAAGGGGAATATAATATTATAATGAAAATACTTATCTCTCCAAGAATTATGCGTCCAAGGCCAAAAACTGAAGTGCCAGCTGAATCAACCGAAGAAGAAGACCAACTGAACTGAACCCAACCTGTCCACTGCCAAAAATAGAATTTACTAAAAATAGTAAATTCGTGAAGTTGCTCAGAAAGCCAAACTGAACATACCACTGCGAAGCTCTCTGAAAACCCAGAAAGAATCCGCAATTAGAATTCCAAACATCAAGCAACAACCTCCTCAATATTAGGAAACCCTAATTTTTCCATCCGTGTAGCCTACGGGTCTCCGGAATAGGCCAATGGTCAACAAAAATGATCACAACTGAGAAGGGGACATTACAGTCCGCCCTCCCCAAGATTGCTTGCCCTCAAGCAATCGCAAGGCTGGATGCTGTAGAATCTCCTCATTCTCCCAAGTAGCATCCTCCAAAGGTAAATTCTTCCACTTCACCAAGTACTCTTTGATTGTTCTCCTCCTCAAAGAACGCTCTTTGGAATCAATAATCTCTTCTGGAACCAAGGTCAACTGCCCTTCTTCATCCAAGGGAGGCAACTGTGATGAAGCAACAACGTTGTGTCCAAGTGCCTTTTTGAGGCGAGACACATGGAAAACGTTGTGGACCTTACTACTCGAAGGTAGTTCCAACTCATAAGCCACTGCTCCAACCTTTGTGACAACTTTGAATGGCCCATAGAAGCGAGGTTTAAGCTTCTCAGCTCCACTCTTCTTAAGTGTGGACTGTCTGTAAGGCTGAAGTTGAAGATAAACCATATCACCAACCTCAAATGAACGCTCAACACGCTGCTGATCAGGATACATTTTCTGCTGATTTTGTGCCATTTGAAGGTTGTCCTTCAAGGATTTCAAAACATCTTGGCTTTGCTGCAACCAATCCTTGGCTTGAGGAGCTTTGCTATCACCAAACACCAAATCAGCAAAGCTAGGAGCCTCGTAACCATAGAGGGCCATGAACGGAGACATCTTGATTGACATGTGGAAAGATGAGTTGTAGTAATATTCTCCCATGTGGAGCCATTTCACCCATGCTCTTTGCTGCTCCGAGACATAGTTCCTAAGATAGCCCTCCAACCATTTGTTCACAATCTCTGTTTGACCATCTGTTTGAGGGTGATAGCTAGTGCTCGGAGTAAGCACTGTACCACTCATCCTGAAAACTTCTTGCCAAAAGGTGCTCAGGAACTTGCTGTCCCTATCACTCACAATGTTTTTAGGCAACCCATGCAATCTAAACACTTCATGGAAAAACAAATCTGCAACTTGAGCTGCTGAAAATGTGCTAGTGATGGCAAAAAAAAGAGCGAATTTGGTCAATCTGTCCACTACAACATAAATACAGTCTTTGCCTTGGGCCTTAGGCAAGCCAGTGATGAAGTCCATCGAAATGCTTTCCCATTTTTGATTTGGGATGGGAAGTAGCTGCAGTAGACCAGCTGGAAGAGAGTGCTCATTTTTGTTCATTTGACAAGTGCTACACTCCTTGATGTAACGCTGAACTTCTTCTTTCAACCCCTTCCAAGAGAACCTCTCTCGAATCTGCCTATATGTCTTGAAATACCCTTGATGACCAGCAAGTGGAATGTCATGAAAAGTCATCAAAATCTTCTTCTTAAGTTTAGAATCAGCCACCAAGAAGATTCTTCCCTTGTAGTGTATCAACCCATCAACTACCTTGTACCTTTCATCATGAAAAGTACCTTCAATAATGCTGGTTGCAAACTGATTTTTGGCATAATCAGCAAGCAACATCTCCTTCCAATCAGCAGTAAGCTCACACAGTGAGCTCAAATGAGGCCTTCTGGATAAAGCATCAGCCACAATGTTGTTCTTTCCTTTGACATACTCAATGTCAAAATCGTAAGCTTGAAGCTTACTCACCCACTTCTGTTGTCTTTCATTCAAGTCCTTCTGATGCATGAAGTACTTGAGACTATTGTGATCAGTCTTGACCACGAATTTGCTCCCCACTAGATATTGTCTGAACTTGGCCAATGCATGCATGATTGCAAGCATTTCTTTATTGTAGATTGAGTAGGTCCTTTCAACACCCCTTAGTTTTCTGCTTTCAAACACAATGGGATGCTTATCTTGCATCAAAACAGCCCCAACACCTTCTCCTGATGCATCACACTGTAACTCGAAAGGTTTGGAGAAATCTGGTATGGCCAATACTGGACAAGAACTCATGATTTTCTTGAACTTATCAAACACACTTTGAGCCTTTTCTGACCACATAAAAGCCCCCTTTTTAGTGAGGTCAGTAAGAGGAGCAGCACTTTGAGAGTAACCCTTTACGAATCTTCTGTAGAAGCCACAAAGACCCAAGAATCCCTTCAAATGAGTCAAATTTTCTGGAGGTGGCCAATCTACTATTGCCTTGATCTTTTCTGGATCAACCTTCACCCCATCAGCGCTGATTATATGACCAAGGTAGAGCAGCTCCTTCATTCCAAATTCACATTTGGATTCTTTCGCAAACAAACTTTCTGATTCAAGAATGCTAAGCACTTCCTCCAAGTGCTTGAGGTGTTCTTCCCACGTCTTGCTGAAGATGAGAATATCATCAAAGAAGATCAACACAAATTTCCTCAACTGTTTCTGGAAAACTCTGTTCATGCAAGACTGGAAGGTGGCTGGAGCATTAGTCAAGCCAAAGGGCATGACTAGGAACTCAAAATGACCATAGTGGCATCTGAATGCCGTCTTCTCAACATCTGAACCTCTCATCCGGATTTGATAGTAACCTGACCTCAGATCAATTTTTGAGAAGAATTTGGCACCATGTAGCTCATCAATCCAAGGAATAGGATACCGATTCTTTATTGTGCTTTGATTCAAGGCACGATAATCCACACACATGCGGTTGGTGTCGTCCTTCTTCTTCACAAGAACTACAGCTGAAGCAAAGGGACTCTTGCTAGGGCAAATGAAGCCTGTCTCCAGAAGTTCTTTTATGTTCTTCTCAGTTTCATATTTCTGCTTCTTAGGATATCGATACAGAGTTGTGATGACTGGTTTGGCCCCTTCTTTGAGCTCAATGACATGCTCAGCTCCTCTTTCAGGTGGTGGTCCAGGTGGTAAATTAGCAAACACCTTACTCTTCTTGGTGAGTATAGACTGAATATCTGGAGGATATTCCCTCTTTGTCTCAACTGGACTAGTTGGAAGGACTATGCATTCCGCAGCCCACTCCACTTGGTCATGTCTAATCAGCCTCTCCATCCTTTTGAATGAAACTATTCGAGGACCACCATTGGACATTCCTCTCAACACCACCCTCTTGCCATCAGATTGGAACTTGAGCTCCATTGTTTGTAGATTAAGAGAGATTTCACCAAGTGAACGTAACCATTGTATGTCCAGTACTGCATCTGTGTCACCAATAGTAACCACATAGAAGTCATCCTTGACTTCATAGTTTCCTAACTGCAAGGACATGTTAGGAACTCTTCGGGTGCATGAAATATGAAACCCATCAGCCACCATGACTTTGAAGCCTTCAAATTCTTCAGTTTTGAGACCTCTCTTTGCAACCACACCTTCATCAATGAAGTTATGCGTCGCACCAGTATCAATTAAGGCAACAATACGATGACCTCCAACTCCACCACGAACCTTGAAAGATTCGTTCTTTTGGAAACTAGAGAGTTGGGCAATAGGGCCCCCAACTCCTTGCTCATGATCGGACTCTTCTGTGGCTCTTTCATCTTCGCTGTCCCCAAAATAAGACTGCTGATCAGACATATCAGATGCTGATTCATAATCAGAATAGGTCCCCATTTGATTATAACGCCCTCTTCTAGGACATCTATGGCCTTTAGTCCAAGGCTCTAAACATGTGTAACACTTGCCCTCCTTTCTGAGCTGTTCACGTTGCTCTTCAGTCAACTTAGGTGGAAACTTCTTGTGCTGATTAGAAGAATGTCTCTTATCCTTTTTATGGCCAAAAGGCTTACGCGGAAATTTGGGCCTAGGGGCTGATAACTCCATACTTTGAGACTTCTTGATTGCCTCATCAAGACTTGGTGGATCAAAAGCTTTAACCCACCCTTTCAAGGGTTCAACCAAACCTTCGGAAAACAAAACAACCAATCTTCTTTCGGTGATGTTGGGCACCATCACAGAAAGTCTCTGGAAATCAGCAATGTAAGAGTCCAAGGAGCCATGCTGCTTCAGTTGTGCAAGCTCACGAAATCTTACTTCAGGATCCTTAGTGTCGAACCTTTCAATCAGCTTGTTGGTGAATTCTCCATAGGTTCAAATAAGGTTATGGCCAAGTGTGACCAAACCATGGTACCACCACTCATGGGCAGCTCCCTCTAAATGAAGTGTTGCAAACTTGATGGCATCTTCTTCTGGCATGGGACGAAGTGAAAGGTAGTTGTCTAACTTCTGAACCCACGATCTTGCTGAACACTTATCACTTCCATCGAAGTGAGCCAATGTTACCTTCCCTAAGGCTTGATGAAAATCAGTTCTAGGAGCCATATAAGCTCGGTTATCAGCTCTTCCTCCGTTTCTTCTGTTTCTCTGGTTCAAGAATTGATCAAAGGACCATTGGTCTCTAAGATCAGGAGGTAGGGTGGCATACTCCATGTAGGCTTGCCTGGCATCGTCTACCAAAGGAATGGTAGCTTCAACTTCTTGTTCTTCCCTCGAAGTGAATGTAGGAAAGAGCGGCCTAGAGGCTGATCCGCTAGAGATGGCATCATGCTGTCCAATAGTTCTACTGCCTCCATTACCATTGTTCCCATTGTTCCCATTGACTCCACTGCTTTCTCTTGTAGCATGGTTTTGATTAGGAATAAGATTCTGAGGGTTCTGCTGGTCCATTCGATCAAGTTCAATCATTCCATCAAATTTCTTTTCCATTCTTTCATCTCTTTCATCCATGGCCTGCTTATGACTTTCAACCATGTTCTCAACTGTTTTACCAATATCAACTAATTTGCCTGTTTCTCTCAAAGCTCCTGATAAAGTATCTGCTTCTAGCACTAGCGAAAGCTGTGTCTGCTGTCTTCTGGCCTGACCTCTGGTGAAGTATCTGCAATCACTGTCACTCATCTGACCACTGAATCACTGTTGGGCATAGGTTGGCAGAATCATGGCTCTGATACCACTGTAAAGAACCGGACCAATTTTTTTTGTTTGTTTTAGCAATGCGATTACAATTCAACACGCACCCGTTAAGGTTATCATAAACCAAAACGATGCGGAAAGTAACTGTAACCAGAATGTACACCAGGATCCCGATGTGGGCAAGGTGTGAGCATTGGTCAGAGGATCTATGCAAATGCAAACT
This sequence comes from Sequoia sempervirens, assembly GCA_007258455.2. NCBI lineage: Eukaryota > Viridiplantae > Streptophyta > Pinopsida > Cupressales > Cupressaceae > Sequoia > Sequoia sempervirens. Next base: position 790,447 of record VDFB02018296.1, on the reverse strand, counting down.
TAAGGGAACTCTAACCAAGAATGCGCCTGTGCAGACGAGCATATGGTCAGAGGATCAATGCATGATGAACAGAATGTAACCCTAACCAAGAATGGCGCCGAGTGATGGCGAGCATATGGTTAGAGGGTCCCTAAACTACTCAACTGAAAGAAAATAGGCGGCAAGCCAGCCTCTTCCACTTATTCAGTGGGATTGTACAATAGCATAAAAGCAAGATAAAAGAAGAATGGCTGATAGTACTACTAACAGCTTACAATATGTCAGAATAATCATTTAAATCTATAGCTTTTTCAAATCCTCATTGCTGCAACTGTGTAGAATGTCTTCCAAAGACCAAATGCAACTTTCAATGCTCAATCCCTACCAAAGGGACAATTTCCTTAATTTTGATTTATCAGACCTGCAACATAAAATGGTGAAATCTGCAAACAAACCCTCACTCAAATGCTCATATCTCACTCAATTCTTATGCTAATGACAAGGAATCAAATGCAGATTGCCTTAGGCATAAAGGCGCCCCAATTAAGATCTTAAAACCTCACCAAACAACCCTTAAACTTTTTGCACAGTTCCCAAAGCTAAATCAGAATGGTACGACGCTCTTAAAGGGGCGAACTTGCTAGATAAAATCAGAAACAACAGATAAAAATCTACAAATTTGCAAGATGGGTCACCCCCAGCAGACAAGATGATATGAAGAACACCCAGAACAATATCTTTTTGTATTTTTGATATATGAATGAAAACTGCCTACAGCTATGCAACATCAGCAACTTTGAAACATGACAAAATGCTTGAATAACATCTACCAAATGCAAGAAACTCAACTACAATGCCAAAACAACCCAACTACAAGCTAACCTCTCAACTAGTTGCTATCTTTCAAGCAAGAAGGTGAGCCAATGCTAGGAGGTGTGCTTTTCCTCGAAGCGAGTGCCTGAAGATAATTCAGCAGCATAACGGTGTAGTAGACAAAAGATCCCAAATGAAGAGCCGAGGCCTAATTAAATAGACGTGAGAGAATCATCTAGAAGCTCCAAGAAGGCGCCCAAAACCCTAATTTCAAATTCACCTTTTCCCTCCAAAAGATGGCGTCCTTTTTCACTTGTTGAATATTTCACTTTTTTAAAATAAAAGTCAATCCTTCAAGTAGGCGTCCTTTTCAATTAAGCTCAATATTTGACTTTTAAAATATAATTTATCTCTCCATGGCGCCTGGACCCTTTAAGTCCCCCTTTTTAAAACAACTTAAAGTTGTATTTGCTAGGCAAGGGGAATATAATATTAAAATATAATATTATAATGAAAATACTTATCTCTCCAAGAATTATGCGTCCAAGGCCAAAAACTGAAGTGCCAGCTGAATCAACCGAAGAAGAAGACCAACTAAACTGAACCCAACCTGTCCACTGCCAAAAATAGAATTTACTAAAAATAGTAAATTCGTGAAGTTGCTCAGAAAGCCAAACTGAACATACCACTGCGAAGCTCTCTGAAAACCCAGAAAGAATCCGCAATCAGAATTCCAAACTTCAAGCAACAACCTGCGCAAAATTAGTAAACCCTAATTTTTCCATCCGTGTAGCCTACGGGTCTCCGGAATAGGCCAACGGTCAACAAAAACGATCACAACTGAGAAGGGGACATTACAGTTTAGAAGCATGTTTGAAAATATTTTTGTTGTTGATCAGAATTATGACAGGAAGATTTGGAGGTCCTACAAACTGATATGGGACCTGTTGACGTGTTTTTCGTGACTGCACCAACGCAGAATAAAGTCGCCAACGGCTACCCTATTCTCTCTTGATCAAAGTATTCCGCACGCTAAGATTGCAAGAAAGTTCGTGCATTCAACTCCAAGGTTCTTTTAATGCGAATAGGCTCAGTTTGGCTCGATGTGATTTGTTGGTATTTCAAGGGGACTTACGGAATTATTCGGCAGCGGAGAAAGGAATTGAAATGCTCGAAAGATTCGTCTATGAAGCGCGGGTTTCCTATTCTTACCAGAAAGTACTGAATTTTAAATGGTGCAAGGTTTAGAGGTTCTAAATCTATTCTAAGGCGTGGGACATGGCGATCAATCTTCACAAGTTTTTAACCGGACTTCGCTTTGCCTCGCATCGGACAGCTTCCACGGAGTCGGTGCAATCTTCAAGGGAGATGACTAGAGATGTTCAAACCACCACTTGACATAAAGATACCATGACAACGACGCATACCATTATTCAAACTGTGATTGAAGTTAAGTACATGATATTCTAGTTGACCACACAAGGCACATTCACCATCAGCAAATACACTAGTGGTATGGATAGACGAAGTTGCTTAGATCAAACACCACATTCCACAACTAACATCTACTTGCATGGAATGAAAATTATACTACTTAGAACTATTTATGCTACCATTTGAATCAGAAGGACGAAGAAACCTTGCTAGCTACTCACAATAAAGACAAAATTCACCATCAATGAAAAACTCTTTTATTGAGAGAGTGTTCATAACAATTTCTTATAAAGTTTTCAAAGGGAAAACTTTCCCTCTTCTTCAAACTACACTATCAATCTATACTAAGCTACTTCTAAGTTGTCCCTCTACTCTATGTCTATTCTAATCTTCTCTACTATCTACTGAGATACAAATGAGGGGGACTCCCCCTTTTATAGTTGGCCAAGTACAACGGACGGCTCAGATTACAATTGACTGGATGGCCCAGATTGTGCCACCTCAGCCCTAAACAAGATTTGCCCTAAAAACCACCACCAAGAGGAGTGGGGTAATAAATGAGCCATAATGTAGAGCATCCTTCTAGAAGATTCCATCTTTAAAACGCGTTCACACTGTTCTCGATCTTCATGCTCTGTTGATCGCTTGGAGGGTAAAAGATTCTCTAAGATCGCCTCCTCAGATAATAAAATTTGATAGAATCTGGAGTTCAACTGCTCTTGATTTGCTCGAGCTTCCATTCTTTTCTCCATCTTGAGTTTTGAAAACATTTCATCTTTGTCACTTGAGCCCCAACACTTAGCCACTTTTTTGCAACTTTCTCCCTTCGAGATTGAGATGTCGTCTTGAATCACTTGCTTCGTCACCCTAAGTCATCATCGCTTGATCTCGACGTTCCTCCTGCAAAACAAGCAAGGAGAAGAGCATCAGAACATTTCATAACATAAATTCAACTTACCGGGATTTTCATGTTTCGACTTCCAAGCGTTCATCGCCCTCACTAGCAAACTTCATCCTTCTCAAGGGCGTATCATACAATTAACTTCAATTGCATCCTCAAGAAATTCATTTCACCTGTTGTAGCTCTGACAACCTTGGTTTTATCCATCTCTGGCTCAAGAAAACTATCTTCACGAAGGATTTAAGCAAATTCACCTAGGCAGTTCCTTTCAAATTCATCGTCTGGAGAATTTCACCTTGAAAACACATTTTCTTCATTTTGCCTTAGAAAATTTTCAAATTTCCCTTAGGAAAACTCGTCAATCCAGTGCCCACTTGAAATCCTCATCCTGAAGGCCGCAGCGAAGCATGGAAGACCTTAAAATCAACTCCTCATCGATAATCTTCAATACCCAGAAGAAAATTTTCTTTGAAACGCGATGAATCCATGGGTGCACAACGAACGGGTTCATTTAATTTTTAAATTTTTAAACCTTAGAAAAATATTATTCCGCCAGTTTGAATCCGTTCTTCATCTGTGATCGTCCTGTGTTGCTCTGACTTGAAAATTGTTTATCAACCTGTGCAACTGGCATTCTCTGACTTCACCTCAGGCAATTCACTCGGGCTTCAGGAAAATTCATCACTTCACCAGACTTAGGCGTTTTCCTTAAGGGAGAAAATACTTCATGCCTTAGAAATTTTTTGAATCACTTAGCACTTTGAAAATTTTATTCATTCCTCAATCACTCTGCCTGTGGTGGGGAAAATTTTATTTTGCTTCACTTGGAAAATTTTCCTCGAAAGCACAACATATTTTATTTTTCATCTAGCAACTTCCAACGCCTAGGCATGTATTATTCATTTTCCCTTTACCTCACACCTTGCATGGCGCACATCACACTTAACATATTTTATTTTTCATCACCCACCACCCTACACACTTGAATTACTTTGGGCACATTTTCTTTGTCATGGAGAATATTTTCAACGCCTAACTTATCACTCACCAACCTATACTCTTTAGGCGTACATCACACTTAGAGGGGAGTATTCAACACGCTTAGCACCTCACTTTCCACTCACCACTTTACACTCACCTTAGGCGCATTTGGCACTTTATGAGGAATTTTCAACACACCTAGCAATATTCTCCCTTCCCTTTGGGCACACTTCATACTTGAAGAAGGATGAACTTTAAACGCCAACTTTGACTTAGCCATTACATGATTTTCAACGCCCTTGTCTCCTTCTAAATTTGCATGGATATCTTCGCATGGAGATGTTTTGTCTTCACATGCCCTCATATAGGCGCATTCAAAGGAGAGAGGAGAAAGTCAACCTTCTTAGCATGTTAGGGCGCATTTGGCCATGTGTGGAGGATAAAGTTTAAAACATGGGCGCATATGGAAGGTAGTGAGGAATATCCCACACTTAGAAATTTTTTTAAACATTTCTACCTTGCATGAGGGCGCATATAGCATGTAGAGGAGAATAACTTTCTAACACCTTCCCTTGTTGACTTCAAATGTGGGCGCATTTTGCATGATGAGAAGGATAACTTTTACCACGCCTCCAACAAATGACTTTTCAGCTTCCATGTTTTTGTCCTTACATGCCCTCTTTTGGGCGCATTTTGCCTAGGCTGAAGGATAAAAGTTGTTGACTCCTTTGACCTTTTTCATTTTGGGCGCATTTGAACATGCATGAAGGTGGCGCATTTAGGGGGTGGTGGAGGATAAACTCCAGACTTAGAAAATTTTGCCATCAACTCTCTCAACTTGGGCGCATTTTGATGGGTGAGGTGGATGAAAAACTTTGACTTTCTTTGACTCACTTGCTTTGGGCGCATTTTGGCCTAGGAGGTGAATTTTTTACACTTAGAAATTTTTTGAATGCTGCCAGCTTGCATGTGGGCGCATTTTCCATGTGATGGAGGATGGAAATTAACACTTAAACATTTTCTTGACTTCCAGCTTGATGAGGGCGCATTTTACCCCTGGAGGTGGACGAAGTCTCAGACTTAAATTTTTTTTTTTTCCTTATGCTTTCACCTTGAGGGCGCATTTTCAAGTTCCTGCAGGAAGTTCAACATTTTGTATTTTTCTCAAGGCCTCCAGCTAAAGTGGTCGCATTCTGATGGTGGTAAAGGATGAACTCCAGACTTAGTCCTTTTTCCTGACTTCTGCCAACTTCACAACGTCCTGCTATTTATAGTAAGCCCCTCAATTTTCACACTTCCGAGGCTCAGATTGCTTTGAAATTTTAAACACTGGGTCTTCGCGACTCCATCAATCTGTCGACACTGCCATTCTGAGTCGGCCTGCTATTTTTAGCCCATTTTTGAAGGTGATTTACTATAAATAGTAACTACTTGTTTTTGATAGCTCCACTGCTCCGATTAACATGAAATTTGAATGAGGCGCTCCTCACCACGTGACCTACCGGCTAACATCACCACATGCACCCGATTTACTATTTTTAGCCAGTTTCCAAATTGACTTACTATAAATAGTAAGTGCTCCGTTTGACTTCAAATTTTACCAGCAGATAGCCTGAACGACGCTGATTGTGGTGGTTTACACTGGTTTTCGAAAATTCTGCCTTTTTACCCCTCTTTTCAGGCTCTGAAATTGGAAACCCTAATTTGTTCTGCATGTGTATCAAATGATCTCTGTTTGCTCTCGTTTCTGTGGCATTGTGATCAGCGCATGATTCTGAACTGCTGGGAAGCAGCTGCCGGGACGCACCTGCTAAAAATAGTAAGTTCCTTACTGAGTGGTTATCTCTGTTTGCATGTCACACCATCGCGAAGCTCTCGAAAAACCCATCAGGAATCATCCGACATGCACAAGAAACCCTGACATGCAAACCCTAAAAATAGCCTCGGAAGACTGAATTTTGAAAGTTGTCGTCTCGACTTGCATGTTACATCATTGCGAAGGTCTCGAAAAACCCAGAAGGAATAACCAGACATGCAAAGAAAAACTTTGCATCTGAACCCTGAAATTTGCTTCGGAAGCTGGACTGCTAAAAATAGAAAGTTGTCTGTTTTCGCTCAAATTTTGCATGCAATGTGACTGTCAGAATCTCAAAAATGCTGACAAATTGCCTGTAATTTCACACTTACTAAAAATAGTAAGTACCTCAGAATCGGATGAAAATTTGCTGGGAGCGTGCTGGAAACATGCTGACAACAATGTTAAGCTCAATTTTCAATTTATTCACTTCGTTTGACCCTAGGTTGACCAGGAAAGCACAAACCCTAATTTTCAGACTTGGCCAAAACTTCGATTCAAACTCAGTGACGGAGAAATCCCGGAAAGCAGATCATAGAAAAGAGACAGACGGAGAGAGAGACAACAACAAAACGACCGAAAAGCAAAGCCAAAATTAGGGGGTCTCCATTTGCAATGGGGCGATGTGTGAAAAACGTCACAACAGGACCGGAGCACCAACATGTTTGGTGCATTGTCTTTTGTGAATCGTGACATGTTGATCCACTTTGAGTATTCAGTTGTTTTAATTAGAGTAGCGCAACAGATTAGAGGAACAGTGTTCCTGAGAAAGATTTGGAATCCTGGTATCACTTGGGTTTTCTATTCCACAGTTGAAGATGATGAAGCCAATGATGGTCTTCTAGAATTTATTCCCATGATGTTTCAGTTTAATTTTAATCTAGTGATTTCTTGTGTTGAAATCTGTTAGTAGTATATTTTACTTTGTAGTCGGCCTTGGTCGTAGTCGGCCAATTTCTAATAAAACAATAGTTAGTGAGAATAATACATGTCATGTACTTCGGATAGTCATGTTCAAATTAATGTTAATGTTATGAAACGTCATGTCGGTTGGTTATCTAACCACCGCCAAACGTTATATGTAGTCTGTTGGGATAGTCGGGAGATAGTTATGTGCCGATGGTTATATTGTTAAGCACTGCTGACACTCCTTGATTGTACATGATATTTTTGAAAATGAATAAAGTTTCTGGCATTCAAATATGATATCTTTCTGGTTACTATTTTATTCTATGTTTTGCACATGACTAGTTTGCCAGTAGTACGTAAGATTTGAATTACATTCCGTAGGCAAACATTTGGCGCCGTTGCCTGAACGGACTAGGGCATCACCTGCCATGGCAGCGTAATGGGTCAACCAGCGGAAGAATCTGTAAATGCTAATGAGGAACGGGAAGACTCATTGACAGAAGATCTGGTAAATTTGTGGAAAATATCATTACGTGACCACGTGCGTAGGGAATCTCACATTCAGGAGATCCTTGAGGAAGTCATCTGGGATCGGTTGGAAGTAAATGACGAGGTGAACCATCTCTTGAATTGCATGCCCAGGTTACTGGCCTGCCATTTCATTATCTTGCAGGATTTGCGCGATGAAGAGGATCGCGAGCGCCGAAGGCAGCAAATCATACAACTTTGCGAAGACAGAACCAAACGTGAAGAGGAAGAACGTTATACTAGCCGGCGCCGTACTTCCGGCAACCAACAATGATTGCTTGAACAACTAATAAATGCCCGTACGGCCGAACAAAGACAAGCATCGAGTACCTGACGGGCACGGGACTTCCGAAGAGCAAGTTCGACGATCACTCAGGCTGCAAGAACAAGAAAACCGGCGAAGACGACTAAAGCAAGTCGGTAAGGAATTGGATGAGGACTTAATTGAAATAAATCAGAGCATAAAAAGAACATATGAAAATCTGACAAGAATAGACACATCCATTGAACGAGCGCACCACAGTTTGACAGAAGGAAGGGACGAAGACCCCTTCAGCACTCCACACGTAGGAAGATATGACCCCTATGGAAATGAAGATGATTTGAATAGAAGCATCAGAGGATTTCAAGAGTTGTCCCTCTCGGACGACGGCGAACAAGTAAGGCGTGGAAGACCAGAGCTTAAGACCCCAAGGCAGAAAGAGCATCGGAGGGAACCCGAGGAGATCCACGGTGTTGAGGACGCTGACGGAGGACGTGGGAGTGACTCGTACGTGGCAAAGAGTGCAAGTGACGCGCAAGGACGTAGCGAGGAAACCACTAGTCTAATCGGGTCCAACACACAAGGAGGTCAACCAGGAAAGATGGCTCATTCGGAACGTCAAAAGTTGCCAAAATTCATGGGGAATGGCTCTGAGGATCCCGTACGGCATTGCAAGACATGTGAGACAACTTGGATAGCCAGCGGGCAGGATGATCCCGACTAGTGGCTGAAGGCATTTCCAGCGACACTCAGAGACAGTGCCATTGATTGGTACTCGGAATTGGATCAAGCACAAAGAGCTACATGGAGGGTATTAAAGCAAGCTTTCCAGGAAGAATTCAAACTTCTACAGGACGATAGCGAGATTGTCACAGAAATATATCATACTAAACAAGGAAAGCACGAGAACGTGCGGAACTACAACAGGAAGTTGAAAGACTTGATAGGGAAGCTTGAGGAACAGTCGGCAGATGGCTTAAAGAAAAGATGGTTCATTGAAGGATTGATTCCCTCGCTCCGGCGAAAAATGAAAGTAGTACCACCATCCTCGTACACCGAAGCATACAATTGGGCGATTGACATTGAAAGTGAGAACATGACATCCTTGAAGGGGAAGAAGAGGGATGACGAAGAGAGTGCAGAGGAAAGCGAAGATGAATCGGCAACTGTACAAGCTCTTCGGCGAGATATGATGCGGATGATGAAAGAACTGAAAGCCGATAGGGAAGGATCCAAAGAGGCAAATGAATTATGGTGTATCGATTGCAAGACGGAAGGCCATACAAAGGCGAATTGCCCAAAAAAGTTATTCTGTGATATCTGCCAAGTTATGGGACACTCCGTTAAGGAGTGCCCATACAACTTAAAAACCAGAAGTTCGCAAGTATTCTTCACCCAAGGCAAACAGTCAACTCCTTCGACCACACCGCCAAAACCACAGAGCAACAACGCATCCCCTGGAGGCTACCGTAACAATCGGCGAAATACGCCCAAAAGCAAGATTCATTATGATAGCAAGGGACGGCCCATGATCCAATGCCGAAATTGTAATGAATGGGGTCACTTTGCGAGGGATTGTCCGAGCGGCCAAGGCACCGTGGGAAAGCTATGCAAGTGGTGTGGACCGGGTGATCATGAAGACACCGACTGTCCGAAGCAGAAAGGTAGTATCAATATGCTGGAAGTAGCCGACGAAGAAGTCTTGGCAATTACAAGGGCGCAGTCAAAAGGGGCAAATTATCCAGACCCTCGTACGGAGAAAGAAAGATTTTGGGAGGCCAAGACAAAAGTAGAAGAGGCAATGGCGAAGGAATGCAGGAATCCTAAAGCTACCAGTACGTTGCTATAATCGGAGTCGGAGAAGAATATCGTACGGCAGGTGCTTCACACAACTGTACCAATTAAGGTAACTGATCTCTTGCAAACGATGCCTTATCTCAAAGTAGCGCTTACAAATGTTATTGAAGAAAATCTTCATAAGGGTCCACCAGAACGAATGCCAGAACTAGTAGTCGAAACTGCCGACCCAATGCTACTCGCAGTAAGCATCGGGAGGAAACCGGCTGTCGTCGAGATGGAAATCTTGTGAATGAAGTTATCTAACACTATCGTCGATGGAGGTTCGGGAGTAAACGTACTGCCAGAAGAGACCTGGAAGTGTTTGGGTAAGCCGACTCTTTGGCCCTCGACATTCCACCTCGTGGGAGCATATCAACATGGCATCAGACCATTGGGTACACTAATGGAGCAGAAGGTCTTGATTGGCACGCAGCTGTTTCTGCTAAATTTTGTAGTCATCCCCCTGGAGAAAAAGGCGTACGATGCACTCTTGGGACGGGGATGGTTGATAGCTGCCAAGGCAACCCACAATTGGAAGAGAAATACACTCTCCATAGAAAATCGGGGGAGGAAATACACTATTGATCTGAAGAACCAGGCCGTCAGTGAGGATCTAGCATCTTCGGCATCTGAATCCGGGGGAGAATCAGATGATGATGAGAGAAAGCTAATGGAACCAGATGAAGAAGGGGTACTGGAGATTGGGAGTTGCTTTGAGGATGAGACTAGTTCACTGAACAAACTGTTTCACTGGCAGATGGAGGATTATGAAGTCTTCCAACCTCATTGCAACATGCTACAAGTCGAGGGGGAAGCAGAAGAAGACAAAGGCTCGACCAGTGAAACATTTCCTCCTAAGTACAGAGAATATAAAGAAGGTATGGCAGAATTGGATGTGACGCTAGCACATAAGTTTGAACAAGACAAAATAATCAAGTACGAGGAGCCAACGATGAAGAAGGTAAACCTTGGGGAATTAGAAAAACCTAAGGAGATCCTTGTGGGTGACGATTGGGACCCCGTACTCAAAGCGGCAGCGTTCAGAATCTTCATGGAATATAAAGATGCTTTCGCCTGGACGTACAAAGATTTAAAAGGCGTACCACCGGAGTTATGCGTGCACAGGATCCCTCTCGTACCGGGAGCCTAGCCCGTACGAAAGCGACCGTACAGAATGAACAAAAACTATGCCGCTAAAGTACAAGAGGAGATTGAGAAGATGCTGGAAGTCGGCATCATTTTCAAAGTGGAGGTCAGCGAGTGGGTATCATCGATCGTGATATCCTTGAAGAAAGAGAAGGAGCAAATTAGAATCTGTGTTGAGTTTCGTAGTTTGAATGCAGTGACTATCAAGAATCCATTTCCTATTCCCTTCACTGACTCAATTCTGGAAGAAGTTACCGGGCATGAAATGTACTCCTTTCTAGATGGCTTCTCGAGTTACAATCAAATCAATATCGCGGAGGAAGACAAATTAAAGACTACGTTCGTGGTGGACGACGGGGTGTACGCATACAACCGAATGCCGTTTGTATTATGCAACGCACCAGCTACATTCCAGAGGATAATACTCCACATTTCTGATAAAATGTCGGTAGGTAATTTCAAAGCCTTCCTCGATGACTGGTCAATTTATAGTGATAAGGAAAAACATTTGAAAGCCTTAGGCGAGTGCATGGAACGGTGTAGAGCAGCCCGCCTTGCCTTGAATCCGAAGAAATGTAGATTTATGGTGCCACAAGGGAAGTTGCTTGGACACATTGTGTGCAAAGTTGGGTTGAAAACTGATCCCGACAAGGTGCAAGTGATCGTACAGATGGAGGCTCCGGGGAACGTCACCGGTGTGAAGTCCTTCCTCAGGCATGTGGGATACTATCGGAGATTTATTAAATTTTTTTCCCAAGTGTCGTACCCTCTCGACCTACTGACGAGGAAAGGCCAACCATTTATATGGGCTGAAGAACAGGAGAAGGCATTTCAGGAACTGAAGGATCGATTGATCAGCTCACCCATATTGATGTACCCGGATTGGGATAAGGAGTTCCACGTACATGTAGACGCCTCTAATTTTGCCATCGGAGCAACTCTAGCACAAGTGGGAGCACACGGGTTGGACCACCCGGTATTCTTTTCCATTCGGCTACTTTCAAAAGCAGAAAGGAATTACAGTACGACCGAGCGTGAGGCATTAGGAATGGTTTACTCCATATAGAAGTTTAGGCACTACCTCCTAGCCACGCCGTTCACTTTCTATGTGGATCACCAAGCCTTGATGTACCTGGTGAACAAGCCAATTATCCAAGGACGGGTGAGTAGATGGTTACTTTTGTTGCAAGAATTTACGTTCACCATCATCGTACGGCCGGGAAAGAGCCATGTTATTGCCGATCAATTATCCAGAATCCGGTTTGGCAAACTTGCTGAGGGAGGGGTGAATGAATACTTTCCGGATGCACACTTATTCTAGATTGCAATATTGCACTCATGGTACGAGAAGATTGGAGAATATCTGTCCACATCCACGTTCCCGAAAGAAATGCCACCAGCCGAAAGAAGGAAGCTTGTCCTCAAAAGTAAGACATTCCAGTTGATCAATGGGTTACTCTATAAGATTGGACCCGACCAGATCCTCTGGCGATGTGTCATAGAGGAAGAGATACCTGGCGTACTAAAGGAGGCGCATGAAGGATTGGCTGGCGGCCATATGGGACTAGATGCTACAGCAAGGAAAATTCTCTTGGCAGGCCTATGGTGGCCGACGATGCACACTGATGCTAAGGAGTGGGTGTTAGGCTGTGACACTTGCCAGAGGGTTGGAAAACCATTGAAGCGGGACTTCATGCCACTGCATCCCTCACAGCGATAGGAATTGTTCGAACGATGGGGATTGGACTTCATTGGACCATTAAAGGTGAGTCACTTGCATTGATGCCGATATATTGTGGTCGCTACTGAATATCTGACGAAGTGGGCTAAAGCTCGAGCATTGCCAGACAATACAGCGCAGAGTACGGCAAGATTTCTCTATGAGCAAATAGTGACACGGTACGACATCCCCATTCGGATCACGAGTGATCGTGGAGGCCATTTCGTTAATCATGTTATCAGGTTTATGACGACAGAGTTCCGAATTTTTCACAACCTGTTGAGTCCGTACTACCCGCGAGCTAATGGCCAGGCGGAGTCTATAAATAAGGTGCTTGTATCAGTTATTCACAAATCATGTGGCGTGGAAGAAGCTGACTGGGAAGAAAGGTTACCAGCCGTCCTATGGGCATATCGTACAACGTACAAGGTAACAACGGGCCACACGCCCTTCCAATTAATGTATGGTCAGGAGGCAGTGATGCCGATGGAGTACATGGTACCAAGCCTAAGGATAGCTGTGGAGAATCGGTTGGGTGATATTGAAAGTCTAAAACAAAGACTATACCAACTGAATAAGCTGGATGAGCGAAGGGTGATGGCACAATGGGCAACGGAGAATATGCAGCGGCGAAGGAAGTATTGGTACGACAAGCACCTCCGGCGAATGAATTTCCGACCGGGATAGTTAGTTCTGAAATATAACGGCCATAACGAGATCAAGCCGGGGAAGTTTAAAGTTCGTTGGTTAGGACCGTTCCGAGTACGGGAAGTATGTGACAATGGTTCTATAAAGTTAGAAAATCTAGATGGGTCTCTGATATCGGAGGCAATCAACGGATCGAAGTTAAAGCCATATCAGGAGAGAAAGGAGAAGAATACTATCGCCATCAACATGTTGGGCTATGCCACAAAGGAAGATTGGCCTGTGCAAAGTGAAGGCCCGAGAGAACAAGACTGGGGACTAGGAGGTCCCGGATATGTAGCAGATGATGTCTAGGTAGAATCAGGCCGAGATCAAATAATTGAAGAAAGGCTGGCAGAGAAGCGAGTGGAAGGAATTGCAGTACCACGGATACACAAGCACCTAACCAATGCAGTGTTCGGAACCCCTGCCCTATGGCGTCGAATGGGAGGACACTGGCACTATGTGGCCCCTTATGAAGGAGTAAAACGAGGATATGTAGCCAAGGAATTGGACACGGAAGCCCAGGCGGAAAAAGAGAAACAAGAAGGCCATGAACAAAATGAGCACCAGAAGGATGACGAGGAGGTGGACTGGGACGATGAACAATGGGAGGCTTACTTCGAGAAAAAGGCCCCTTGCTTAAAGATAGTGTTGAGGAAAAAAGATACATTTGTGTCAACGGTGGACGGGTATATAGAAGATCTTCTGAAACAAATGCGTCGGGAGAGAAGAAAAGTACCAAGGGTTAGGAAGATAGCAACTCAAGAAGGACTCTGGAAAATAATTCATAACCTGGCGGGACCACCAGCAGTACAAGGTGACGATGTTATGTGGTATCAACAATACGGCGGAAGATACATCGACGAAAGTTTTCGAGGTATTGGTCCTGCCCCTTTACTTGATAAATGGTTTGATATAGAGTATATAGGAACGTGCTGTGAGGAAGAATGTTATAAAAGGCCACTGCACACATGTAAATGGTACTACACCTTGGAATTAAAAGTTCGGGAACACAGTGAAACAAAAGGGATGAAAAGAAAAGAAGAGAGAAGGGAGGAGAGAGAAAATGAACATAAGTTGAAAAAAATAAATATAGAAAGGAAAAAAGCTATGAGACATCAGAAAATAAAGGAAAATAAAAGAGTTAATAAGGAAGAACAAGGCGAATGGGGAAAAAAGAAAGAAGAAAAAAATAAAAGAAATATGAAGGAAGTCAGAAAAGAAAGTAAAAGAAAGTAGAAAAAATTAAATAATAAATTAAACGACTTGGACACCAAGAAAAGAAGTATTAAAATGCGAAAAATTAAAATACAAGTAGTCATGAGAAGAAGTGGGCGCCTAAGGGAGAAAGTGATCAAATTAAATAAAGTTGGAAATGAAATAAATACAGAAACCCCAATCGTATGGCCATTTAAAGATAAGATAGCTTGGAGAAAGGGCAAAATACATTGAAATCACAAAGGGAGAGAAGAGAACAAAAGTCCGTACGGATTTATCAGTAGCAGAGGCATGTCAAGCACAAGGAAGGAGATCGTACGACACCCTCATCAATTTCTAAGTCTTGAGGTCATACGACCTTCAAAGGATCTCCAAATCGTACGGCTGTCACAAGTCTTCACAGCGTACGGCGTTTTCATTCTTTGCACATCGTACGACATCATCACATCAGGCAATTTCGGCGAAGTACCTCAAGGCGTACGACATTCACCAGTCTTTCAAGCCGTACGAAATTCGCACAGGTGCCAGGTCGTACGGAATTCACAGAAGCCCAAGGTCGTACGGAATTTGCAAGATCTACAGGCCGTACGACATTTTCAAGATCTCCAAGTTGTACAGAATTCACAGTGTCCAGGTCTCAAGGAATTCACAAAGTCTTCAGGTCGTACGAATTTCATAGAAAAGCCAAGTCGTACGGATTTCCCAAAGTTGCCAGGCCGTACGGATTTTACCAAGTTCTCAGGTCGTACGGATTTCACTCTCTTACATCGTACAGCCATTCAGTCAAAGCGTACGACCCTCCAGTCAAAACATACGAAATTTCCAGAGTTGCAGAGTCGTACGGATTTCACAGATCTTTCAAGTCGTACGAATTTTTCAAGTGTTCCAGGTCGTACGGCCCTCTCAGGTCGTACAAGGTTGCCAGAGTTGTTAGGTCGTACGGCCCTTTTAGACACAGAATCTCCAGGCCGTACAAACTCAGTCTCTCCAGGGCGTACGACATTTCCAACCTTTAGCAGAATTTTGGCAGTCTCAGGTTTATTGGGTACAGCAGTTACCAGAGTTTGGCAGTTTTGATAGTCTCGGCAGTTTCGGTAACCGTTTCGGAGGTTATAAAATCAGCTGGAATCGCCGAACTGACAGCAAAATGGACAAGGGAAAGAAGGCAATGCAACATAGGCCGAAGGTAGCCTCGACAGAGAAAAGGAAGAAGATGGATGCTGATAATGAGACGATGGCATGGGAGAATCTTACTGGCAACGAGTGCAAACAATGGTGGCGAAGCACTCCCGATGACCACTCCTTGAAGGTTGTGCTTCAGCACGCTCGGGTAGACAAAGCTGTGATAGTACCTTTCTTCAATTCTCGGGAGTTTGAGCCTTGGCTGAAGGCGATGGTGGACAACTATTGCAGGCATACGCACAAATCGACAATTGATTACAGAGGTTGCTCAGTCACCATTTCATTTTGGCCACAAGACTTCGAGCGAGTGTTTGGCGTTCCAGCTGCCGGAATAGGGGTTAACAAACCCAAGAAAATGACACAACAACACAAGGAGGTGTTAATCAAACAAGTGTGTCGCAGTTATCTGACAGCGGAGGAAAATGAGACCATATGGAACACAGGTAACAGGGGCCTCCGGAAACACCATCTGGCATTGGCAGAATGGAAATGCCTGATGGAGTTAATAAAATGCCGACTCACAAGTGCCAACTGAGCGTCGGATATTGCTATCTGGATGGTGGACTACATGGTTGGACTCCGCGTCGGCCAAGTGTACAACTGGCCGAGGCTACTTGCAGAAAGGATGAGAGATTTCTTATCGCAGAGGCATAAGGCTTTCTACATGACCCAGCATGCTATAGCCCTCTTTCTCAATGCCGTTCACACACAGGTGCCCGAAGGCAAATGGGGTCGATTGCAGCCACTCACCCACCTGGATCCTGGGTTGCCGACAATATTTTATTGGTTGGAACTGGAAGCGAAGCAAATTGGCGAGGGCACGGCTTCAGGAAAGAAGAGAAAACGGAAGGAGGCATCGGTGGAAGAGGAAACATCAGTGGAGGAGGCCTCTGAATAGAGTAATGCATCGGACAGGGATGAGCCCATTGATTTATCTTCCTCGTCCTTGGAGTCTAGTCCACTAGCCGATGAGGAGGTATCCGTCACCATCAATGGTCAGGAAGTAGGGGAGATCGACATGCCATTGTTGCAGCCAGCAGGGTTTACTCTTCCTCGACCGCCAGCCAGGGAGAACACACACTCAGTGACATTCACTCATCCTGTTTCGCCAGTGGGAGCCAGGCGAATGTTGAGGGTAGCTGCCTCATTACCTGGTGCATCGCCAGGGTGGGCACCACTTGCCACCACGACATCATAGGGGGCAGACACTGTATCGGCAGGTTCCACTGCCTCTGTCGAGATATTGCCAGCGGCCTGTTCCCTTACACCACCACCAGGATCGGCAGCGTCAGGAGTGGCAACTTCAGTAGTAGGAACTTGGGGAACGATTGCGGCCACTGAGGAGACTACCCCAGCCCCAGGAGCACCTGGGGTAGCCTAGATTGATAGCTGGTTGGGATCAGTAGGCCTCACCTTAGAAGTGGCCGAGCAGCCAGAACAGCGGGAGAAGAGTCCCTCGGAGGGACTAGGGGGTGAGGAAGGGCCAGTCGTTCACACTCAGCAAAGTGAGACGGCCAGACTTGTCGAGGACGCACTTGCACACCCTGAGGCTAGAACAGAAGAGGAGCCAGGGATGGCCATACAGGAGCCTCAGCAGATAGTCGGGGAACCGCCCTAGGAGGAGGCAGAACCTTTTACAGCACTCGGCGATGAGAACGAGGAGGGTGACTCCACGGAGGGATTCATTGTGGAGATGTCACAACCAGACCCATCAGACCCACTAGGCACGGTGCAACGATATGTACAGGAGCTAGAGCATATGGGCAGGTTAATGATCTGAGTGGGACAGGTTTCTAGAGACCTCAGGATTGGCCGATCTCCTCTAGTGAGTCAGGAAGTTCAGCGCATCCGAGGATTCGTACAGATGGGGTGTGAGGCTGAGTTCACACGGATATTCGGCGAGGAGTGGCCAGCAGGAGAGACTCCTGCAATGATGAGAGCCTGGCGGGGTCGACCACTGAGACTAGTAGGGAGAGACGCAGGGGTTCTTGAAAGCTTATATCACATAGAGCTTGCCTTTCGGGATGTCTTTCTCCTCATGAAACGCCAAGTATTTGCTACTGAGGTAGCGGTATCACGAAGAGTGGAAGCCTATAGACTCCTGCAGAGAATTAAGGAGTCCACTGCTACCGTACGAAACATCCAGAATGACTTGGCCGAATAAACTCGGCTTGCCAGTGAGAGGGGTGCTCGATTGGAAGTCTTGGAGCCTCGGGTGGCCGCCTTGGAGGAGGAAGCAAAGCAGAAAGAGGAAGCATGGGAGCAGCGAGTAAAAGCATTGGAGGATCAGTTGGCTGCAAAAGATGTTGATTTGGCGGCCAAGAGTGCAGAGGCGGAGAAGGCAAAAAGCCAAATGATGGAGGCAGCCCGTATGGTAAAGGCTGCGAGGAAGAGGGAGATACTGGCCGATCGGCAGCTTCGCACACGTACTGAGGAGGTGAGGTGACTGCGAGCGGAACATTCTTCTACTACTCCGACATCATCTGTGCATCCAGGGACGCACTCACTTCCCCCTACTTCTCATTGAACTTGTCTTTCTATATGTATGTCGTCTGGAAGACGACTTCTTTTGTGGGGGGGATGATGTTAGCAGTATATTTTACTTTGTTGTCGGCCGTAGTCGGCCAATTTATATTAAAACAATAGTTAGTGAGAATAATACATGTCATGTACTTCGGATAGTCATGTTCGGATTAATGTTAATGTTGTTATGAAACGTCGTGTCAGTTGGTTATTTAACCACCGCCGAACGTTATATGTAGTCTGTTGGGATAGTCGGGAGATAGTTATGTGCCGATGGTTATATTGTTAAGCACTGTTGATACTCCTTGATTGTACATGATATTTCTGAAAATGAATAAAGTTTCTGGCATTCAAATATGATATCTTTCTGGTTACTATTTTATTCTATGTTCTGCACATGACTAGTTTGCCAGTAGTACGTAAGATTTGAATTACATTTCGTAGGCAAACAAAATTCAGCAGTGCAGTGCTTACATCAGTTGGTGCTATCCTTCTCCTAGGATGATTTGGGACCCTGGGATCCTATTTGGCATGGTAAGGATCAAATTGTTTCCTTGGAGTGTGATGGCATTGCTTGAGGACAAGCAATTTTGGGAAGGGCGGATTGTAATGTCCCCATTTTGGCCGTACACTCTTCATTTGGATTTAGCCTATTTCCGGAAATCCGTAGGTTAAGCTGAGGTGGAAATTCAGGGTTTCCTCTTTCAGATACTGCTCAGTTGGCATTCTGAGGTTGTTGTGCAGACTTACTATTTATAGTAGTTGGCTATTTTTAGTAAGTCTAATTTTGGCAGTAGCATCATCAGGAATTCAGCTCAAGTCATTTTGCTATCCTTCAGTTTTAGTTTGGCTTTGGTTATCTCCATGGATTAAGTTTTATACTTAGTCAGTTTTATGTTTCTCAGTTGTACTCCCATGCCTAGGAATGATCACTTCATGTTGTTTTTAAAAGGGGGTCATTAAGGGGTCAATGGTGCATTTAATGAATTATTAAATGCTTTATTGTTGCAAAGCGAAGTTGGATGCCTAAAAGAGGTTGATTAATATTTTATTATTTCAAAAAGTGAAATGCTTAAAGTGGTGTCCCTTTTGGAAGTTGAAGTGATTCAACTTCTTGGAATTTGAAGAGTCTCTTGTTGCTTCATTTGCCAATTGAAGCTTATATATTGCTACTGTTTAAAGAGCTGATTATCTTTGGGAAATATTGTAAAGTTATGCCGCTGGTTTGAAATCCAGAATCCGGCTAAGGGAAAGCTTAGCAATTTGTCTACATTCTTCGGGCCTGAAACTATGGTTCCCTAGATGGTGGATTGAGAGTGTGCTTCATTCAGAAGTGCACATTGAGCTTCATTGTTGGAGAATTTGAAGTGTTTTTCAGTTTTTGAGCTTGCTGGTTCATTCATGGCTGAAGGTGATTTTCATTAACAGCTCTTTGTACGATTTTAATATGCTTCTGGGTATTGAAGATATGGATTCCTAGCACATGGGCGCCCCTTCCCATAGAAGATCAGAATTTATTTCAAAGTATTTATTTTTATTCTTGCAAAATCGCCCTTGCTAAGGGCCGTACCATGTTGGGAGCATTGAGAATTGTGCAAGTAAATTAATGGTTGCTTTTTGAAGTTGTTTCATCATCATGACATGGGCGCCTATCCTCCAGAGGTTCATTGCAATTGATTTCACTCAATTTGGAGGTAAATTGATAAAGTTATGTGCATTTCATTGATGTACAGTTTGCTGGTCTGATTTTCTGTATTCTCTATTTCTGATCAGACTTGTTAGTTTTTGATATAATGCTGGTTTGAGGTTCATTTCTATATCATTATTGTATTGTAAGAGTTAGAGGAAGTGTTACTCTAACCATTGATTGATTTGGAAGCATATTTCTTATTTGCATCTGTTTAATTCATTGTAAAGCTGATTAGTAGTACTAACAGCTATTTATTTTATTTGCTGCAATTAGTTTAAATTTCATACTCCCACGATTGAGTGGTTGAGTTTAAATAATCATCTTTCTTAATTGTAAGTTTCCCCCCACTAAATAAGTGGTTGTGTGGACTGTATTCCCCCCACGTTAATTAAGTGGAAGTGAGGATTTAAATGGCTGGCTTGCCGCCTTTAATAATGTAATAATCTCACCCACCGAATAAGTGGAGTATCCCCACTGCTTGTAGATGCCTGCATTAGCAGATGAATTGTAATTTCAGTTCAGTATACTCCTAATGATTCTCTGACCATATGCTATCACTTCGCCCACATTGGGATCTTGGTGAACATTCTTGGTTAGAGTTACTTCCATGCTGATTTGTTTTTGGAGCTAACGCTAATCAGTGGTTTGATGCTAGTTTGTGTGTCTAAGTTTGGGAAAAAAGTTAAGGGGAATATTTCACCTGCACAAAAGTCTTCACCTCCGAAAAGAAAGGCGGCAGCCTACTCTTCAATCCATCAGTAGTCACCTCATCTGGATTCAACCGTCTAGCAAAGATTGTCTCCAAGGTGTTCAGGATTCCATCAATGATGTTCGTCATAGCCTTCCTGACTCTAGCTGAATCCGCCTGAGATGCATTGAAGAACCCACGTCCTGTGACTACTGAAGAATACCATCCAACAAAATTGTACCTATCACCCTCTTGAATAACTCCTCCATCAATCAGCATCTCCAAAAGAGTATGCATCAATGCCTCCAAATGCTGAATAACTTTGCTCTGATAGATAGAAGCATCACCCCAAGCCTGGTCAACTGCCTCCACTTGTGCCATAATGCTAGAAGCTTGCTGGAATGCATGAGCAAAATCTTCCATGAACTTCTCTGTCTCGGCACAAACACCTGTAACCCATTTGTCTGCCTCCTGTGCCATTTTCCTCAAATCTTCTAGGCCATTAACAGATTCCCTAGATAATTCTGCTAGAAGCTCAAGTGTTAGAATCTCCTGCCCACAAGGCCGAGATAAATGCTGCATGTATCCTACCAAAGTCTTATGCTCCTTCAATTTCTTATACTTTCCCTTAGTTCTTTGCAATCTGTCCTGAAGCGCCTGATAGGAGTTATCACACTCAATAATCTGTGCACCTGTGGGACGTCCTAACTCCATAGTTGTGATCACATAATTTTCTGGCACGACTTCATCCCGATCACAATTAACTCGCGGCACAGCTACGTGAAGGGTGCGAGAGCCATCCTCATCAGTTGAGATCTTTGAAAATTTTCGTGCTCTCTTCTTTGGTGGAGGTGCGCTGATCCTATTCAAAAACTCTTCCATCTCTACTGCTGGATCAACCTCTTCACTGGGGCTCCTTCTCATTCTATCTCTAAGCTAATCAGGTACAACCTGTTGTATAACAAACGGCTTCTCCTCTCTGGCTTCTACTTCACGGACTAGTTCAACTTCAATTTCATTCTGGCGAGGCGCATCGGCCTCTAATGGCTGAGTATCTCCTGAAACTGCATCATCCTCTAGAGCCGTCTCCAACTCATGCTGGAAGTGTGTATCAGTAGCAGTCTCCTCATCTTCCTCCTGCTGATCATCTCTAGTAGGCGCATTAACACTCTGTCCAACTGATTCTCTCCGTGGTGGCTGATTTTCTTCATGTACCTCCTGCTCCTGATTCAATGCATTTGTCTGATCAGCGAAAAGAGAAACCTCCTTTATACTTGGAGAACGTGTCTCCAATGGTGCGGGTGTCTCTACTACAACTCTCGGAGGCTCGGGCTGAACAGGCTCCAGTCGAACTGGCTCCTTCCTTCGAGATTCTGGACCTCAAGTAACCTGTTTCTTTTTGCTGGTAGTGGGTGTCCTATGATCTCCCATCAATTTGTAAGTCAAAGGAATTGATCTACTCTTCAATCTGCTCACATGCCTTTCAACCCATGCTCTGGTGAAAGTCATGACTGGAATACAAAGTGTGTCCAAATCAGCTATCTTTGGCTTCGACCAATTTGGGGAATGGAAGCGGTGTATCTCTTACTGCCTCATAATTTGGATGGAGAACGTTCATGTCCTCATCCACCTGGTCTGGTATTGGAATAACTTCACATTCCCTGATCATACTCAATGGCAGCCTCGAAAACATCCTTTTTCTAACCTCAGCCTCATCTGATGCACTAGCCCAGTAATCCTCAATATTTGCCTTGTGCTTGAACTCTTCTAACAGTATCCATCTGATATTGCTATGTGGATCATAATGCTGTCTGCTGGTGTGATAGGAAAAATGAAAGAACTGAAGCTCATTTTTAGCTTCTCTAGCTGCCTGAAGTGAAGGACACACTTCGTCTGAATTACCCATGACAATCGGGAAGTCAACTCCTCCCTTTCTCTTCTAAATCTTATCATAGGCAACAAGTTGCCTAGATATCTCTAACATCAAAATTCTATTGGTTGGGTACTTAGGCAGCCTATAGGGATATGAAGAAAAACCTTGCAGCCTGATATAAGAAAACTTCGGAAACTGAATAAACCAACACCCATACCTTTCTATTAACTCCTGAGCTTCCCTCGAGATCCTATGATGAATCCGCTGTTGAAGTGATCTCGTGATGTGCATGGTAAAGGCATTGTTGACACGCTTGAAATGGGTGGTACTTGTCAGGCGCCTCATGGATTCTGAACTAATGAGAGCCACAACCAACTGGCTCCTTGTATGAAATTCCCCTATACTTCGTCATACGAGCTAGCATGTAAATAATGTAGGAGCCCATATAAAATGTCTTTGTCCTCCTCAGACTCGGGAGTTGTTCGTGCAAGTTGTCACTAATCATCACAGCCTAGTTGATGTTCTCCTTTCCTTCCAGCACAAGGTTGATGTAATAAAACATCCATGGCTCAAAAATAAATGGTTGAGGGCAGCCCCCAACTCTGCTCAACATCATGATTAGGTCACAATACTCTTGCTTTAAATCATCTGATATAATCTGTTTCGACAACTTTGTGTGAGAGGGCTTGGGCTTGTTCATCCAACGAGCGTTGATAGCCTCTGCACATCTCTCGAACGTAGAAGCATAGATTCGTTCAACACGCTCTCTTGTTTTGTAAATCATCCTCTCGTGTGCTAGAATTTCGAATGCCTTGCCGATAGCTGCAGGAGTGAGGTTGGCGAATACTTGACCATCCGGTGAAACAATGGACTTGTGATCAGGCTCATAGCAATTAGCACATTCCATCATCAGCTCCGAGCATTGAATAGCTGGTGGAAAACCAATAGCTGCATACAACCCGCTCCAAACAATGTTGTGCGAAGTCATTGAAGGACGGGGACTGCCAACTCCCATCATTCGACTTTTAAAAGCCTCCATGTTGAAGGAGCCCGAATTTGTATCAGCCAGTCTGCTCAACTTCAAAGTGAATTTTGACTCCGGCAGGAAAGGCTTGCTTAGCTTCTTGATAACAGCTTGCCTGGATGCACCATTGCTATCTTTGCCTGTTGCTCTCACTTCAGCCATCCTACAAAATAACAAACAACCATCAGCAATTAACTTAGAAAAAAAAAATAACATGTAGAGGGCTGCCAGTCGACTCTTTAAAATTTGAGAAGTTGCAACATTCTATTTCATTTGCAAACCTCAACTTCTCCTCTAACAACCTCAAACTTTCCACACTTAGCAAGCTTCAACAACTTCAATTCTTAGCAAATTTTCTAAGTTGGCTGCAACAACTCCAACACTTGGGAAAATCGTCCAACTTCACTTCAGCACTTAGACTTTTAAATTCGCACCTCTCAATGTTCAACTTCAAACAATCTTCTTCTTTAAATCGAATTTCTTCAACAACTCAACTCAGCCACAAACTGTCCTCTGCAAGCTAAAATCAAACTTCTTCAGCTGGTGAAAAGAATGAATAAACTTTCAGCTCATATAGGCAAGTCGAATTCTAGAAGGAAGCCAAGTTTAGCTAATTCATTAAATCTCCACTACTTCATAGTAGGAATTCGAATTTCCCTCCCTCTGGCAATTTCAACACTTGTCATTTGGCATATGGAATCTTGACCTTCTAGAATTCCAGAAGAATCATCTTGACTGGCGTACTTGGCATTTGAATTCATTTTGAAAAAATTCACTTCAAATTCATTCTTTAAGAAATTTAATTCACCAGCTGAAGCTCTGACATTTAATTTTTTATTCACCTCTGACTTTGGAAGATTCATCTCATGGAGAATTCGATCAAATCCATCTAGGCAATCCATTTCAAACTCATTATCTGAAGCATTTTATTTTAACAACACATTTTATTCACTTTGCCTTAGAAAAATTTAAATTTTCCTTAGGAAAATTTCATAATTCAAGTGCCAATCAAATTCTCCATTTTAAGAGCCTTAGCGAAGTGCAGAAGACTTTAAAATCCACTCCTTGTCGAAGATCTTGAATACCTAGAAGAAAATTTCCTTCAGAACGTGTCGAGTTCATGGGTCTACAACAAAGGGGTTCATTTAATTTTTGAATTTTGAACCTTAGAAAAATAATTTTCACCTGAAATTTAATCCAATTCTTCATCCTTGGGCGTATTTTCTTGCTCTGACTTGAAATTTCTAATCAACCCTGTGAAGCTGGCATCCTTTGACTTCTTCTCTGGCAATTTTACTCATGCTTCTGAAAAATTTCACATCTCCATCAGACTTGGGCGTAATTTTCCTAGAGGGTGAAATATTGTGCCTTAGAAAATTTTAAATTAAAATCAATCATTTTGCCTGTGAAGAAATTTTTTATCAACTCACTTAGATAATTTTCTCCAATGCCTTGAGCGCATCTAGCATGTCATGAAGGATATCTTTAATTTCAACGCCCAACATATTTTCATTCATATCACCTCATGGCGCATATAGCCTATTGAAGAGGACTTAATATTTCCAATGCCTTAGAATATTTTAAACCTTATGCACCTTGGGCGCATTTAGCACCTTGAGGAGGATATTTTATTTCAACGCCTAGCATATTGAACTTCCATTTCATCTCTACCATGGGCGCATTCAAGGTACCAAGGAGGAACTAACTTCAATGCTTGGCATAAGTCATCACGTCTTAAAATATTCTCTCATCCACCAACCTTGCATAGGCGCATTTGGCATGTGATGAGGGACTTCAACTTTTATTCCACCTCACTTCCATCTTGGGCGCATTCAAAGGGTAGGGGTGGAAGTCGACTCTTTTGTCTTCTTAGCTTGCATGGGCGCATATCACATGTTCAAGAGTATGGGCACATTTCAAACATGGTGAAGGATTTCACATTAACACCTTTGACCCCTCTTTGACTTCTCTTTGAGTATGGGCGCATTTTGCATGTAGTGGAGGATGAGTATAGCTTCATGGGCACATTTAGCCTATGGAGGTGGATATTTCTCAGACTTAGAATTTTTTTAACTTTCACTAGCTCTTCCTTAGGCGCATTTAGCATGGGTGAAGGATGGGCGCATATGGAGGGTTAAGGTGGATATTGTTCAAACCTTGGATAATTTCCAACACCTTCATCCTTTTTTGGGCGCATAAGGGGGTACCTGCAGGATGAGACTTATGCCTTAGAGAAATTTTTATCTCATGCTTGTGAAGAGGGCACATTTGGAGGTACTTGCAGGATATCTTCAACACTCCGAATTTTCATTACCACCACAAGGCAAGTTGGGTGCATTTGACATGTCCAGCAGGATATCTTCATGCCTTAGAAAATTTTCTTGCTTTCCAGCTGAGCTGGGCGTATTTCCAAGGTGGAGGTGGATAAATTTCAAGCTTTTGCTTGTTTATCCATGCCCTACTATTTATAGTAAGTCCTCTGATTTTCATATCTCTGAAGCTCGGATCGATTTGAAATTTTAAGCACAGGATCCTCATGACCTACGTAGCCTGTTCACACTGCCATCCTGAGCTGACCTGCTAAAAATAGTACATTTGTAAAGGTGGTTTACTATTTATAGCAACTCCCTGTTTCTGAGACCACAATTCCGTTTGACTTGAAATTCGAATGAGGTGCTCCTCATCAGATGACCTGCCCGTTCACACTGGCGCCTGATGCTGATTTACTATTTTTAGCCAGTTTTTGGAACGCCTTACTATAAATAGTAAGTGCTCCGATTGCCTTCAAATTTTACCAGTGGATAGTTTGAAAGATGCTGATCGTAGTGGGATAAACCGGTTTTTGAAAATTCTGACTTTTTACCCCTCATTTTGGGTCCCGAAGACGGAAACCCTAATTTGACTTGCGTGTATATCAAATGACCTCCGTTTGATCTCATTTCTGTTGCACTTTGCCCTGTTTGTGGTTTTGATGCATTGGGCAGCTGCCAGAATGGACCTGCTAAAAATAATAAGTCTTTGAAAACTAGTCATCTCGCTTTGCATGTCACACCATTGCGTAGCTCTTGAAAAACCCACAAGGAATCACCCGACATGCGAAGAAAACTTTGACATGCAAACCCTAAAAATAGCCTCTGAAGGCTGAACTCTGAAAGTCATTATCTCACTTTGCATGTTATATCGTCACAAAGGTCTCTGAAAACCCAGAAAGAATCTCCAGACATGCATTGGAAAACTTCACATATAAACCTTAAAATTTGTTTCGGAAGCTGAACTGCTAAAAATAGACAGTTGTCTGTTTTGGCTCAAAACTTGCAGATGAGCAGCTTGACATGTTCTGGATGCAGTGTGACTGTTGAGATTTCAAAAGTGCTGAAGGAACGCCCTGAATCGCACACTTACTAAAAATAGTAAGTTGCCGAAATTTGATGGAATTTAGCTGGGAGCCTACTGGAAGCATACTAACAGCAACGTTAGTCTCAGATTTCACTTTATTCACTTCACTTAACCTCAGATTGACCAGAAAAATACAAACCCTAATTTTCAGTCTTGGCCAAAATTTCACGTTTAAGCTCACAGATGGGTACGCGTCGGAAAGGAGACACCAGAAAGAGAGAGAGAGAGAGAGAGAGAGAGAGAGAGAGAGAGAGAGAGAGAGAGAAAACCAAAGCCAAAAGACCAGAATGGAGCAAAAAAATAGGGGGTCCGCATTTTGAATGGGGCGATGTGTGAAAAAGGTCACAACATATGGTCAATTAAGTTGTTAGGATAGACTTTAGGAACACTTTTATTCTTTTAGTTAAGTTCTTTTCCTTTGCTTTATTAGTTGTTGATCTTATCCTTTACGGATAGATTTTTGTATCTCACATATAAGGAGACTTTCGCTCCTTAATTTAATACCGAATATCTTGATAATCATTCTGTGTGTTTTTAATTATTTTAAGAATCGAGTGCTAGATGATACTATTGTTATTCTTGCTGAGATTCATGCAGAAATGTGTCTTACAAATTTCATTAATTTAAAGAGGACAAGGAATGGACCTAGACCTGAACCAAATGCTAGACAAATCAGCATAACAGAGATTTGCAGCATTCACTAGGGAAGTTGACCCTTTCAACTTTTGATGGGTAGTGTACTCAAACTTTTGTTTGGGGAATTTTTAAGTTCTCCACATGTAATGTAGGCTACCCAAACTTATCAGGCCAATCATGGCTGAACCTCTGCTCTTCAAGCAAATAATTTATGGTCCAACTTTTTTAATACACAAGAAAGTCCTTGTGAGGAGAACCTTTCTCTTAATCTTGTAGTTCCAAGTGATTTTTGCTTTGCATCATAGTTAATTGTGGCAGTATAGCATGTAAATAATCTTTTTCAGATGATCTTTTGATTGGTTTTTATATGGTAGCACTTTGATAAACAACTCCTAGTAAAATATTGGACTTCTCTCAGCAAAGTACATCTATTTCCAGCATGCAATGTTCCTTTTTGCTGTTTTTTGTATGGTAATCCCATCTATAATATTTATTATTAAAGCTCTTGAAACAATAAGTTTTTAGACATACTAATTCAGACATCATTACTTGTGTAGTTTATGCCTTGATTTATCAGAAACAGATTGTCTTGGCTGAAAGTGTAGATTGCCATTTTAATTTTTGATATTCATCTTTTATGTAGTTAATTTTTGTTATTTGCCAGCCACACATCTCTCTATATAATGGGAATGGATGTTTTTATGGCCAGTGTCTTGTGGCTAAGATTGGGAAGTTGTTACTTGTGTGGTGTAAAATCAGTGATAGCCAAGCTATTGAGGAACTTAGTGGAGAGGAGGCTAGCTTAGCATGCTTCTTTATGAAAGCTGCGATAGAAAATGCAAAGCTTGCGCAGAAACGTGGTCAGGTATGATTATCAAGATTCTTCAATAATTTTTGATTTCAGGCACAATTATTACATTGACTGTTAGAATATCTGAACATATATTGATACATAATTTCAGCTTGCACTTCCTAAATATTATTGAGATTTAGAGTGCATTTGCCTTATACTTACGTTTTTTATGTTATGTTTCCTCTGGTAGTGTAGAAGAGAAACATATTATTGTTGAACATTTACTGCTGTAGGCTGAAGCTTTCTTACCAATACTTTTTATTGAAGATTTTTAGGGGGGGCTACTTTGGGCTCTATTACATGATATATCTGGCCATCTGATTGAACAATTTTGTTTGCTTATAGACCTTAATACATCTGTAATGATAATAGAATAAATAAACATCCAGTAGATTGTGCTATTAAATAATCAACTTTTTGTGGCTTTATGAAGATTCAATGATAAAAGTACTACCTCTTTTACTCCCCAAAAGAATGATACATGTCCAAATATGCACAAGCTACTCCATTTGAGGAAATTTTTTTAACCTTATAAGATCTCTGAAGCTATATTATACTGTTTGCATGTTTTGTATTGTGCAGTTGGCCAATGGAGCGGTCATTGTTGATCCTTCACTTAGAGAGATAATTGCTTGTGGCCATGATCAAACTGGTTCTTGGCAGGTTATCCCTAACAAATGCCTCACTCAAGAATCTGATTCAAATATAAAAATCCAACTTGAAGGGACTGTTTCTCTACCTTGTCATAATGTTGAGATTCAATCAGAACATGAGGGTGTTAAGGATGCAGAACATAAAAGAGATGAAAACATAAATTTGAAAGCAAGTGATTTACTAGAGGTGTTTGCAAAAGATGGTGAATGGCATCCATTGAGACATGCAGTCCTTGTCGCTATTGAAATGGCAGCTAAGAGAGATATTGAATTATTTTCAGATCAAAGATTTTTGCCTGATAAAGACAGCACAAAATCTGACTTGCCACCTTTGCTGTCAGGGTTTAGTATAAAACGGCAAAAGATGACGAATCTCAGGGTAAGTTCTGAGAAAACATTTGATTGTTTAAGTTTTGAATATCAGAGGGTTTAAACTTTAAACAATATCTTCAAATGGTCCTCAAATTGCTCTGTTTAACCTGGTAGCTCCCTTATAAAAGGTAAAAAATGTGACTAGCTTTTAAGCTTGTGTATCTTTGTGCATATTCTAGATGTTTCCAGGCTTCACTGCAGTTACCCTGATTGAACTTACCTTGATAGAGTTTAAAATCATTTATTCCATTATGTGTCAGCTATTTTATTGTTAGAGCTAGGAAAAAAAACTTGCTTAAGCTTTTTTATTTGCTACAGGTACGATTTAAATTTTCTCTTCTTTGTTCATACAAAACATTGGCCAAAGGATTTATAAAGTAGCACACATTACTGCTATGACTATACGAACCTAGGTGCCTGAATGCTACTCTTCAATGTAATCAACTTCCCCAAGAGAAAGAAGATGTGGGGACCGACTTTCCTGCATTCTTTTTCCCTAATTGTTCCTTCACTTGAAGAGCTGAATTTATCTGACCCGTTTATCCCTACCAAGGAATGCTCTGAAATGCTTTATCACTTATCTGACTTTTTATTGTTTAACTGATGTTCTGAAATGGCTATGGCAGCCAGACTCAGTCAAATTACTGGGAAAGAGAGGATTTTGATTGAAAAATATAAACTGAGTAACAAACTGAGGAATTTATCAACAAATTTCACTTTCTATAAATTCAAAATTACAGGTTTTTTAGTGCAGAGATTTGGTTTTCAGTTTCATTTTTCCCAATTTCCATTGGTTACAGGGTCTACAGCTTTTTTCTTTGATTTCTTTTCCTTGATTTTGATTTTTGAAATGGGAGACCATTTTAATTTGATTTGTAAGATTCTTATACGAATTCCAAGATGCTTTTCAGGTATTCAGTTTATCACATTTTAAAGTTTTTTTTGTTTCTTCAAGCCCTCATTCCTTTTCCCTAAAAGAAAAGAAAAAGAATTATGTAACTTTCAAGCTCAACATTTTACAAAAACAAAAGTGATCGAGGAAAAGTGTGATTAAGCATGGAATCATAACAGGCAAATAAAAAGGGTATGTGGAAATTCTATAGCATAGTAACGAGACTCGGACTCGGCGAGGGTGACTCGACTCGGCGACTCGGCGACTTGGGACTTAGACTCGGTGCATACTCGACAAAATGAAAAAAAGTTGAAAAAACCCTAGAAATTTAGAGATTTTTAAGGATTTAAAACTTGTTTCAAGCACCCTTTATTGAATACAACACAAATAAAAGCAAATTTGATCACATACACAAGTATACAACGATTACATAAGTATAAAGTACACAAATTGTAGTTGCGTTGCTGAAGGAAATAGCATACTTAGATATATAAAATTAGTCAAATGTATACAAAACTCATGGAATATGAAATCCATGACATCAAATGTTCCATACAAATATGAAATATCAAGATTCAAAACAATAGCTATAAGTCTATGATTCTATGGCATAGTGGAGCTAGCATCCTTCCTACGAAGGCGTCTAAGGGTCCTGGATGATGTTGCAGCTGTAGCCATAGTCTCTGCCTGTGTTTGACTCTCCATGCCACTCACCCTTGAGAGCTATGTCTCCTCGTGCTCTAGCCTCCTCCTCAGCCATGGCTACAACCTCCCTCTCTCTGCTGGTCCACCCAATCAGGTCCTCGTCACTAGGCGCATTTGTAGCCTCAGTGATCCACTCGTGTGGATCAACCTCCTCTAGACTGATCGGGGTGTTGTCGTGGTCAAAAAGCTTCCTGTATCTGAGCCGAAGGTTGTAATGAACATATACCAAGTCATTCATCCTCTCCATTGTCAATCTATTGCGCTTCTTGGAGTGTATGTGCTCAAACATACTCCAATTGCGCTCACAACCAGATGAACTGCATGGCTGGCTCAATATACGAATGGCAATGGATTGCAGGTTCGGTGTATCAGAACCAAACATCTCCCACCATCTATCTGAGATGAGAAAAAGAAACAAAATCAATCTCATTTCAAGTTTCAAGTTCAAGTTCAACATTTAATAATAAATTATAATATAAAAAGATGAAAATTATGCCCTTAAATATATTTTTACCTGGCAGTAATGTTGTCCTATTATCTTTGCACATTTGACGTGCAAAGAAGTCTCCTTGTGCCTTAGTGAAGGCATCTATCTCCTGCACTATTTGTGTAGTAAAGTGGGCAACATCCTCTCTATCGTCGAGTAGAGCCCACTAAGAACCTCTCTATCTGCATGGAAATCACGGTTGAATTGGAAGGCCAGATTTAGGAAACATGCAGCTGCATGGATGGGCCTATGAAGTTGGTTTGCCATCTCCATCAATGATATCCCAAATGGGACTGATACTTCTCCTCAACTCCACCATGGCCCGATCCTAATGGCCTCTTTGGCCCTATCCATGCCTTCAAATATATTGTCATGTCCCAAAATTGTAACACATGAAAATGCAAATCAATAAATAAATCATAATCACAAAACACATTTTAGTGTGAAATATAAATAACTAGATAAATAAATATCAAAAATGTAATGGCAATCTAAATATTATTATCAAGAATATTATAATTATAATACATTTATTATAATAAACGAGACAATTAATATTAGTACATTATAAATATCATAATAATAGAGATTTCACAAGAAAAAAATATTACAAAATAATATTAATAAAATATTATTATAATTATAGTCATAAATATTATAATACATATAAAACCACTAGTTTAAGAATAAATATTAAGAAATAATATTTATATATTGAAGATGTAATGCTGCAATTATTAGTGAAAAAAAAGGATTAATTATAAAAAACAGCAGTTTGAAAAAAATTAAATAAATAAATAAATAAAAGTGGTTTAAAAATAATAATGAAGGTTTAAATAAATGTTTGTGTCTTTTCATAAGGACATCACTCTTGAAAAGATGTATCCTTTAGCATAGATATAAAAAGACGTTGAATGTAAGAATCAGAAATAAGGAAAGGAATCAATTAGAAATCTGCATAAAGCAGCAGATTGGAAATGAAATAAACTATGGGAGATTTATTTGATTAAGTGTTATCGTCAAGAATATATTTGGGGAAGTAAGTTTTATATATATATATATAGATATAGTAAGTGATATATATATATATATAGTAAGTGATTATTGGAAGATTAAAATTAATTAGAAATAATTATATATTTATACACGATCATTACAATAATGATGCCTGCAGCAATTATTGAGCCTTATAAGAAATTATGATCATAATATAAAAATGGATAGATTAATATTTATGATCAATCAAATGTAAGATTGAAGGAAGGCGACTAAGGAATTAAGAATCATGGGAAGACACAACAATTTAGGTGATGTATTCACTTAGCAATAATATTTAGCATATTTTGAATATAAGAACTAGATATTGTTAATTTGATTATTGATATAATGACATCCTTTAATCTTATCATAATGAGAATTATCATAGGAAATGATGAACTTAAAGAACCATTGGTAAATGAAAATATATTTGATTATAGGCATGAAATAAATCTTGGATGAATGCAAATATATCTGATTGTTTAAAGATTGTCTACTATGTGCTTGTAAACCTATTAGGATGGACGAAACATGGGTGAAGTTGGATTGCCTAAAAACCCCACTTTCAGCCCCTTAGGCCCTAGACAAGGGATTGGGCTTTGCAGCCCCTTAGGCTCTTAACAAGGGATTGGGCTTTGCAGCCCCTTAGGCCCTTGACTAGGGATTGGGTTATAGAAAGATGGGGGTCCCACCTAGGTCTCTGCCCCTTAGGCCCAAGATACGGGATTGGGCAAGAGAAGGTGGTAGGCCTTAGGCCACTTGGACTCTATGGTTCCTCTCCCCTAATAGGACGAGTGTCTTCTGAGGTGTTGCCATGAGTGGAGTATGCAGGTACTAAGCCCCTAGGCAAGAAGGATTGTGATGGACAACCTCTTGAGTTTACATGAGGGCTTCAGGGCGGATCCACCTATGGCACTCCTCTTATGTCTTCATTAATTGATTTATGTTTATGAATATATTGTGGATATCTAGATATTATTGCTAACAGATATGTGTATGTGGAAATGTTTTTAAATTGGTGAATGCAGATTTCAATCTAGGATTATTTCATTAGAGAAACACATTCCTTTTGGAAAGAAGAAACCCTGAACCTAATCAACAATCGAATTCTAGGGCAAACAAGCAAATACAAGAGCAAGGCTAGGTAAGGGACATTACATATATGTAGCCCATTCTTGGGCTTCTCTCCCCATCACCTTCAGAGGAGAACTAGCAAGGGCTCAATAAACCGAAGTGCAAAACATGTTTCACAAATAAGTGTGAATGAAAATAAACAAATAAAGTAAGATATGATTAAAAATTAAAACATAATAAAGAATTAAATTTTACCTTCACAATCTCGTCCATGGTGTCCAAAACCCTTGCTCATCAAAAATGCAATCAGCCACAACAATCCCTGCAGTGCTTGTAGAAAAGGATGAGGAAGACCACTCCTCACTAGTAAACATGCACCTTAAAGCTGCCTTTGACCGAATCAAGGATTGCATCGTGATAAAATTTGTTGCAAACCTAGTGATGCCAGGACGAGACAACTCCCTCAACCCCGTGTATTGCCTCATAAGGTTAAGCACCCATGTGTGATTGTATACAAATTTGCAAATGTTTTTTGCTGCATCCACACATGTTTTGATCCATGGGAGCTTGCCAAGATCCTCCAACATGAGGTCAATGCAATGGGCGGCACATGGAGTCCAAAATATAGTAGGGTGCCTCTCCATCAATAATCTACCAGCAGCAACATAATTTGCTGCATTATCTGTCACCACTTGCACTACATTCTCTTCCCCCACATCAACTATCACCTCCTCTATAGCCTCACACAGGTATGTGGCATTTTTGAATTGGGCAGAAGCATCAATGGACTTCATGAAGACGGTGTCACCTGAAAAAAAAAAGCAAAACCAATTATTCAATAATTAAAAAACATAAATCAGCCATATTAAATTATTAATCACTAAATCAAATTCAAATTTCAATGCATTGAGGGAAGTACAATTACCTCTGGAGGAAACTAGGAAATTAAGCAACGCCCAATTTCTCCTATCGGTCCAACCATCAGTCATGATGGTGCAACCAATCATCCTCCACTGCTTGCGCTGCTCCTCTAATTGTGCTTTCACATCTGCCACCTTTTGAGTCAAAAGTGGGCCCTTTAATTCATCTTCACTAGGGGCTTTGACCCCGCCCCACATATGGTTATGGCATCAACCATGTTTTGCCAAAAGGTGACCTAAAACATGTCATAAATAAATTAATAAGTTACATAAGTATTGTAAAATGAAAAGTTTTAAGTTTTTAACTTTAAATTTGAATTTGATAATGAGATACATCTAGATTCTAAAATTTAAATATAAATTTTAAAACAATTAAACGAAAAAGAATTACCTGGCTACATGGAAGGGAATGGTGCAGTAGTACCAAAAGTCTGCAATTGTCTTTTTTGCTGCATCATGTGTGTCCTTGTTCCAACCCATGCTCTCAAGCGACGGTTGGGACCCATGAGTAGTGCATGGTACAAAATATGAGTCCACCTTAGATTTACGAACTCTAGGACCAATGCTAATACTGCCACTACCACTAGCAGTAGCAACGCCACCAACACTTCGACCTTCTGATGAAGCAATGAACGACAGGCAAGAATTCATGCTAGCAAATGAAGACGACCAGGTTGTATGTTTCCCTACTATTGGCTACAAAGAGTATCATTTTGATTATTGAGATTTAGTAAAGACCACTTGTTTATGGATTAATCATGGTCCAGATGAGTTGCCTCAATTGCTAATCTTTCCTGAAGTTTTGCTTGAGTTTGAGATTTGTATTGTGAAAGATTACTTTTCTGAGTTCAAGGACAAATTTGCTAGGCTCCGCACTATCACCGTTGTTGTGTCACTGCTGAATGTCCTGAGAAATCATGCTAGGAGTTGTATGTATTTGGGTCTTTTGATTGTTGTTCGCTTAAAGTTTTTGTTTTTGTTTAGATTAGTTGTCTTGCTTTCATTGTTTAGTTCGCTTTCAATAAAAGGGGATCCCATTTGTGGGGGGTGTTGTGTTGTTTTCGCCACGGTCCAACACAATGTTAGTCCATTTCTTAGATAATCATTCAGGAAGTGCTTTAGGATCCGAGGTTATTCTTTCGAGTTTTATCATTTGATTAGGATCTGTACTTGACTCGAAAGGGAATCATCTATTGTGTCTTGACACCAATTCTCGCGATTACTATATTTCACACACATGATTAATTGCTCTAAGTCATTGAGGTTTCT
This sequence comes from Sequoia sempervirens, assembly GCA_007258455.2. Classification (NCBI taxonomy): domain Eukaryota; kingdom Viridiplantae; phylum Streptophyta; class Pinopsida; order Cupressales; family Cupressaceae; genus Sequoia; species Sequoia sempervirens. The sequence goes on along the minus strand of VDFB02018296.1, from coordinate 754,900 downwards.
TAGGAGAAGTCTTCGCGAGTGAAAATCTTACATCTTGCTTCAGCTCCACTACAATTCTCAAACCCATTGGAGGCTTCATTGTTTGCCAGCCAATTGTAGAATTGACGGAAAATCAAAAGACAAGAGAAAATGTGCTTAAAAGAAATATTTGAAAAATAGAAAAGAAAAGAAAATGAAAAATGAAAAGAGAAATATTATGAAATATTGGTTTTGGGAACATACGAGTAACTCCACCGGGGCTATGGACGCCCGGCTGGCAGTGGAGCAATATTCGTGAGAATTGTAGCAACAACCTCGTCGGGGCTATGGACGCCTGACTGGCAGCGAGGCAATGTCCAGGATGCTTTTGAAGTTAAGATATTTATTTAACTTGTTGGGACGGATTCTAGGAGCTTCAATGGTCTTTTGAGTTAGAATGAACGCGTATGCACACACTTGCAATCAAAAGATGAGGTGCTTTGATCCAATTTAGGATTTTTCTTCCCTTTTAAGTATATCCCCTAGTCAATTGATGGGTTGGAAAGAATTATCCAAAGGTTCTGAGTATGGAATGGATTTTGTCTTTGAAATGATCAAGGCATTATACTCGTACCTCCATTTTGGCCCAAGCACCCAAATTGAAAAGCTAAAAATCCCAGGCCTAATCAATTTGAAGACTGCTGTTGTGACCTTTTTCACACATCGCCCCATTGCAAATGGGGACCCCCTAATTTTTGCTTCGTCTCGAACTTTTGGCTTGATTTTAGTTAGTTTTCCTATTGTCTCTCTCTCTCTCTCTTTCTGTCCCTTTTCTGCTGTCTGTCTTTTGGGGTGTGCCCGTCTGATGTGAGATTTTGGCCAAGTCGGTAAAATTAGGGTTTTCAACTTTCCAACTAGTTTGTGGTCAAGCGAGGTGAATAAATTGAAAATTGAGACTAGCATTGATGTCAGTGTGCTTCCAGCAAGTTTCCACTGAAATTTCATCGAATTCCGGGTACTTACTATTTTTAGTAAGTATGCAATTCAGGGTGTTTTCTCAACATTCCTGGAGTTTCGATCGTCACACTGCATCTAGAACACGTCAAGTTGCTCGTGTGCAAAATTTGAGCTGAAACCGACAACTTACTATTTTTAGCAGTTCAGCTTCCGGAGCAAATTTTAGGGTTTATATGAAGAGTTTTTCAATGCATGTCTGAGGATTCCTTCTGGGTGTTCTGAGACCTTCGCAGTGAGGTAACATGCAAAGTGAGATAACGACTTTCAGAGTTCAGCCTTCGGAGGCTATTTTTAGGGTTTGCATGTCAGGGTTTTCTTTGCATGTCGGATGATTCTTTATGGGTTTTTTTGAGAGCTTCACAGTGATTTGACATGCAAACGGAGATAATCACTTATCCAGGAACTTACTATTTTTAGCAGATGCACTACGGTAGTCGCCTCCCAGCACTTCAGAATCACAAATTGATCGCAATGCAATAGAAACAAGGACAAACAGAGGTCATTGGATACACATGCAAGGCCAATTAGGGTTTCTAGCTTCGGGACCCAAAAAGAGGGGTAAAAAGTCAAAATTTTTGAAAACCGGTGTATACCACTGTGATCGGCATCTTTCAAGCTGTCCGCCGGTAAAAATTGAAGGCAAACGGAGCACTTACTATTTATAGTAAGTCATTTCAGAAACTGGCTAAAAATAGTAAATCAACGTCAGGCGCCGGTGTCAACGGGCAGGTCACCCGATGAGGAGCATGTCATTCAAATTTCAAGTTAATCGGAGTTGTGGAAGTACCAAAATCGGGCAGTTGCTATAAATAGTAAACCACCTCCAGAAACATGCCAAAAATAGCAAGTTAGCACGAGGCGTCAGTGTGAACAAGTCAAGCAGTTGATAAAGACCCCATGGCGCGAATTTCAGGCTGAACGGAATCACGGAAGATGGAAAATCAGGCACTTACTATTTTTAGCAGGCTGGTGCAGGGGAATTAGGGTTTCCTAAATTCATGAGCGAAACACGAAAGTCATGTAAATGCAGCATCCAACCACGATCACCACTCTTTAGGCAATCGACACGCAAAATTTGATGGCATTCTGAGCAATTGCTATTTTCTGTAAGTTGCTAAAAATAGCAGGTACAGACAGATATTAGGCATCAATAGCACAAACACATCCTGAGGTTCAGAACAAAGCAAAATCCAGCCTTTTGGAGCTGGAAATTAGCTTTAAGTGCAAAATTGACAAACTTTCTAAAAATAGCAAATTAGGGTAAGCTAAGGGCATTAAGAACAATTCGCCTTGAGTCAGACAAAAAAGTTGAAAATTCACCAAGTCTGAGAATCCACCCTAGAAGCTTGAAGGGCAATGAAAATTTTCTAAGACTGGCAAACTTGAAGCTCCAGCATCAAAATACGCCTAGGGAGAAGAAGTGATTAAAATTCTACTAAGTCCCTGGAATCAGAAGCTCAGACTTCCAAATGCGCCCTTGCAGGCTTAAAGGGAGTTGAAAATTTCTAAGTACTAGAAAATGGAAGGAGACCCCTCCAAATGCGCCTAGAGGAAGAAGGTGATTTAAAATATTCTAAGTGTTTCATCCACCTCCAGGGGTAAAATGCACCCAACTTGCCTTCATGATGTTTAAAAAATTCTAAGTATCAGGTTTCATCCACCTGCCTATCTAAAATGCGCCCACTTCAAGGAGAGGTGATAAAAAAAGTTAACAAGGCAAAAGTTCATCCTCCTCCACTAGTAAAATGCGCCCATGCTAAGAAGTTCAACAAGAGAAAGTCAAAAGGGAAGTCAAAATGTTTATCCTCCTCCTATGGCAATATGCGCCCATGCAAGGACAAGGAAAAAGACAAAATTTTAAACTTCATCCACCTCACTATAAGAAATGCGCCCAAGATTACCAAGGAAGAAAAGTCAAAGCAAGGCGTTGGAAACTTCATCCACTTCTCATGCTTAAATGCACCCAAATAGAGGCATGTGAAGACAAAACATGCACATGCAAGGAAGGAATATTCCAAAAGGCGTTGGGAGTCAAAAAGGTCAAAAAGAAAGGTGTTAATGTGTTAATCCTTTACCTCATGCCAAATGCGCCCAAGCTGCATGGTAGAATAAATTTGAAAAAGAATCAAGGGCGTGGATGTTTATATCCTCTTCACCATGCTAAATGCGCCCATACCCAAGCTAGTCTAAGGAGGTCAAAGGTGGCGTTTTAAATTTCATCCTCCTCCCATGCTCAAATGTGCCCAAGAGAGGGCAAGTAAGGACAAAAACGAGGGAGCTGAAAGGTCAGATGTTTGGCGTTGAAAGCCTATCCTCCCTCACAAATGATATGCGCCTAAAGTGAAGTATAAAGGTGGTGAAATAAGGTTGATAAGTGAAATGAATATGCTAGGCGTTGGGAAAATATTTTCTTCATGACATACAAGTGTGCTCAAGGTGTTTGATAAAAAAAAATCCTCTAAGTGAGTTGATAAATTTTTTTTTCACCACTGGCGAATGAATTGAAGGTGAAATTAAAAATTTTCTAAGGCAAGTGCAAAATGTGCTAAGTAATTTTAAATTTTTCTAAGGCACAAAGATGTTTTTCCTTGGAAAATCACGCCTAGACTTGAAGGAGATAAAATTTTCCTGAAACACGGATAAATTGTTAATGGATGAAGTCAGAGAATGTTGGCATTGCAGGATGGATTAAAAATTTCCAAGTCAAAGCAACGAAGCACTCACAGATGTTAAGAACGGGATTAAATTTGTAAAAAATTATTTTCTCTAAGGTTCAAAATTCAGGAAAAATTAAATGAACCCGTTCATTGTATACCCATGAATTCGACGAGTTATGAAGAAAATTTTCTTCTGGGTATTGAATATTTTCGACGAGAAGTTGATTTCCAAGTCTTCCACGCTTCGCCGAAGCCTTCAGGATGGAGATTTTTGATGGGCACTTAAAAATGAATTTCCTGAGTAAAAGTTTGAAAATTTTCTAAGGCAAGAAAGGAAAAGGATGTTGAAATATGTCGCCTTGGCGGATGAATTCGAAGTTGGGTGCCTAGATAATTTTTGATCAAATTCCTGATGAAAGCTTTTTTCTCGAGCTTGAGTTGGATGAAATATCAGAGTGAAGTGCGCCAAGCAGAATACAAGATGGGTTGGAAATTTGGCTAAGGCATGAAGAATTTGAGGATGAAGTTTGTTAGAAGAAAAACGATGAACCCTTGGAGATCAAAGCATGAAAATCTAGGTAAGTGAGTTGAGTTTATATTATGAAGTGTTCTGATGCTCTTCTCCTTGCTTGTTTTGCAGGAGGAACGTCGAGACTAAACAGTGGTGATTAGGTGAATACTTGGAAAAAATGGCTAAGTGTTGAGACTTCGTATGTGCCCAGCTCAAGTGACAATGAGGAAATGTTTTCAAAACTCAAGATGGAGAAAAGAATGGAGGCTCGAGCAAAGTTGAAGAACAACGTCAAGAAGAAGATCAAGAGCAGTATGAACGCATTTCAAAGTTGGAATCTTCTAGAAGGATGATGGACATTAATGGCTCATCTATTACCCACCCCTCTTGGTGGCGGTTTTTAGGGTGAATCTTGTTTAGGGCTGAGGTGGCACGATCTAGGCCATCCAGCCGATTGTAATCTGAGCTGTCCGTTGGACTTTCCCAGCTATATAAAGGGGGAGTCCCCCTCATTTGTATCTCATTAGGTTAGAGTTAGACAATAGACATAGAATAGAGGGACAACTTAGAAGTAGCTTAGTATAGATTGATAGTGTAGTTGAAGAAGGAAAGTTTTCCCTTAAAAATTTTTGCAAGAGATTGTTGTGTAAAACTTTCATAATAAAAGATCTTTTCATTGATGGTGAAATTCGTCTTTTGTTATGGATAGCTAGTGAAGTTTCTTCATCCCTTCTACTTCAAGTAGCGTAGAGTAGCATGATTTCATTTTCATGCAAGTAGATGTTAGCTATGGAATGTGGTGTTTGATCTAAGCAAGCTTCGCTTATCCATACCACTAGCGGGCTCACTGATGGTGTGTTCGCCTTGTGTGGTCAACTGGAAACGTTGTGGGCCTAACTTCAATCACAGTTTGAATGATGGTATGTGTCGTTGTGATGGTATCTTCATGTCAAGTGGTGGTTTGAACATCTTTAGTCATCTCCCCTGAAGATTGCACCGACTCCGTGGAAGCTGTCCGAGGTGAGGCAAAGCGAAATTTGGTTGAAGTTTGCTGAAGTTGAGCTCCATATCGCGCACTTAAATTTAGACTCTCTAAACCCTGCAACCACTTTAAATTCAGTACTTTCTAGTTAGAATAGGAAACTTGTGCTTCATTGATAAATCTGTCGAATTGGGAAACCCCCTTCCTCTGCTGTTGAGCAATTCCGTAAGTCCCCTTGAAATACCAGCAAATCACATTGAGCCAACTGAGACTATTCGCATCTCGCAATCTTAGCGTGCTGGATACTTTGATCTAGAGAGAATAGGGTAGCCGTTGGCGACTTTATTCTGCGTTGGTGCGGTCACAAAAAACAAATCAACAACTGCTAGCTTATTTCCTGAGTTCTTGTGGGCTAATTGGTAAGGCAAGGGGATGTAATCAGCTTAAGCAATTAATTAGCAAATAAAATAAATAAAATAAAAGAATAATGTTTTGTCGGGGATTTAGTCCTCAAGATTAGTTAGTACTTGAGGGATTAGTCCTTGGGATTAGTTAGTACTCGGGTAGTTACTGACAGTTGGTATCCTCAACCGACGCTGGTTACTATTTATAATGCCGAGTGTGTGTATTTGAGGACTAGCACAAATGTGATGAATTGTAATACTCCAACTATATGAATAATCTGAAATACTTTCCTGTGCAATTTTTCTGTGAATGATTTCTATGTTCCAATGTTATTCTGCAATCTAGTTTACTTCTGTAGTACATTGAAATATACGTAGTGAAGTAAACATTTGGTGCCGTTGCTTAAGCGGATCAGGAAATCATTCGTGAGTATAATGGCAGTGTAATGGGTTGATCGGCGGAAGAGCTTGTGGAAACTAATGAAGAAAGGGAAGACCAGTTGACACAAGATTTGGTAAATCTGTGGAATATATCATTAAGAGATCACATACGGAGGGAAGCCCTCAGACGAGAGATCCCTAAGGCAGTGATTTGGGATAGACTGGAAGTGAACGATGAGGTTGATCATCTTCTCAACCGTCTGCCAAGATTGTTGGCCCGCCATTTCATCATCCTATAGGACCTTTGGGTGGAGGAGGATCAGGAACATCGAAGGAAACAAATATTGCAGTGGTACGAAGAACAAATCAAATGGGAAGAGGAGGAACGATACACTAGCCGGGGACGTACTCCCGGTAACCAACAATGATCGCGTGAACAACTTTTAATGCCCGTACAACCTAACAAAGACAAGAACCGAGTACCAATCGGGCACGAAACTCAAGAGAGGGTTCGGCGTGAAGAGCACATAGGAAATATTGAGGGGGGGGGGGGTGAATCAGTATTTCAGAACTTTTAAAACTTTAAACCAGATTTAACATGTAAATCATAAATCAAAACATTAATAGCATCAACAAACACCATTAACGAGATAAACACCAGGATTATGTGGAAAACCCTTTCGAGTAAAAAACCACGGTAAAATATTGCTTTTATTTATCTCCAAAGGGCACCAACCCTGTTACATAAATGAGCACCAACTTCGATTTCATTTAGTGAGCACCAACCTACCGAGAGCACCAATACTTCTTTGAAGCACCAACCTTGAATACACCAAAGCACCAACTTCAGTGGCTGAAGCACCAACTCCAGACTTCGAATACAAATCTGCAAAACACTGATTCAAGCAATGCCTTCACATGAACTGTGAGGCTCAAACTCATATATACGCTATCCAAACTCAGGTACTTGCAGCAACAGATTTGATCGAACATCAACTCTAACTCCACAATGCATGAAATCTGAAAGAGCTCGTTCTCTGCCTTATTGAATCATTCTTCAATCAATTGACTTCTTATATTTAGAATGAAATTTGTTGAACTTCCACGAACACCACGCAATCTTATGCAATCTGCACTTCTAGTAAATGGTAGTAAAAGTAGAATAAATCCATCCTTTCACAATACGACACCATTCTGAAACAAAACGGACATCACTCTAAAAGATACCCTTAGACAAAACACAAGCAACTGCAAATAATTTTTCTTAGCAGCTCAAGCCATTAACATGTATCAATCAAAATACCTTTCAACAAAGTTGAATTCTCAAATACACAACATTGGACACAACAACACTTCTTCTATCAACCTGTTCACAAATGCTTATAAAATCTCCCATACTTGGTGTTGAATACACATACAGAGAAGATTCACGTCTATCTTACAACATCCTTTAATACAACCTGTATATCAAAAGGTCGGAAGCAAAATGCAATAAGAAACACATATTTTCCTTATATTCATAATGGCTCAGAAAAAGTGTTTCATCGATGGTTTTGAGCACACGTTATCTCTACTTTAGCATACAATATAAATGATAGCAGACAACCCTTCACAATGTAATGTCGCACTTCTTCATTGACAACATATATCAGGTCGACCTTTTACTAAACTCGTATAGCATCAAATCTCGAACAACAGCTCCCACATGAAAAAACATCATATCACATCATACATACTCGACTTCTCAGTCAAATCTGAAGGCATCCAAAACCAGAAATAATGCCACAATAATAAGAGAAGTCTGCTAAAACCATATTCACCACACTCAACTTGTAACTCTTCTCATCATGATAAAATTGATAAATTTCCACACACCCAAATTTGACTCAACAAGGGATAGAAGTATTCCGATCCTCAAGAAGCTCCGGAAAAGCCACGGAAACACCTTCAGATAATGAATTCAATTCAAAATAAGGAAATTGTTAGATGGGTGAAGCCGTTACAGAACAAAAAAAACTGATGCCATCCAGAAGCTATCTTCACAAATCGCCAGACCAAAGAGATGTTTCAAAGAATAGAGTCAAAGATGCCAATATTATCTGATGTCCTTATTCACTGTATTGATTATAATTTTCTGGGCCGCGATCACAATGTCCACGATAAGTTTGTCAGTGCACCTTTGCAATCGATACTCTGAAGCCACCACAAGAAGGAAATCGTGCCTAAAGAAAACGTCAAATAAATGAGAAAGAGACGCCTCTAGTTAGAAGATTCTAGTGTCGCCATGAAAAATAGAGCATTTATTAAACACGACCTCCTGCCAGACTTCAAAAGATTAAAAATCATTCCAAAAGAAAATCGCCAGCAAATATCATCATTGATGTCACTAGTAACCGTCTCTGCCAAAAAATAAATATATCTTCCACATTTTTAATTGACACTCACACTCAAAATAAATGCATACTCCAGGTTAATTAGACGCCTCCAGTTAGAAGATTCTAGTGTAGCCATGAAAAAGAGAGCATTTATTAAACATGACCTCCTGCCAGACTTCATAAGATTAAAAATCATTCCAAAATAAAATTGCCAACAAATATCATCATCGATGCCATTAGTAACCATCTCTTCCAGAAAATAAATATATCTGTTTGCCTACGGAATGGGATTCAAATCTTACGTACTACTGGCAAACTAGTCATGTGCAGAACATAGGATAAACAGTAAACTGAAAGATATTATATTTGAACACCAGAAACTTTATTCATCATCAGAAATATCATGTACAAAAGAGTATCAGCATTGCTTGACAATATAACCATCGGCACATAACTCATTACACATCACTCGTAACTATCTCCCGACTATCCAACAGGCTACATATAACGTTCGGCGGTGGTTAGATAACCAACCGACACGACGCTTCGTAACAACATTAACATTAACATTAATCCGAACATGATTTCCCGAAAGTACATGACATTATTATTCTTTACTAATCTATAGTTTTATTAACAATTGGCCGACTACGACCACGACCGACTACAAAGTAAAGATATACGACTAACATCATCCCCCCAAAAAAAGTTGTCTTCCAGATGACATACATATAGCAAGATAAGATCATTGAGAAGTAGGGGGAAGGGAGTGCGTCCCTAGATGCACAAATGACGTCGGAGTAGTAGAAGAATGCTCCACTCGCAGTCGCCTCACCTCCTCGGTATGTGTGCAAAGTTGCCGATCTGCCAGTATCTCCCTCTCCCTCGCCGCCTTTACCATCCGGGCTGCCTCCATCAGTTGGCTTTTTGCCTTCTCCGCTTCTGCACTCTTGGCCGCCAAATCAACCTCTTTTGCAGCCAACTGATCTTCCAATGCTTTCACTTGCTGCTCCCATGCTGCCTCTTTCTGTTGTGCTTCCTCCTCCAAGACTGCCACTCGAGGCTCCAAGACCTCTAATCGAGCTCCCCTCTCACTGGCAAGCCGAGTTTGTTCGGCCAAGTCATTCTGGATGCTCTGTATGGTAGCACTGGACTCGTCCTTAACCCTCTGCAAGAGTCTATAGGCGTCCACTCTTCGTGATACCGCTACCTCTGTAGAAAATATTTGGCGCTTCATGAGAATAAAGACATCCCGAAAGGCAAGCTCTATGTAATATAAGCTCTCCAAAACCCCGGCGTCTCGCCCTACTAGCCTCGGTGGTCGACCCCGCCAGGCTCTCATGATAGCAGGAGTCTCTCCTGCTGGCCACCCCTCGCCAAATATCCGTGCAAACTCAGCCTCACACCCCATCTGTACAAATCCTCGGATGCGGTGAACTTCCTGGCCCACTAGAGGAGATCGGCCAATCCTGAGGTCTCTCAAAACCTGTCCCACTCGGTTCATCAACCTGCCCATATGCTCGAGCTCCTGCACATACCGTTGCACGGTGCCTACTGGGTCTGATGGGTCTGGCTGTGACATTTCCACGACAAATCCCTCCGTGGAGTCACCCTCCTCATTCTCCTCATCGTCGGGAGGTGTACAAGGTCCTGTCTCCTCCTGGGGCGGTTCCCCGACTATTTGCTGAGGCTCATGTATAGCTGTCTCTGGTGCCTCTGCTATGCTAGCCTTAGGGTGTGCAAGTGCATCCTCGCCAAGTCTGGCCGTCTCACTTTGCTGAGTGTGAACGACTGGCCCTTCCTCATCCCCTTGTCCCTCCGAGGGACTCTTCTCCCACTGGTCTGGCTGCTCAGCCACGTCCAAAGTGAGGCCTACCGATCCCAACCAGCTATCAATCTATGCTACCCCGGGTGCTCCTGGGGCTGGAGTAGTATCCTCAATGGCCTCTGTCATTTCCCCAGTTCCTGCTGCTGAGGTTGCCAATCCTGTCGCTGCTGATGCTGGCGATGGTGTAAGGGAGCAGACTGCTGGCAATATCTCGACCGAGGGAGTGGACCCTGCCGATACTGCCCCTTGTGATGTCGTGGTGACAAGTGGTGCCCACCCTGGCGATGCACCTGGTAGTGAAGCAGCTACCCTCAACATTCGCTCGGCTCCAACTGGCGAAACAGGAAGAGTGAATGTCACTGAGTGTGTGTTCTTCCTGGCTGGTGGTGCGGGAAGAGTAAACCCTGCCGGCTGCAACACTGGTATGTCGATCTCGCCTGCTTCCTGACCCCCGATGGCAACGGACACCTCCTCATCGGCCGGTGGACTAGACTCCGAGGGCAAGGAAGATAAATCAATGGGCTCCTCCCTGTCAGATGCATCGCTCTGCTCCGAGGCCTCCTCCTCTGATGTTTCCTCTTCCACCGATGCCTCCTGTTTCCTCTTCTTTCCTGAAGCTGTACCCTCGCCGGCTTGCTTTACTTCCAGTTCCGACCAGTAGAATACGATCGGCAATCCAGGATCTAGGTGAGTAAGTGGCTGCAACCGACCCCAATTGCCCTCGGGCACCTGTGTGTGGACGGCATCGAGAAAGAGGGCTATGGCGTGCTGGGTCATGTAAAAGGCCTTATGCGTTTGCGCCAAGAAATCTCTCATCCGCTCTGTGAGTAACCTTGCCCAGTTGTACACTCGGCCAACGCGGAGTCCGACCATGTAATCGACCATCCATATAGCAATGTCCGACGCTCGGCTGGCACCTGTGAGTCGGCATTTCATTAGGTCGAGCAAGCACTTCCACTCCGCTGTTGCCAAGTAGGTTTTTCGGAGACCTCTGTTGCCAACACTCCATATGGTATTCTGCTCCTCGGCTGTCAAATCACTTTGACACACCTGTTTGACCAACAATTCCTTGTGCTCCTGTGTCATCCTCTTGGGTTTGTTAACCCCTATTCCCGAAGTTGGGACGCCAAACACTCGCTCGAAGTCCTGTGGCCAAAATGAAATGGTCACTCGGCAACCTCTGTAATCAATCACCGATTTGTGCGTATGCCTGCAATAGTTGTCCACCATCGCCTTCAGCCAAGGCTCAAACTCTCGAGAATTGAAGAAGGGCACTAGCACAGTTTTGTCTACCCGAGCGTGCCGAAGCGCAACCTTCAGGGAGTGGTCGTCAGGAGTGCTTCGCCACCACTGTTTGCACTCGTTGCCAGTCAGGTTCTCCCATGTCATCGTTTCATTATCAACGTCCATCCTCTTTCTTTTTCCAGCCGAGGCTACCTTTGGCTTGTGCTGCATAGCCTTCTTGCCCTTGTCCATCTTTCTGTCAGTACGACGATTCCAGCCGATTTTATAAATTTCAAGACAGTTGTGGAAACTGCCGAAACTATCAAAACTGCCGAAATGATCAACACCGCCGAAATGATGAAAACTGTCGAGATGATGAAAACTACCGAACTGATGAAAACTGCCAAACTGATGAAAACTGCCGAAATCTGGTAAAGGCTGGAAAGGCCGTACGCTGTGCAAGTTCTTGGAAATCCGTACTACTTTAGAATTCCGTACGATCTGGCAATTGTATGAAATTCGTACAATGCAAATGATCTGCCAAGGCCGTACGATTTGGAGGGATGGCTGTACGACTTGGCAACTTTGAGGCTGTACGATTTGGAACCCTTGTGATCGCCGTACGGTTTGAAAACACTGTAAATGCCGTACGACCTTGAATCTTTGTGAATCTCGTACGAATTCTCCTAATATGAAGATGCCGTACGAATTCTCCTGGAATGTTGATGGCACACGAAATCTCCTGATGTACTGATGCCGTACGGCCTGGAGAAGATCACTAATGTGCTGATGCCGTACGACTTGGAGAAGATCACTAATGTACTGATGCCGTACGACCTGGAGAAGATCACTGATGTATTGATGCCGTACGACCTGGAGAAGATCAACAAGCTACCGTACGATGTCAAACCTGGCACAAATTCCAGTCTGTAATGGCCGTACGGCCTCCAGTGGCCAACCGAGTGAAAACTGAGGGGCTTGTAAATGCCGTACGATGCAGTACTTGGCAAAATTTTCAACTTGCAATGGCCGTACGACTTCAAGACTCAGGGTGCCTCTTCTGCTAAAAATTCCGTACGGACTTTTGTTCTTTCCTCTCTAATAAAGGTGCCGTACGATTCCCCTTCCTCTGCTTGGCCGTACGCTTTTCTTCCCTTCACCACTTTGTTTTGTCCAAGATGGCCGTACGAATTCCTCGCTGGTTGAGCTTTGGCAACTTTTTATCTTAATGTTCTCTCCTTTGACTTTTCGCCATTTATTTCCCTCAATGAATTTCTCCTTTGGACGTACGGGTTGTTCAATATTCAAGGCGTTTATTTTAATTCGCCTCACTTTATTTAATTTAAGCACTTTAATACTTCTCTTAATGGCCGACTCATTTAATTTATTATTTAATTTTTTGTCTCTTCTTTTGCTTTCTTTTCTGACTTCTTTTTCGTTTCTTTTATTTTTTTCTTCTTTTCTCTTTTCTTCCCATTCACCTTGTTCTTCCTTATTTACTCTGTTATTTTCTTTTATTTTCATAGCTTTTTTCCAATTTATTTTTATTTTTTCCAACTTGCCTTCATTTTCTCTCTCCTCCCTTCTCTCTCCTCTTCTTTTTATTTTTTTCCACTTCTGTCCATTTTCTCTCTCCTCCCTTCTCTCTTCTTTTCTTTTTATCCCTCTAGCTTCACTGTGTGTCCGAACTTTTAATTCTGAGGTGTAATACCATTTACACGTGTGTGGTGGCTTTTTATAACATTCTTCCTCACAACACGTTCCTATATATTCGATATCAAACCATTTATCAAGTAAAGGGGCAGGACCAATACCTTGGAAACTTCCGTCGATGTACCTTCCGCCGTACTGTTGATACCACGTAGCATCGTCGCCTTGCACTGTTGGTGGTCCGGCTAGGTTAGGAATTATTTTCCAGAGTCCATCTTGAGTTGCTATCTTTCTAACCCTTGGTATTTTTCTTCTTTCTCGACGCATTTGTTTCAGAAGATCTTCTGTATACCCGTCCACTGTTGACACAAATGTATCTTCTGTCTTCAACACTGTCTTTAAGCAAGGGGCTTTCTTCTCGAAGTAAGCATCCCATTGCTCATTAGTCCATTCCTCCTCGTCATCCTTTTGCAGTTCATCTTGTTCTTGGCCTACTTGTTTCTCCTTTTCTGCTTGGGCTTCCGCGTCCAAGTCCTTGGCTATATATCCCCGTTTTATTCCTTCATAAGGGGCTACATAATGCCAGTGTCCCCCCATTCGACGCCACAGAGCAGGGGTTCCGAAGACTACATTGGTTAGGTGCTTGTGTATCCGTGGTACTGCAATTCCTTCCACTCGCTTCTCTGCCAACCTCTCTTCAATTATTTGATCTCGGCCTGATTCTGCCCAAACAACATCTGCTACATATCCGGGACCTCCTAATCCCCAGTCTTATTCTCTCGGCCCTTCGCTCTGCATAGGCCAATCTTCCTTTGTGGCATAGCCCAACATGTTGATGGCGATAGTTTTCTTCTCCTTTCTCTCTTGATATGGTTTTAACTTCGATCCGTTAATTGCCTCCGATATCAGGGACCCATCTAGATTTTCTAACTTTATAGAACCATTGTCACCTACTTCCCGTACTCGGAACGGTCCCAACCAACGAACTTTAAACTTCCCCGGTTTGATCTCGTTACGGCCGTTATATTTCAGAACCAACTGTCCCGGTCGAAAATTCATTCGTCGGAGATGCTTGTCGTGCCAATATTTCCGTCGCCATTGCATGTTCTCCGTCGCCCATTGTGCCATCACCCTTCGCTCGTCCAGCTTAGTCAGTTGGTATAGTCTTTCCTTTAAACTTTCAGTATCGCCCAACCGATTCTCCACGGCTATCCTCAGACTTGGTACCATACACTCCATCGACATCACCGCCTCCTGACCGTACATTAGTTGAAAAGGCGTGTGGCCCATTGTTACCTTGTACGTTGTACGATATGCCCATAGGACGGCTGGTAACCTTTCTTCCCAGTCAGCTTCTTCCACGCCACATGATTTGTGAATCACTGATACGAGCACCTTATTTGTAGACTCCGCCTGGCCATTAGCTCGCGAGTAGTATGGGCTTGACAAGTTGTGAAAAATTCGGAATTCTGTCGTCATCAACCTGATAACATGATTAACGAAATGTCCTCCACGATCACTCGTGATCCGAATGGGGATGCCGTACTGTGTTACTATTTGCTCGTAGATGAATCTTGCCGTACTTTGTGCTGTATTGTCTGGCAACGCTTGAGCTTCAGCCCACTTCGTCAGGTATTCAGTAGCAACCACAATATATCGACATCGATGCAAGTGACTCACCTTCAATGGTCCGATGAAGTCCAACCCCCATCGTTCAAACAATTCCTGTGGCTGTGAGGGATGCAGTGGCATGAAATCTTGTTTTAATGGTTTCCCGACCCTCTGGCAAGTGTCGCAGCTTAACACCCATTCCTTGGCATCAGTGTGCATCGTCGGCCACCATAGGCCTGCCAAGAGGATTTTCCTTGCTGTAGCATCTGGTCCCATATGGCCGCTAGCCAGTCCTTCATGTGCCTCTTTTAGTACGCCAGGTATTTCTTCTTCGACGACACATCTGCGGAGGATCTGGTCGGGTCCCATCTTGTAGAGTAACCCATTGATCAACTGAAATGTCTTACTTTTTAGTACGAGCTTCCTTCTTTCGGCTGGTGGCATATCTTTTGGGAACGTGGATGTGGACAGATATTCTCCAATCTTCTTGTACCATGATGGCAGTATTGCAATCTGGAATAAGTGTGCATCTAGGAAGTCTTCATTCACCCCTCCCTCTGCAGGTTCGCCTGACCGGATTCTGGATAATTGATTGGCAATAACATGGCTCTTCGCCGGTCGTACGATAATGGTGAACGTAAATTCTTGCAACAAAAGTAACCATCTACTCACCCGTCCTTGGATAATCGGCTTGTTTACCAGGTACATCAAAGCTTGGTGATCCACGTAGAAAGTGAACGGTGTGGCTAGGAGGTAATGTTTGAACTTCTGTACGGCGTAAACCATTCCTAGTGCCTCACGCTCGGTCGTACTGTAATTCTTTTCTGCTTTTGAAAGTAGCCGACTGGCGAAGAATACTGGGTGATCCAACCCGTGAGCTCCCACTTGTGCTAGGGTTGCTCCGATGGCAAAATTAGAGGCGTCTACATGTACGTGGAATTCCTTATCCCAGTCCGGACACATCAATATGGGTGAGCTGATCAATCAATCCTTCAGTTCCTGGAATGCCTTCTCCTGTTCTTCGGCCCATACAAATGGTTGGCCTTTCCTCGTCAGTAGGTCGAGAGGGTACGACACTTGGGCAAAATTTTTAATGAATCTCCGATAGTATCCCACATGCCCGAGGAAAGACTTTACACTAGTGACGTTCTCCAGAGCCTCCATCTGTACGATGACTCGCACCTTGTCGGGATCCGTTTTCAACCCAGCTTTGCACACAATGTGTCCGAGCAACTTCCCTTGCGGCACCATAAATCTGCATTTCTTCGGATTCAAGGCAAGGCGGGCTGCTCTACACCGTTCCATGCACTCGCCTAAAGCTTTCAAATGTTTTTCCTTATCACTATAAATTGACCAGTCATCGAGGAAGGCTTTGAAATTACCGACCGACATTTTATCAAAGATGTGGAGTATTATCCTCTGGAATGTAGCTGGTGCGTTGCATAATCCAAACGGCATTCGGTTGTATGCGTACACCCCGTCCTCGACGACGAACGTAGTCTTTAATTTGTCTTCCTCGGCGATACTGATCTGATTGTAACCCGAGAAGCCATCTAGGAAGGAGTACATTTCATGCCCGGCAACTTCTTCCAGAATCGAGTCGGTGAAGGGAATGGGAAATGGATCCTTGATAGTCACTGCATTCAGGCTACGAAAGTCAACACAGATTCTAATTTGCTCCTTCTCTTTCTTTAATGATATGACGATCGGCGATACCCACTCACTGACCTCCACCTTAAAAATGATGCCGGCCTCTAGCATCTTCTCAATCTCCTCCTGTACTTTAGCGGCATAGTTTTTGTTCATTCTGTACGGTCGCTTTCGTACGGGCTGGGCTCCCGGTACGAGAGGAATCCTGTGTACGCATAACTCCGGTGGTACGCCTTTTAAATCTTTGTACGGCTAGGCGAAAGCATCTTTATATTCCATAAAAATTCTGAACACTGCCGCTTTCAGGACAGGGTCCCAATCATCACCCACCAAAATCTCCTTAGGTTTGGCTGATTCCCCAAGGTTCACCTTTTCCAGCGTTGGTTCCTCGTACCTAATGGTTTTGTCCTCTTCAAACTTGTGTGCTGGCGTCCCATCCAATTCTGCCATGCCTTCTTTATATTCTCCATACTCAGGTGGAAATGTTTCACTGGTCGAGCCCTTGTCTTGTTCTGCTTCTCCCTCCTTGACCTGCAGCATGTTGCAATCCGGGTGGAAGACTTCATAATCCTCCATCTGCCAGTGAAATAGTCCGCTCAGTGAACTGGTCTCATCTTCTGAGCAACTGCCAATCTCTAGTACCCCTTCTTCGTCTGGTTCCATTAACTTCCTCTCATCATCATCTGAGTCTCCTCCGGATTCAGATGTCGAGGATGCTAAATCCTCACTGACGGCCTGGTTCTTCATATCAATGGTATATTTCCTCCCCCGATTTTCTATTGAAAGTGTATTCCGCTTCCAGTTTTGGGTTGCCTTGGCAGCTATCAACCATCCCCGTCCCAAGAGTGCATCGTACGCCTTTTTCTCCAGTGGGATGACCACAAAATTTAGCAGAAATAGCTGCGTTCCGATCAAGACCTTCTGTTCCATCAGTGTACCCAACGGTTTGATGCCATGTTGATCTGCTCCCACGAGGTGGAATGTTGGGGGCCAAAGAGTTGGCTTACCCAGACACTTCCAGGTCTCTTATGGCAGTACGTTTACTCCTCAACCACCATCGACGATAGTGTTAGATAATTTCATGCCCAAGATTTCCATCTCGACGACGGCTGGTGTCCACCTGATGCTTACCGCGAGTAGCATGGGGTCTGCAGTCTCGGCTACCACTTCTGGCGTACGTTCTGGTGAATTCTTCGGAAGATTTTCTTCAATAGCATTTGTAAGTGCTACTTTGAGATAAGGCATTGTTTGCAAAAGATCAGTTACCTTAATGGGTACGGTTGTGTGAAGCAACTGCCGTACGATATTTTTTTCCGACTCCGACTGTAGCAACGTACTGATAGCTTTAGAATTTCTGCATTCATTCGCCATTGCCTCTTCTATTTTGGTCTTGGCCTCCCGAAATTTTTCCTTCTCCGTACGAGGGTATGGATAATTTGCCCTTTTTGACTGCGCCCTTGTAATTGCCAGGACTTCTTCATCGGCTACCTCCAGCATATTGATACTTCCTTTCTGCTTCGGACAGTCGGTGTCTTCATGATCACCCGGTCCACACCACTTGCACAGTTTTCCCCCGTTGCCTTGGCCGCTCTGACAATCCCTGGCAAAGTGACCCCATTCATTGCAGTTCCGACATTGGATCATCGGCCATCCTTTGCTATTGTACTGAATTTTACTTCTCGGCGTATTTCGCCGACTGTTTCGGTAGCCTCCAGGGGATGCATTGTTGTTCTGTGGCTTTGGTGGCGTGGTTGGAGGGGCTGACTGTTCGCCTTGAGTGAAGAATACTTGCGAACTTTTGGTTTTTAAGTTGTATGGGCACTCCTTGACGGAGTGTCCCATAACCTGGCAGATGTCACAGAATAACTTTTTTGGGCAACTTGCCTTTGTGTGACCTTCCGTTTTACAGTCCGTACACCATAATTCATTGGCTTCTTTGGATCCTTCCTTGTCGGTCTTTAGTTCTTTCATTATCCGCATCATATCCCGCCGAACGGCTTGTACGGTTGCTGATTCATCGTCACTCTCCTCGGCACTCTCGTCGTCATCCCTCTTCTTCCCCTTCGAGGAAGTCCTATTTTCACTTTCAATATCCATCGCCCGATTGTATGCTTCGGTGTACAAGGATGGCGGTACTACTTTCATTTTTCGCCGAAGTGAGGGAATCAGTCCTTCAATGAACCATCTTTTCTTTAAACCATCTGCCGGCTGAGCCTCCAACTTCCCTATCAGGTCTTTCAACCTCCTGTTGTAGGTCCGCACATTCTCGTGCTTCCCTTGCTTAGTATGATATATTTCTGTGACAATCTCACTATCGTCCCGCAGAAGTTTGAACTCCTCTTGGAAATTTTGCTTCAAAATCCTCCATGTGGCTCTCTGTGCTTGGTCTAATTTAGAGTACCAGTCGATGGCACTGTTTCTGAGTGTTGCCGGAAATGCCTTCAGCCATTGGTCGGGATCATCCTGCCCGCTGGCTATCCAGATAGTCTCACATGTCTTGCAGTGCCGTACGGGATCCTCAGAGCCATTCCCCATGAATTTCGGCAACTTTTGCTGATCCGGATGAGCCATCTTTATCGGTTGAGCTCCTTGTGTTTTGGACCCGATTAGACTAGTGGATTCCTCGCTACGTCCCTGTGCGTCACTTGCACTCTTGGCCACGTACGAGTCACTCCCACATCCTCCGTCAGTGTCCTCAACACCGTTGGTCTCCTCAGGATCTCTTTGATGCTCTCTCTACCCTGGGGTCTTAAGCTTTGGTCTTCCCCTCCTTAACTCGTTGTCGTCGTCCGAGAGGGACAACTCTCGAAATCGTCTGATGCTGCTATTCAAATCATCTTGATTTGCATAAAGGTTATATTTTCCTGCGTGTGGAGTGCTGAAGGGGTCTTCGTCCCTTCCTTCTAACAAACTGTGGTGCGCCCGTTCAATGGATGTGTGTCATGTCCCCTTCTAGTTGACATATCTCAGAGCGCATGATTAGCCTATTATGCGACCCTCGTAGGCTGATAGGATGGATAGAGGGTCTTGATGGAGTGTGGCTCAGCTTCAGTTGTCAGTTTTTGATCAGTTGGCTTTCGTTCGGGCTCATTCAGACACTTCTAGCCTGAGTTGCTATTTTTAGCAGTATTTGGCGCTCAGTGAGGGACCCCTGCTATTTTGAGCAGTATGGATTGATCACGTGCAGAATCACTTCCTTATTCGTCAGCTTTAGACGGCTCGTGCATCGGGTAAATATTGAGGGAGATATTAATATTTAATTGATTTAATTAAATATTAATTATTGGAGCTTATAATATAAAGTTATAATATTTCAAATATTATAACTTAAGTGATTTTGGCTGAAGGGGTCGCCCAACATGGGAAGGGGCCATTTGAGATTATATTTATAATTAAAAATTTGATCAGGAACTATTGAAATAATTAAAAGAGAGAAGTCGAATTATTTAATGATCCCTATTGTTAAGGAATTCGCACTTTTCAAGAAATATAAGGTTTTGCATTGAAAGTCGAGCTCATTATGTTATTGAGTTATTGAAAATTGATCAAGTTTCTTCCAGAGCACGGAAACCAAGGGTTTCAGTCTCAGAGCATTGGGGAACGAGCCATCTCCAGTGAAAGCAATTCAGAGGCTGTGAGATATCATTCGATTTATTGCCAGGCAAAGAGGTTTCTTCATTCAGAAGAAATTACAGAGCTTCACAGTTGTTTCACATTCAGGGTTTTGGTTATTGAATTCATCCAGAGAAGGTTGCTTCATCAAGGTGTCTATTTTATTGAAGTTTGGAGACTCTACAGAGGGCCGTACTTCTTCATTTATTGCTGCTGCTACAGCCGTACTTGCTACAGCAGATCCGTACCATCAAAAGGCCGTATCTTTCAGCCAATGCAAATCGCCTTCTTTTTTTCATCATTTGGTTTCATCTATTGGGGCGCAAATACCAAGGGATTCTTTCTGGAGCATCTGACAGAGGAGGAAAAGACTCAACTGAAAGCTGTACCAGTTCTTTATTTTTTATGTGCCTGTAATCAGCAATACCAGGTTTTCTATTTGCAATCATATGGCCTCTTTTTAACTTGCATGTAGTCAGATCTATATTGTAATAAGTCCAGTGAATCAATAAATGATTAGCCAGCATTAGATCTCGTATTTCTATCCTATATTGGCATTATAGCATTTTTATTGAATTTATTATCAATTTCTATCAAAATCGCAATTTCCTTTATTCATGCAAAAACCACAAAAAAACCAAAAACTTCAGTAAACAAACAAAAAAAGGCAGTTACAGAAGACAGGGGAAACAAGGGTTTCTACAGTGGTATCAGAGCTAAATCCTGCCATCCTGAGGGTTTAGCACTCTTATGCAGCCAGAAGAGGTTGGGTCACACAGGTATTATACACATAGGCGAGCCTTGATTGACAGGCAACAGGGTTTGAACAGGCAGCCGGGAAATATGGCTGACAGAACAGATAATCCTAGAACAAAGATCCCTCAAAACCCTAGGGATCAGGACGATGTAGAGGTTCTACTCGCTCTTAGAGATTTACAAGCAGGTCAACGACATTCTAATGATGTGTTACAGCAGTTGACAGTAGCACTTCAGAGATTAGGTACACCGAGGAGACCGTCACCACATTGTGACGATGACAGGAGTGATGCAGGTTCACGGAGAGCACCTAGGACTGCTTCTCGGACAGCAGACAGGCCCACTAGGCCTACTTTTGTGAGACAGGAGGCCAATGAGGCTATGGCAGGTGAGGAGCACGAGGAGTTGTTCGCAGACACACTTATGGCAGCGAACGAGGAGTGGGAGTTAGTACCACTTGAGGTCAGAGAGGATTTCTTTTGACCGATTTGTCACTCAGAGGAGAGAACATAACAGAGGTCGACAGGACTGGAGACCTAGATATCAGAATAATGATCTGAAGCATGCAACAAATAGGCTCAATCTAGCGATGTTCGACGGTAGTGGCAAGGTCACAACTCAGGCATGGATTAGTAAGCTAGACACTTTTCTCACGTTGTGTCCGATGGCTGAGAGGGATGCTATCAGATATGCGACACTGCATCTCGAGGGAGTAGCTTACGACTGGTGGCACCACGGGATGGTGGCACTACAGCATGAATGGATCACGTCATATCAGGAGTTTGTTGACAGGTTGGTGGAGCGGTTTGACAGGAAGGATCCAGAATCCTACTTCAGAGACTTGGCTCAGTTGAGACAGAGTGGTAGTTTGGAGTCGTATATTGGTGACTTTCAGAAGTTATCAGTTATGGTTCTGAATATTTCAGAGAGGCGACTGGTAGTGCTCTTCATGGAGGGTTTGACAGAGCCATTGAGAGGTTGGATCAAAGCCTTTGATCCTCCTTTGTTACAGGAAGCGATGAAGAAAGCACGTAGTATGGAGTTGGCAGCACCGTCCAGTAGATTCAACTCCAAAAACAATTCTTCTTTCAGGGACAATAAGGGCTTTAACAAAAACAGAGAGAAGTCTGATTTTAACGAAGAAAAATCAGATTTTAAGAATGATTCAAAGGGTAAATCAGCAGCACCACCTTTGGATCGAGAGGCCCTTAATGATCTACGCAGGAAGAAGCTTTGCTTCTACTGCAAAGGTCCCTATGACGCCAATCACGATTGTCCTTTGAGGCCTAAGGGCAAGGCAAATCGAGTGATGTGGGCGTATTACGAGGATTCGGAGTCAGAGAACTCCGAACAGTAGGAGAGTTCTGAGGAGTCAGAGTCAGAGGCTTCAGAGCCTAAGGCAGAGGCAGAGTCAGAACTTCAGATACAGGAGGCACGCCTATCTAGCATTCAGCAGGAGGGTTCATTCAGGATTCGTGGAGTGTTGGCAAGACAGAGGGTCATTACCCTACTTGATACAGGAGCCACACATAATTTCATCGATGCTAGATTTGTTGAGAAACGCGGACTCATCACTGAGGAGTTCGAGGGCATTAGGGTTAAGGTGGCCGACGGTTACACTCTTAGGTGTGAACGCATGATTAAGGATCTCCCCTTACGCTTGAACAATTATGAGTTCAAGGCTGATTATTACGTAGTTAACATGGGGGATATTGATTTGGTGTTGGGCATGAAGTGGCTTCATTCATTGGAGGAAGTCACTCTTCGTCTTCAGGACATGGAGATCTGTTTTGATGTTGATGGGAAGACACATCCTAAAGGCAATTCGGGACAGCAACATCAAAACAATTTCTTTTCGTCGGATGGAGAGGCTCATGCGACACGACATGGTAGAGTGGGCTGCCAAGTGCACATTGGCACCTATACAGGAGGGACAGCAGAAGACTGAATATCATCCTGACATACAGCAGTTGAGAATCAAGCATGATAAGGTATTCAGTGATATTCCACCAGGGAGACTTGCAGACAGGGGCATTGAGCATATTATTGAGCTTGAGGAGGGCGCTAAGCCCGTTATGATTACGCCCTATAGACATCCCAAGCGGCTGAAAGATGAGATCGAGAAAACGATCAAGGAGTTACTTGCTATGGGTCACATTCGACCTAGCAAATCACCATTCGCTTCTTCAGTTGTTTTGGTAAAGAAGAAGGATGGCACCTTACGCATGTGCATTGACTACAGAGTCTTGAATAAGAGGACTATTAAAAACAGTTATCCGATACCTCGTATAAACGAGCTTATTGATGAGCTCCATGGTGGATGCTACTTCACAAAAATAGACTTAAGGTCAGGATATCATCAGATCAGGGTTCGTGAGCAGGA
Organism: Sequoia sempervirens; assembly: GCA_007258455.2. Classification (NCBI taxonomy): domain Eukaryota; kingdom Viridiplantae; phylum Streptophyta; class Pinopsida; order Cupressales; family Cupressaceae; genus Sequoia; species Sequoia sempervirens. Next base: position 731,901 of record VDFB02018296.1, on the reverse strand, counting down.
CATCGAGAAGACTGCCTTCCGTTGTCATTGTGGGCACTTCGAGTTTGTGGTGATGCCCTTTGGGCTCACTAACGCTCCAGCTACTTTCAGTCCATGATGAATAGGGTTTTTCATTCACTGCTGAGGAGATTTGTATTGGTCTTTTTCGATGATATTCTTATTTACAGCAGGACATGGCAGGAGCATTTGGCTCATCTGGAGACCGTGCTCAGTATCTTGGAGAGGGAGTCCTTGTACGCCAAGGAGTCTAAGTGTGATTTGGGGATGACCGAATTGTTATATCTAGGTCATATTATCAATGCAGGGGGAGTGCGGATGGATCCTGAAAAGATCCGCGCTATCATTGACTGGCCTACACTGGCAAACCTTACACAGTTGCGAGGATTTCTAGGTTTGTGTGGGTTCTATCGCAGATTCGTGAATGGTTATTCACGGCATGCAGCCCCGATGACAGATTTGCTGAAAAAGGGTGCATTTTGTTGGACTCTTGAGGCACAGGAGTGTTTTATGAGGTTTAAGGAGTTGATGACTGCATGCCCTGTTTTAGCACTACCAGACTTTTCAAAGCCTTTTGAGCTTCAGTGCGATGCATTAGGTGAGGGCATTGGAGCGGTGCTTATGCAGGATAAGCACCCTATTGTGTATGAGAGTCGTAAACTCAGAGGGCCAGAGAGACTCTACAACATTTATGACAAGGAGATGCTCGCTATAATGCATGCCTTAGCAAAATTTAGGCAATATCTTGTTGGCAGCAAATTTTGCATCAAAACTGATCACAACAGTTTGAGACACTTCCTAGGGCAGCGAGATCTCAATGATCGTCAGCAGAAGTGGGTTAGTAAATTGCAGGCCTATGACTTTGATATCTCGTATATCAAAGGTACACAGAATGTAGTAGCTGATGCTCTTTCACGCAGGCCTCATTTGAGCTCTATGGTTCACATTTCAGAGGATTGGAGGCATATGATTGTGGCAGAGTATGCCAAGGATACATGGGCATCCAGCATCATTGAGGGATCGACGATTGACACCAGATACACGCTTGTAAATGACTTGATTATTTACAAGAACAGGATTTATTTGGTCCCAGGTTCAGAGGTGAAGAACATTATCATGCGAGCCTTTCATGACGTACCTACAGCAGGACATCCTGGGTATTTCAAAACCTATAGACAGATTCGGGAGAGATTCACATGGAAAGGACTTTGGGTGATAATTTTTCTGGGAGTGGAGTGCCCTGCTTTGTCGCTGGTAATGTTGGTGAGAACATGACTGCGGTGCTTTATTGTAGCCAGCCCGATTCTGATGAAGTGGGAAGCCTGCTCGGTTGACTTCATTACGGGCTTGCTTGAAGTCAAGGATCGGATTTCTATATATGTGGTTGTGATCGGCCGACGAAGCATGCCCACTTCTTTCCGATTAATACTAGATCTAAGCACACAAATATTGTGTAGCAAGAGAATCTCGTGAGGGTCTATGGGTTACGGGGTTGCCCCTATAGTGAGCGACAGAGATAGTCGGTTCTTGAGTCACTTCTGGTAGGAGGTGTTCAGACTTTGTGGGACCGAGCTTACACCGAGCACCAGTTACCACCCGCAGATCGATGGGCAGACGGAGATAGTGAATAAATGGGTGGAGGGTTAACTCAGGAATTATATTGCAGGGCAGCAGAAGGCATGGGTCAAGTGGATTCATTTGTGCTATATCGTTGCTAAATATCGATGATCGTATATGACCATTCAGATGTCCCTCATGGCATTGTACGCAGGAGGCGCCGAAGCTGGATTACACGAGATGTGAGCCGAAAATAAGTACTAAGCTGGCAGGAGAGCTTGATGTCATGAGGGTTTCATGAGAATAATATCGCTAAGGCACAAAATGCAAAAGCAGACGCGATCAAGAGTGGTCTCAGAGGGTTTTTGAGGTGGTGACATGGTTTATTTTATGTCAAGAGTCTTACCGCCGCCTACTCTAAGGGAAGAGAAGCCACAGTTTGCCACGGTATTATTGTCCTTCGTGGATCCTAGGCGAGTTGAGAGGTGGTCATGAGCTTAGCTTCCTAAGAGCAGAGTGTGGTACACAATGTTTTCATTTATCGCCCCAAGGCGCTAGACACCGTGGTGGTACTTTCTGCAGTTTTACCTCCCTTAGATGATGAGGGAAAGTTGATTTTAGTACCTGAGTCTATCCTGGAGTACAAAGAGAGACAGTTGCGTAGGAGGACTATTAGGGAATATCTAGTGAAATGGAGAGATTTGCCTGTGGAGGATGCTACTTGGGAGAGCGAGGATATTCTGCAGCATCCGGAGTTGAGATTGCTTGAGGACAAGCAATTTCAGGAGGGGCGGACTGTCATGTCCCCTTCTAGTTGACATCTGTCAGAGCACATGATTAGCCTATTATGCGACCCTCGTAGGCTGATAGGATGGATAGAGGGTCTTGATGGAGCGTGGCTCAGCTTCAGTTGTCAGTTTTTGATCAGTTGGCTTTGGTTCGGGCTCATTCAGACACTTCTAGCTTGAGTTGCTATTTTTAGCAGTATTTGGCACTCAGCGAGGGACCCCTGCTATTTTTAGTAGTATGGATTCATCATGTGCAGAATCACTTCCTTATTCGTTAGCTTCAGAAGGCTCGTGCATCGGGTAAATATTGAGGGAGATATTAATATTTAATTGATTTAATTAAATATTAATTATTGGAGCTTATAATATAAAGTTATAATATTTCAAATATTATAACTTAAGTGATTTTGACTGAAGGGGTCGCCCAACATGGGAAGGGGCCATTTGAGATTATATTTATAATTAAAAATTTGATCAGGAACTATTGAAATAATTAAAAAAGAGAAGTCAAATTATTTAATGATCCCTATTTTTAAGGAATTCGCACTTTTCAAGAAATATAAGGTTTTGCATTGAAAGTCGAGCTCATTATGTTATTGAGTTATTGAAAATTGATCAAGTTTCTTCCAGAGCACGGAAGCCAAGGGTTTCAGTCTCAGAGCATTGGGGAACGAGCCATCTCCAGTGAAAGCAATTCAGAGGGTGTGAGATATCATCCGATTTATTGCCAGGCAAAGAGGTTTCTTCATTCAGAAGAAATTACAGAGCTTCACAGTTGTTTCACATTCAGGGTTTTGGTTATTGAATTCATCCAGAGGAGGTTGCTTCATCAAGGCGTCTATTTTATTGAAGTTTGGAGACTCTACAGAGGGCCGTACTTCTTCATTTATTGCTGCTGCTACAGCCGTACTTGCTACAGCAGATCCGTACCATCAAAAGGCCGTACCTTTCAGCCAATGCAAATCGCCTTCTTTTTTTCATCATCTGGTTTCATCTATTGGGGCGCAAATACCAAGGGATTCTTTCTGGAGCATGTAGTCAGATCTATATTGTAATAAGTCCAGTGAATCAATAAATGATTAGCCAGCATTAGATCTTGTATTTCTATCCTATATTGGCATTATAGCATTTTTATTGAATTTATTATCAATCTCTATCAAAATCGCAATTTCTTTTATTCATGCAAAAACCACAAAAAAACCAAAAACTTTTAAAACAAACAAAAAAAGGCAAAGTACTGAAGATTGGGAAACAAGGGTTTCTATAATGGCCCGGTTCTGTCATATATGTTCTTTTTATGCTCTATTTATTTCATTTAGTCTTCATCCATTTTACCAGTTTGCCTTAGTGCTCGCCGATTTTCTGCTCTGTACCGAGGATCACGAACTTGCACTTCGAAGTCTCGCGTCACGTACGCTTATTCTTTTGTCTTTGTTCGGCTGTAATGTTTTAGTTGTTCAAGCAATCATTGCTGGTTGCCGGAAGTACGGCGCCGGCTAGTATCTCGTTCTTCCTCCTCACGTTTGGTTCTGTCTTCACAACGTTGTACGATTTGCTGCCGTCGGCGCTCGCGATCTTCTTCTCGCAAGTCTTGCAGGATAATGAAATGGCGGGCCAGTAACCTGGGCATGCGATTCAGGAGGTGGTTCACCTCGTTGTTCACTTCCAGCCGATCCCAGATGATTTCCTCAGGGATCTCCCGAATGAGGGATTCCCTACGCACGTGGTCACGTAGCGATATTTTCCACAAATTTACCAAATCTTCTGTCAATGAGTCTTCCCGTTCCTCATTAGCATTTACAGGTTCTTCCGCTGGTTGACCCATTACGCTACCATGGCAGATGATGCCCTAGTCCGTTCAGGCAACGGCGCCAAATGTTTGCCTACGGAATGGGATTCAAATCTTACGTACTACTGGCAAACTAGTCATGTGCAGAACATAGGATAAACAGTAAACTGAAAGATATTATATTTGAACACCAGAAACTTTATTCATCATTAGAAATATCATGTACAAAAGAGTATCAGCATTGCTTGACAATATAACCATCGGCACATAACTCATTACACATCACTCGTAACTATCTCCCGACTATCCAACAGGCTACATATAACGTTCGGCGGTGGTTAGATAACCAACCGACACGACGCTTCGTAACAACATTAACATTAACATTAATCCGAACATGATTTCCCGAAAGTACATGACATTATTATTCTTTACTAATCTATAGTTTTATTAACAATTGGCCGACTATGACCACGGCCGACTACAAAGTAAAGATATACGACTAACAATATCTTCCACATTTTTAATCGACACTCACACTCATAATAAACACATACGCTAGGTTAATTAAAATAAACCGCCTCAAAATATATGCCGCCAACAAAGATAATGGTTGAGGCGTTTTCAGGAATATATGCCAGGAGTTTTATTAGAAAATCGATGCCCAAAGATAAATGCAGTTCAATCTTCATGAAAATGATTTTATTAATTTGCTTTCGACATAAAAGTCATTTTCATTTACATTCTCAGACCAAGTGCCTTTGATGCATAACCTCCAACACAAACCTATCTCTTATCTTTCCTAGACTTCCATTAAAAAAATGAATGCGATACATCTGTTGAATACTCCACGTCACATAGGCACGACCCTGCAAAACATAGTGAAAGCTGCCCCTCTCACATGTCTATGATATAATTTTAACACATATACAAACTGTCCTTTTCAAGAGCCAATCGATACAAAGAATTCATTGGAAAAATTCAGGCTACCACCAAAAGAGACGTGGAACCTTCTAAAGTAAACACATCCACAAAGGCACGAGATTATAGATGCAAAATAGGAATATGGAAGTCGTGAGAGAAAACTAGAAATAGACTAGCTGCCTCAATGAAGTTGACACATCACTTTCAAAGAGAATATAGCTCTATTCAATACTCCTTAACTCCTCATTGTTTTATAAATATAAAGTCTCTCCATGAGTGTTGTACAAACATATCCCTCAAAAACATATACGTCCTTTACAGATGAACTCAAGCTTTTATTGACCATAAACCTTTCAATGCCAATTTGGCAAAATTGACACCAAGAAGCTCCACTTGTCATTAAATAAACAAAAAGTTGACAAGGAGACAAACTAGTAGCTGATGTAGACACCCAGGAAGCTAAGGCAAGCTGACAGATAGCTCAAGCAGATCAAGCAGCTCAAGTAGGTCAAGCAGGTCAAGCAGGTCAAGCAGCTCAAATAGCTCAAGCTGGTCAAGCAACTCAAGCACATAAGCACACAACTCAAACTTGACATTCTGGCAAACTTATTCCAACACGACAATCACTCAGACTTCAGGAGCAAGGAAGCCGATGATGAAGACTAAGGCAAGTTGATAAAGAATTTGATGAAGATCTAATTGAAATAAACCAAAGTATTAAAAGAGCACATGAGAATCTTGAGAAAATAGACAGATCCATCGGTAGGGCACATCAAAATTTTGTTGAGGGGAGGGACGAAGGACCCTTCAACACCCCATATATAGAAAGGTACAAAATCATTGAAAATGAAAATGAATTAAGTGAAGAACTTGATAGCAACATTTGACGCTTTCGGGAGTTGTCCATATTGGATGATGACGAACGACTGAGGACTGGAAGATCTGAGCCTAGGACCCCAAGACGAAGGGAGTATCAGAGTGAACCCTATGAAACTCAAGTTGTCAAGGACGTTGATGGAAGACATGGGAGAGACTTGTACGTGGCCGAGAGTTCAAGTGACGCATCAGAATGTAGTGAAAAAACTAGTCTAGTCGGATCCAATACACAAGGAGGGTATCGGGGCATGATGGCGACTCCACCAAGCGAGCGGCAGAAGCTGTCGAAATTCACGGGGAACGGGTCAAAAGATCCAGTGCACCACTATAAAACATGCGAAACAATTCGGATAGCCAACGGATAGGACGATTTGGATCACTGGCTGAAAGCATTTCCAACAACATTGAGAGACAGTGCCTTTGAATGTGTCATGTCCCCGTTTTAGCTGACACTGCTTGTTGACGAGGTTAGCCTATCATTCGATCCTCGTAGGCTGACAGGAGTGTTCAGAGGATCAATTTTGGCAGTTGCTCAGTGTTGGTTAGCTCCAGTTTGCAGGGTGTCAGGTTGGGCTTTCGCAGAATCTTCCAGAGAGTCTTTTCAGAGAACTTTCTATTTTTAGAAAGTTAGGTCAGGCGGAAGCTGCTATTTCGGGCAGGGCACCTGGTGCACTTATTCAGCTCAGATTCGACCCAGTTCAGCAGTTGGGTGATTTGACGGAGAAATAAGGAGTATTTGATGAGTTATTAAATATTTAATAATTTGACTTTATAATAAAGTCACTTTATTGAAATATTAGAATATTTAATTATTTGGCTTAATTATAAAGTATTTAATTATACTTTATAATATATTATTAAAATGTGACTTAATGAGTATTTAATGCTCATTAAAAGTAGACGCCAATAATTAATCATTTCTCCTAAGTCCAAAAGTGAAAATTAAATCATTTATTTAAATGATTATTTTAATGAAGAATTAGGTCGAACTTTTCAAAGAGGAAATATATACCTTTCACAGGCAAAATCGAACTATCATGTTATTATTCAATTTTGTCTTGATTTTGCTCTGAGCATTGGAGTTTGCAAACCCTAGGGTTTCTGGCAGACGATCGTTTCTGGAGAACGTAACCTCTTCAGAGATCAGGCAGACTGAGGCTGTGAAATACCAGCTGAAGCTTGCACTTGGTGATTTCACACAGAGATCACAGATTGTGCTTACACATCCATTTTGGCAGAGGTTTTCAGAGGATATCATCAGCAGACAGAGGCGACTTGAGCAGAGTCTAGTTTTCAGTGATCTGGCACAAATTCCAAGGAGGCCGTACTTTTCATTAATTGCTGCAGTAGGCCGTACTTCTGTACTTTCAGGCCGTACATTCATCTCTTCTGAGGAAACGCCTTCATTCTCCTGTTTCTGGTGATTCTCAACTGGGGCGCTTGGTTTATTGGACATTTTGCATTGGGATTCGAGCTGGAAGATCCATCAATTAAATTCTGGCCGTACCATTATCAGCTACAGCAGCCGCCATTAAAATACCAGGTTTTTTATTTAAAATTTCATGTATTGCTTCCTACCTTCAGTTTTGGCGTTGTAAAACCTTGAATAAAAATAAAGTATTGGTGCGCCTGTGTTTCTTGAGCAATATATGAGACTTTCAATACATTTATGAATTTTTATGAATTTATTATCATTTCCTAGAGAAATCGCAAATTTCATTTTTACCTGTGAAAACGTCAAAAACACAAAAAAATCAAAACTTGCAAAAACCTTCAAAAAATCACTTAGGGTTTGAATCAGAGAACCACCAGGGTTCTGACAGAATGGTACTAAAATTGGACAAAGTACAGAGGGCATCATGGAGATTACTAAAGAAAGCATTCCAAAATGAGTTCAAACTCTTGAGGGATGATGACAAGATTGTAGCAGAAATTTATAACACAAAGCAAGGGAAACACGAGAGTTTGCGCACCTATAATCGAAGACTTGAAGATTTTTCGGGGAAACTGGAGGCACAGTCGATTGATGGGTTAAAGAAAAGGTGGTTCATCGAGGTCTTGCTTCCATCATTAAGAAAGAAAATGAAAGTTGTACCCCCTATTGGATATTCCATCATTACTCCATGTAGATAGTTTGTTTATTCTTGTTATTATTTGTTGCATAGTGTATTTAGGATATTAGTTATTATTTTGTTGAACCTGAAGTTCATGGGTTCATCATATTTCATTGTATAAATATGTCTTGTAATGCAATAGAATTCAATTTGATTGCTCTGCAAAATCTATTTTGGTATCAGAGCAAGGTTCGTTTCCTGTGCCTGCTCTTTAGTGATAAGATGAATTCAAATCAGGCGGTCTTGTATCTGCGAGAGGAGCACCTTTATTAGTAGAGATCACGGCTTATGTGGCTTTCTCAATGGTAGAATCATTCTTTGTGCACAAGCATATTTAGTGCAATTCAATCACCATTGAAGGCATTTCTCTTTCCTCAAATAGCTCTAGCATGTTGCTTGCACCCATAATCAAGTGATCCTCAGGCAAGTGCAAAACGAGTGATCAGTGAGGCAAAACTTTTGAATTCTCTCTGTAGGTCTGAGCATTTTGAAGTTTGTAGGATGTTTTTTTTAATTTTAATTTGGTATTATTCAGTCACTTAGTAGGCATGATCACCATTGAGGCTTACATTTTGTGAATCATATTTTGAGGGTTTGAGAGATACATTCTAGGCAAGATCTCTGTTAGTCTCTGTTCAATGAAAACATTGTATTTATGGAGTGTTCCATTTTGTCTAACATTTCTATTCTTTGGTAGTATCCGTGGAATATACACTAGGCAACATGTATTCACACCTATTGGTAGAGGTTCTTTGCATGGGGTTCATATGCTAATTGAAAAATAGGAAATTTCAGCCTTAGGAAGTGTAGTTATAAGTTTATTTTTGGACAAAATTGTTTATTTTTCAACTCTTCCAAGTGGGTGTTATTTTTCTTCCACAATGGCAAGAAGTTCTCCAAAATTTCTTCTTCCAGATTCGCAATTGCTATGCAAAAATAATTATTCCGCCTGGAAGACCAAACTCACAACTCAACTTGAGTTTGAAGAAGTTTGGAATGTGGTCAGTGGCACCACAAAACGACATCTAAGTGATGTTGATGAGCAGAAGATTTTTGATCAAGCTGACATAAATGCCAAATTGATCATCATGTTCAACGTGTATGATGAAGTTCAGCCTTTCATCCGAGACTCATCTACAACCAAAGATGCTTGGGACAAGCTACAAACATTGTATAAGGTGAAGAATCAGAATCAGATCCTAAATTTGTAGAGTCAACTACATAGCTTGAAGATGAAAAATGGAGAACAATTGGAATCCTTTCTCAAAAGGATTGCAGAGTTGAGAGCTTCATTACAAGCATTGGGAAAAATAATCGATGACGGAGTTTTGGTGCCTATTGTTCTATGAGCACTACCTTCTAGGTATAAAATCTTTGTGACAACTTTGAATGTCACAGAGACGACACCCACTTTTGAGAAGCTCATGAATCTGCTCCAGAAAGAAGAATATTTAAGGCATGAACATGAGGAGGATCATGCAATTACCACTTGTCATAAAGGCAAGAAGCCTATGAAGGAGTGTCCAATATGTGAAAGAGTTGGACATGATGTGGAAAATTGTTGGTACAATTCCTTCAGCAAAGGATCATCCAACAATTCACATCCAACGAAGCCACTTCAAAGTGGCAAACCACAATGGGAGCAGGAGAATAAACAGAAACAACAAAGCAATGTTGTTGAAGCAGACGATTCTCCAGATGAGGAATACATGTTTTCAGCCCACACTTTAGAAGACGGTTCACAATCAACCTCAATATGGTATGTGGATTCGGGTGCTACAAAGCACATGACTGGACAAAAGGAGTGGTTTCTCACAGTGAAACCCCATTTTGGTATAGTCACTCTTGGAGATAATACCACCCATGAAATCAAAGGTATTGGTGACATCTCTTTGAACTTTGGAATCAATCATTGTAGGCTTACTAATGTCTTGTATGTGCCAGGACTTACCAAAAATCTTCTTTCTGTTAATCAATTTCTTGACCACAACCTTAGGATTGAGTTTGATAGCCATCAGGATACTAAGATTTGTTTTATGAAAGATAAGTCTAATAATGAAAAGATTGTTGCCAGTGCTATTGAGATTGGAAAAATGTTCAGGCTTGATATAGTTGCTAATAATCAAGCCTTAGTGACTAAGGATGAAGATCTTGCTTTGCTTTGGCATCGTAGATTTGGTCATTTAAGCACTAGTTACTTGCTAACGCTTAGTAAGAAATGCATGGTCAAAGGGCTTCCCTCACTTGAGAAGTCGAGTGCTATTTGTTCTAGTTGTATTGCTGGAAAACAACATAGAGCACCCTTCTATCTCAGTGAGCATCGTGCAAGCCAACCTTTGCAGCTGTTGCATATTGATCTATGCGGGCCTATGCCACCTAGTCATGATGGCTATAGTACTTTCAGTTGCTTGTTGATGATCATACAAGGAAAATGTGGGTATATTGCTTGCAGCATAAAGATGAAGCTCTATCATATTTCAAAGAGTTTCGCACTCAGGTGAAGAAAAATACGAATCACTGTACTCGTGTCCTCCGCTCAGATTGAGGGGGGGAATACACCAGCACAAAATTCCCCACATCTGAAAGAAAATGGAATTCAGCGTCAACTGACTGCAGCATACACACCTCAGCAAAATGGAGTTGCTGAACGAAAAAATCGCATGATTGTGGAGATGGTCCGAAGTATGTTGAAAGATTCTCAACTAGAGCGTGCATATTGGGTTGAAGCTGTTCACACAACAGTTTATCTTTTGAATCATGGACCAACCAAAGCACTTGATGGCATTACACGAGGAGAAGCATGGGCAGGGGTAAAGCCTTCTATCTCTCATCTTTGTGTGTTTGGATGCACTGCTTATATGCACATTCCTAAATAGAAAAGGAAAAAGCTAGATGAAAAATCAATGAAATGTATTCTTCTAGGATATAGTAATGAATCCAAAGCATATCGCCTTATGGATCCCAATACAAAGAAGATATACATTAGTAGAGATGTAATTTTTGATGAGAAGAATGATGTAAGTTCTCCTCCTGCATCATCTTCTACTTTAGATAGTGCTCCTATTCTCGACATGGATGGTAAAAATGATGGGCACATTGATAATCAGTCAACACCCACTGATGTCACAAAACCTTTACAAAAGTGGTACATTAGTACCATTCGAGATGCAAAGTTAGATGGAGTCCTAGACACTTCCATTTTAGGTCCGAGGACTCGCAACATGGATCACAATGAGGTAAACTTTGTACTAATGACTTCAGTTGTTGAAAATTTTGAGCCATCTAATGTTTAGGAAGCACTAGAATCAAATCCTTGGAAAGAGGCTATGGATGCAGAGTATCAATCTCTGATGAAGAACAACACTTGGGAGCTTGTTGATCTACCACTTGGTAAGAAAGCAATTGGTTGTAAATGGATATTTAAAACTGAGTATAAAGCAGATGGTAGTATAGATAAATATAAGGCTAGACTTGTCGCTAAAGGTTATGCCTAGAAAGAAGGAATAGACTATGAGGAAACATTTGCGCCCACTGCAAAGATAAAAACCATTAGAATGATTTTTGCTTTAGCTGCTCAATTTGGATGGAAATTGTATCAATTGGATGTAAAAAGTGCCTTTCTTAATGGGGACTTGTTGATGTGATTTTTGTGACCGCACCAATCAGTAGAACAAAGTATCCGAAGGCTACTCCATTCTCTCTTGATCAAAGTATTCCGTACGCTAAGATTGCGAGAGAGATCGTACGTTCAACTCCAAGGTTCTGATAATGCAATGGAATACCCTCAGTTGGTTCATTGTGATTTGCTGTTTTCATGAGGGGACTTACACAATTGTTCACAGGTTTGCAGCTGACAGCAGATTAATGATGGAAAGGGATTTTTCGTGCAATACGAATGATTTGGTGTTGAGGTACGTGTTTCCTATACTAACCAGAAATGTATTGAATTTAAATAAGTGCAGGGTTTTAGAAGATCTAAATTCTATACTAAAGGAGGACGTGGGATCAATCTCAACAGACTTCAACCAGACTTTGCTTCGCCTCACGTTGGACAACTTACACAAGGTCGGAGCAATCGTCAAGGGAGCGGCAAGAAATTTTCAAGTTATGATTCAACATAAAGACACCATCAAGACGACGCATGCCAAGACGTGAATCATAACCAAAGTTAAGTTTATAAAGTTTTCTAGTTGACCACACAAGGCAAACTTGCCGTCAGCAAGCTGCTACTGGTATGGTATGGATTAAAACGAAGCTGCCTTGATTAAACACCACAATCCACAATTAACATCTACTTGCATGAAAATGAAAACTTTTCTAATCAAAACTACTTGAAGTAGAAGGGGTGAAGAAATCTTGCTAGCTGCTCATAACAAAAGACGAATTCATCATCAATGAAAGCTCTCTTTATTATGATAGTTTTCACAACAATCTCTTACAAAGTTTTCAAAGGAAAACTTTCCTTCTCCTTCAAACTATGCTATGCTAACAAACTATGCTAAGCTATCTCTCTGCTCTAACAAAATGTCTACTCTCTACTGATCTAATGTCTAATGATATACAAATGAAGGGGGAATGCCCCTATTATAGATGGCCGAGTCCAATGGACGACTTAGATTCCAATCAAACGGAGGGCTCAGATTAAGCCACATCAGCCCTAACCCTAAAAACTGCCAGAATGTGGAGTGGTACAATAAATGAATCACAAGATTCCCACTCACTCCTAAAATAGCAAAGGCAATTAATGCCCACTATCAGTCATCTAGAAGGTCATCATCCAGAAAGGCATTTCCGTTCTTCTCTTTGGCTGCAAAATCAATGAATCTGGCTAGCACGGCCCTCATGAATTGAGATCGGTGGAATGTGATCGAGCTAGAACTCCAACACTGTAATTGCCTGCCCATGCCGCGTACAAGATTTTCTCCAAGCAACTAAAGCATCTTGAGTGTTTTGAATAATGCTTGAGAAAGTTGAGGTGTTCTCAAAGTCGTTCTGAATAAAAGTCTTCACCTCTGAAAAGAAAGGTGACAGTCTACTCCTCAAATCTTCAGCAGTCACCTCCTCTGAAGCCAGCCTCCTAGCAAATATAGCCTCTAAAGTGTTCAGGACTCCATCAAGAATGTTTGTCATGGCCTTTTTGACTCTGGCCAAATCTGCCTTTGTTGCATCAAAGAATCCTCGACCTATGACAACTGAAGAGTACCGGCCGGAAAAATCATATCTATCACCTTCCTGAATCACGCCTCCCTCAATCAACATCTGTAAGGCAGTATGCATCAAAGCCTCCAAACGCTGAATAATCTTGCTTTGATAGATATGAGCATTGCCCCAGGCCTGATCAACTGCATCCGTCTGTGCCATAATGCTGGAAGCCTGCTGGTAAGCATGAGCAAGATCCTCCATAAACTTTTGTGTCTCAGCACAAACACTTGCAACCCACTTATCTGCTTCTTATGACATCTTTCTCAAATCTTCCAAGCTATTAACTGATTCTCTAGACAACTCTGCTGGAAGCTCAATCACCGGATTCTCCTGTCCACAAGGACGAGACAAGTACTGTACGTATTCAATCAAAGTCTTGTGCTCCTTCAATTTCTTGTACTTGCCTTTAGTCCTGAGCAATCTATCCTTGAGTGCCTGGTAGGAGTTATCACATTCTTCAATTATTTGTGCTCTTGTGGGGCGACCTAACTCCATGGTGGTGATCACATAATTTTCTGGCACAACCTCATCTCGATCACACTCAACCCTTGGCACAACCACATGAAGGGTGCGAGAGCCCTCCTCATTTGTTGAAATCTTCGAAAACTTTCTAGCTCTCTTCTTTGTTGGAGGCGCGCTAATCCTACTCAAGAATTCTTCCATCTCAACTGCTGGATCAGCCTCTTCACTGGGGCTCCTCATCCTATCTCTGAGCCAATCTGGTACTACTTGCTGTATAACAAATGGCTGCTCATCCCTTGCTTCTTTCTCACGAACTTCTTCCCTAACTTCATCCTGGCGAGGGTCATTGGCTTCTATGGGCTGAGTATCTCCTGAAACTTGGGCCTTCTGTCCTGTAACTATATCATCTTCTAGAGCCGCCTCAAGCTCACGCTGGAAGTGTGTATCTGTAGCAGTTTCATCTTCTTCCTGCTAATTATCTCTAGTGGGTGCATTGACACTCTGGCCAACGGATTCTCTTTGGGGTGGCTGATTTGCCTCCTGTAATTCCTGTTCCTTATTTAATATATTTCTCTGATCAGCAAACAATGAAACTTCTTGTATGCTTGGAGAACGGGTCTCCAATGGAGTAGGTGATTCTACCACAATTCTCGGAGGCTCTGGCTGAACTGGCTCTTTCCTTCAAGACTCTAGAGCTCGAGCAACTTGTTTCTTCTTGGTAGCAGTTGGCGTCCTATGATCTCCCATCAAATTGTAAGTAAGAGGAATTGACCTACTCTTCAGCCTGTTCACATGCCTCTCAACTGTAGAAACCCTTGTTTCCGCTAACTTCTGAGAACTGACTGTTTTTGATTGTTTTGCGTATTTTGGTTTTTTTGAGGTTTTTTTGCATAAATGATATAATGCGATTTTGCAAGAATTTGATATAATATTCAAATAAAATCATACAACTCTGGAAATGATAGAATCTATTGAAAATGTTGATGCTAGACTATTTATTTATCTTCTGGAATGATTACAAATAAGATCCAAATACATGCAAGTAAAAAAGCAACACTTTATTTGGAGAAAACCTGATATTGCAGCCAACTGGATAACTTCATGAATGGTACGGCTGAGATGAAAATCCACTTCCTCCTGCGCCAAATGAAAGAATAAGCTGCCAGTGATATATGCGCCTCCAATGATGAAGTCTGACTGCCAAATAAGAAGGCGATTTGGCTTTAACAAAAAGTGCGGCCTTTTATGAGATGGTACGGCCTGCAACTGAGTTGTACGGCTTTGAAACAGCACCAAGGAAATAAATAAAGGTATGGCTTCTCTAGATATCTCCAGATCTCAATGAAATAGGCGCCTCAACTGAAGAAACCCTGTTGGATGAATCTCACACTGAAAACCCTGAAAGTAAATACTCGGTGAATGTTCTGTGATTACTTTTGAATGAAGAAATCTCTCTGAAAGCAATAGATCAACTGTTATTTCACAGTCTCTGAATTGCAACACTGAAGATGGCTCGTTCTCCAATGCCTGTAGACAACAAAAACCCTAGGCTTCGTTCTCTGGAAGAAGACTTGATCAAAATTCCAATATTCAACATCATGGCTTGAATCCCAATGCAAAAGCCTTATATTCTTGAAAAGTGCGACTTTTCTCAATTGGCATCATTTAAAATAAATTCGAACTTTTCCTTTTAATATTTCAATAGTCTTCAATCACATTTTAATTATAAATTATAATTAAAAATGGCCCCTTCAATGATGGTCAACCCCCTTCAGCAATTCACTTAAGTGATAATATTAAAATATTATAACTTTATAATATAAGCTCCGAAAAATTAATATTTAATCAAATCAATTAAATATTAATATCTCCCTCAAAATGTGTCCGATTCACGAACCGTCTGAAGCTGGCGAATAAGGGAGTGATTTTGCACATGACCAAATCATATTGCTAAAAATAGTAGGGGTGCTCCGCTGAGTGCCAAATACTGCTAAAAATAGCAATCCAGGCAAATGGTGTCCGAATGAGCCCGAATGAAAGCCAATTGATAAAAAATCTGACAACCGAAGCCAAGCCAAGCTCCGTCAAGACCCTCTATCCATCCTATCAGCCTACGAGGGTCACATAATAGGCTAATCATCAGCTCTGATAGATGTCAACTGGAAGGGGACATGACATCAACCCATCCTTTGGTGAATGTCAGGACTGGTATGCAAAGTGTGTCCAAATCGACAATCTCCGGCTCTGACCAATCTGGAAGTGGGAGTGGGGTATCCCTCACTGCCTCATAATCTGGATGAAGAACGTTCATGTCCTCGTCCACCTGGTTTGGTACTGGAATAATCTCACACTCCCTGATCATGCTCAAAGGTAGTCTCAAAAACATTCTTCTTACTTCAGCCTCACCTAACACACCAGCCCAGTAATCTTCAATATTTGCCTTATTGCTGAACTCTTCTGATAGTATCCATCTGATATTGCTGTGGGGGTCATAATGCTGCCTGCTGGTGTGATAAGAAAAGTGGAAAAACTGAAGCTCATTTTTAACTTCCTTGGCTGCCTGTAGTGAAGGACACACTTCGTCTGAATTTCCCATGATGATTGGGAAGTCAAGTCCTCCCTTCTTCTTTCTCTTCTGAATTTTATCATAGGCAACGAGTTGCCTAGATATTTCTAGCATCAAGATCCTATTTGTAGGAGTATTTGGGCAATCTATACGGATATGAAGAAAACCCTTGCAGCTTAATGCAAGCAAATTTTGGAAATTGGATGAACCAACACCCGTACCTTTCTATTAATTCTTGAGCTTCCTTTGAGATCCTGTGATGAGTTCCTTGTTGCAGTGATCTCGTTATGTGTATGGTGAAGGCATCATTGACTCTCTTGTAATGAGATGTGCTTGTCAGGTGCAGTTGCAGACAAGCCTCATGAATTTTGAACTGTTGAGAGCCACACCCAATAGGCTCCTTGTATAATATTCCACTGTATTTTGTCATGCGAGCCAACATGTAGATGATGTATGAGCCCATATAGAATGTTTTCGTTCTTCTTAAACTTCGGAGCTGCTTGTGCAAATTATCACTGATCAACACCGCCCAATTAATATGCTCCTTGCCTTCCAGCACAAGGTTGATATAATAGAACATCCAAGGCTCAAAAATGAACGCCTGGGGACAGCCTCCAACCCTACTGAGCATCATAATCAAATCATAATACTCCTGCTTCAAATCATCTGAGATTATTTGCTTCGACAACTTTGTGCGAGTGGGCTTGGGCTTGTTCATCCAACGAGAGTTAATCATATCAGCACATCTTTCAATTGTTGAAGCATACATCCGCTCAACACATTCTCTCGTTTTGTAGATCATCTTCTCATGTGAAAGAATTCCAAATGCTTCGCCAATAGCTGTAGGCGTGAGGTTGGCGAACAATTTGCCATCTAGTGGAGTGATAGTCCTTCGGTCTGGATTATAGCCGTTAGCACACTCCATGATTAGCTTTGGACACTGAATTGCTGGTGGAAAACCAGCAGCTGCATATAGTCCACTCCTGACAATATTGTGAGAAGTGATTGAAGGATGATGGCCTGCAATTCCCATCATTCGACATTTGAAAGCCTCCATATTGAAAGAGCCCAAATTTGTATCAGCTAACTTTCCCAACTTTGAAGCAAGCTTCGACTCCGGCAGGAAAGACTTGCTCAGCTTCTTGATCACCGCCTGTCTGAATGCCTTTGCCTTGCTGGATTCAGCATTGTTCTCCTTGCCATTTGCTCTTACTTCAGCCATTCTTAAAAAACAAAAGATAGTCATCAGCAATTTAACTTAAGAAAAATAAAATCTCATCGGGGGCTGCCAACAGAGTTTTGAAAATGAGAAGTTGCAACACTATATTTCAACTTCAAACCTCAACTCTTCACTGCAGCAATAAAACTTCAGCACTTAGAAGAAAATTGACCAACTTCACTTCAGCCATTTCTCAACTTCAAATTTATTCACCCTCAAAGCTCAACTTCAGCTTCAACACACTCAACTTTTCTCACACTACAATCCTCTTCTGCTTCAAGTTGAACTTCTTCAGCTTGCACTTCAACAACTGATAAAGAAAATGAAAGTCATTTCAATTCTTATAGCCAAGTCGATTTCTAGAAGAGGCCAATTTTAGCAAGAATTCGAATTTCCCTCCTCAGGCAGTTGCAACACTTGGCATCTGGTGTCTGGAATATTTTGACCTTCTAGAATTTCAAGAAGATTCATCTCCACTAGGTGTACTTAGCATTTTTAAATCATCTTTTGAAAATATTAACTTCAACTGCATCCCCCTTAAGAAATTTATCTCACTAGTTGAGATTTCATCCATCCCTGGCTCGAGAAAATTATTCTCATGAAGAATTTGATCAAATTCATCTAGGCAATCAACTTCAAATTCATTAGTCAAGGCATTTTATCTTCAACATCTTTTATTCCTTGCCTTAGAAAATTTTAAAATTTTCCCCTTAGGAAATTCATCAATCAAGTGCCTATCAAAAATCTTCATCTCACAATCCTTTGGCGAGGTGTAGAAAATTTTAAAATCCACTCCTTGTCGAAGATGTCCGCTACCCAGAAGAAAATTCCCCTTAGAAAGCATCAAATTCATGGGTCTATGAACGAAGGGGTTCATTTAATTTTTGAATTTTAACCTTAGAAAAATATTTTGCCATCAAATTTATTCTCACTCTTCATCTCTGGGCGTATTTTCTTGCTTGGCCTTGAAATTTTTTATCAACTTCATGAAGCTGGCACCTTCTGACTCTTTCTTGCCAATTTTATCCATGTCTCAGTGAGTTTCATCACCTCACTCAAGCTTGGGCGTATTTTCCTAGAGGTGAAATTTTATGCCTTAGAAAATTTTTTATTGGCTCCATGAGCATGGGCGCATATAGGGAATCTAGGAGGAATTTTGAACACTTAACATTTTGCCTTTGATATTTCTCTGCTATTCATTCTCGAGTCATGGCGCATTTCACCTAGGGTGGAGGAATTTCAACAACACTTAGCACATCACCTTCAATACCCTTGGGCGCATTTAGCATGTTGAGGAAGAATTAACGCCTAGCATATGTCTTAGCTTCATCTTGGACTTGGGCACATTTAGCATGTTGAGGAGGAATTAACGCCTAGCATATGTCTTAGCTTCATCTTGGACTTGGGCGCATTTCATGTGCTGAAGGGGAACTTAGCACTTAGCAACTTTTCCAACGTCCTTATAGCTTAGCAAGTTGACATGGGCGCATTGAAGGGGGTAAGGAGGAATAACCCAACGCCTTGGTAAACTCTTCCTTGATGCCTCTTGAGATGGGCGCATTTGGAGGTAGTAGCAGGAAGTTTGACTTCAACGCCTTAGAAACTTGTCTTGGCTTCACACCTAACATGGGCGCATTTAGGGGTAGGAGCAGGAATAAGCCAACACTTAGACAATTTTCCTTGATACATGCTGGAGATGGAGCATTTAGGGGGTCAAGCAGGAACTTTGACTTGCCTTGGAAACTTTTCTCAACCTCACTTCATAACATGGCGCATTTAGGGGGTCCAACATGAACTTCAACACTTTGAGACTTTTTTTTTTTTTTCCATCCTCCAGCCAGTCTCATCTTGGGCGCATTTCACAGGGGGTGAAGGAATTTTCTCAGACTTAGACATTTCTCTGGCTTGCTCGCTCCTGTCTTACTATATTTAGTAAGCCCTTTGATTTTCATACCTCTAAAGCTTGGATTGATCTGAAATTTCAACCAAAGGATCTTCATGACCAAGTTGATCTGCTCACATTGCCATCTTGTGCTGACTTGCTATTTATAGCATGGTTTTGGAGGTGATTTACTATTTATAGTAATTGCTTGATTTCATGACTTCCACAACTCCGTTTAACTTGAAATCTGTCCGGTGTGATCCTCATGGGATGACTTGCCTGTTCACACTTGCAGCTGCTGCTGACTTACTATTTATAGCCTGTTTCTGGAGTGCCTTACTATAAATAGTAAGTGCTCAGATTGCCTTCAAATTTTACTAGTGGAAAGCTTGAAAGATACTAATCGCAGTGGGATACACCAGTTTTCGGAGATTCTGACGTTTGACCCCTCATTTCAAGTCTCGAAGCTAGAAACCCTAATTTGACTTGCATGTTGCTTAAACGATCTCCGTTTGACCTCGTTTCTGTTGCAGGTTGTCCTATTCGTGATATTGAGGTGTTGGGAAGCTGCCAGAGTGATCCTGCTAAAGATAATAAGTCCCTGAAAAAGTGATCAACTATGCTTGCATGTCACATCACTGCGTAGCTCTTGAAAAACCCATAAAGAATAACCTGACATGCGCTGAAAACTCCTGCATGCAAACCCTAAAAATAGCCTTTGAAGATAGCTCTTGAAAAAGGTCTTGATCCTGGTTTGCATGTTACACCACTGCGTAGCTTGCGAAAGACTCAGAAAGAATGTCCAGACATGCGTAGAAAATTCCAACATGCAAACCCTAAAAATAGCCTCCGAAGGTTGAGTTCTGAAAGTCATCATCTCCTCTTGCATGTTATATCATTGCATAGGTCTCAGAAAACCCAGAAATATTCTTCAGACATGCATTGAAAAATTTCGCATGTAAACCCTAAAATCAGCTCCTGAAGGTGAACTTGCTAAAAATAGAAAGTTGTCTGTTTCAGCTCAAAACTTGCAGACAAATAGCTTGACGTGCTCTGGATGTAGTGTAACGATCAGAACTTCAAAAGTGCTGAGAAAAAAATGTCCCAAATTAGGCACTTACTAAAAATAGTAAGTTGTCAATATTCAATGAAATTTTGCTGGGAGCCTGTTGGAAGCATACTGATTGTATTTCCAAACTCAGATTTCCAACTCATTCACTCCATTTGACTTCAAACTGGCCGGAAGACTCAAATCCCTAATTCTCAAACTTAGCCAAAATTTCATGTTTAAGCTCAACGATGAGCACATCCTTGGAAAGGCAGACAACAGAACGAGAGATAGAAAGAGAGAGAGACAAAACCAAAGCCAAAAGACGAGGAATGGAGCAAAAATTAGGGGGGTCCCCATTTTGAATGGGGTGATGTGTGAAAAGGTCATAACAGGACCTTAAGGAAGAGGTCTATATGACCCAACTAGAGGGATATGTTGCACCTAGTAAAGAGAAAATGGTATGCAAACTTGTCAAGTCCCTATATAGTCTCAAACAAGCTCCAAGAGCTTGGTATATTAAAATTGATGAACATTTGCTAAAACATGGTTTTACTAGGCATCCATATGATCCAAATCTCTATCTCAAGGATCAAGGTGGGGATATTGTAATTGTTATTGTATATGTTGATGAGTTAGTTATCACAGGCATCTCAAAAGCAATGATTGAGACAACCAAGAATGATCTCAAGAAGGCCTTTGATATGACAAATCTCGGGCTACTTCACTATTGCCTCGGTTTAGAGGTATGGCAAACAAATCACCATATCTTTGTATCTCAAAGAAAATATGCCAAGACCTTGCTTGAGAAATTCAAAATGATGGATTCCAAACCCATGTCTACACCAATGGAATCAAGTTTGCAGTTATCTGTTTCTGATTCATCTCCTCAGGGGAGTGCAACTCTCTATCGACAAATGATTGGAGGTTTGATTTACTCGACTTATACCAAACCAGATATTAGTTTTGCTTTTAACTATCTATCAAAATTTATGCAAGAACCAAATATGTGTCATTGGAAAGCAGCAAAACGGGTACTAAGGTATATCCAAGGTACTATGAATCATAGTTTGGAATATAAAAGGAATGACCAGTTCTTCTTGCCAGGGTATATAGATGAAGATTATGCAGGTTCAGTTGATGATAGGAAATCCACATTTTGATTTGTTTTCTTCTTGGGTTCAGGTCCTATTTCTTGGGGAAGTAAGAAACAAGCCATAGTTGCTCATTCCTGAACATAAGCAAAATATCATGCAACAAGTGCAATAGTTTGTGAAGCAGTTTGGTTACGTTGCATATTAGAAGGATTGGGGGTACCACAAAACCAACCTACAGTCCTCTATTGTGACAATCAAAGTGTTCTCAAGCTTGTTCGTAATCTAATGTTTCATGAACTGACCAAGCATATTGAAGTTGATTGTCACTTCATACAAGAACACGTTTAGCAGAATAACGTTCAACTCCAGTTTTGTTGTACATAGGATCAACGAGTTGATATCTTCACAAAGCCTCTTGCACGTGTGAAGTTTGAAAGTTTTCAAGATTATCTTATTAGTACTTTAAAGCAATGATGTAATAAGGGGGGAATGTTGGATATTCCATCATTACTCCACGTAGATAGTTTGTTTATTCTTGTTATTATTTGTTGGATAGTGTATTTAGGATATTAGTTGTTATTTTGTTGAACTTGAAGTTCACGAGGTTCATCATATTTCATTGTATAAATATGTGTATTGTAATGCAATAGAGTTCAATTTGATTGCTTTGTAAAATCTATTTCCCCCATCGTTGTACATGGAAGCGTATGATCGGGCGATGGATATAGAAAGCGAAAATAAAACATCTTTAGGGAAAAGGAAGATGGACGAGGAGGAGAGTACGGACAATAGTGAGGGAGAGTCAAAAACGGTGCAAGCACTTCAGAAGGACATGCTGAGGATGATGAAAGAATTAAAGGTTGACAAGGAGAGTACGGAGGAGGCTAGAGAACTGTGGTGTACGAATTGCAATGGGGAAGGTCACACGAAGGAAAATTGTCCAAAGAAGTTATTTTGCGATATCTGCCAAGTGATGGGACATTCCGTCAGGGAATGCCCATACAATTTAAAAGCTAGAAGTGCACAAGTACTCTTTGCTCAAGGTGAACCATCAACACTGCCAAACACACCATCTAAATCCCAAAACAATTCCAATGTGTCCCTCGGAGGGTACAGAAATAACCGAAGGAGCAACAATAGTACTCCGCAAAGCAAGATACAGTATGATGCAAAAGGAAGGCCCTTGATCCAATGTAGGAAGTGCAACAATTGGGGCCACTTCACCAGGGACTGCCAGAACGGTCAAAGTTCGGGAGGAAGATTGTGTAAGTGGTGTGGACCAGGCGACCATGAAGATAATGAATGCCCCAAGCAAAAGGGTATCCACATGTTGGAAGTAGAAGGACAAGAGGTACTGGCAATCACTAGAGGACAAGCGAAAAAGGCCACGTACCCAGATCCATGTACGGAGAAACAAAGGATGAAGGAAGCAAAAGCCGAAGTGGAACTGGCAATGGCACAGGAAAACAAAGTACCTCTGAAGAAGCTAGGAACCTCTTGGCGGTCAGAGGCGAAAACCAACATCGTACGACAGGATTGCAGACCACCGTACTGATCAAAGTAATTGACTTGGCAATGACAAACGTCATCGGCAATGACAAGCAGTCAAGATCGGAGGATGGAAGGCAAGAATTGGTACTAGAACTGCCATCGTATGGGGAACAAACCATTGATCTCGTACTTCTCAAACAAACATTGGAAAAATGCCAGCGGTTGTTTAGATGGAGATCAGAGGGAACATTTTGACAAATACTATCGACGAAGGATTGGGAGTCAATGTACTACCCGAAGACACATGGAAGAGTCTCAGAAGGCCAACACTCTGGCCATCGACATTCCAACTCATTAGTGTTGATCAGCATGGCATCAAACTATTGGGAACACTGATGGCGCAAAAGGTAGTGATCGGAATGCAACCATTCTTATTGAACTTCGTAGTCATTCCATTACAGAGGAAGGCGTACAATGCGTTGCTTGGACGAGGATGGCTAGTGGTAGCGAGGGAAAATCATAATTGGAAAAGAAATGTGCTATCCATAGAGAGCAATGGAAGGAAGTACGTGATTGACCTTAGAAATCAAATGGTGAGCGAAGAATTGGCATTAGATTCTGAATCTGAGAAAGTAGGAACCATAGAGCCGAACGACGAAGGAATCTTAGACCTCCAACAGTGCTCGAAAGAAGAAACAAGTTCATTGAGTCGGCTATTACACTGGCAAATGGAGGATTACGAAGTCTTTCAACAAGATTGCAATATTGTACAAGTAAAAGAGGAAGGGATGGGGGAGGACGAAGCATCAACAAGCCAACCGTTCCCTCCAGAGTACGGAGAATATAAAGGAGTGGCCAGAGTGGATGACACACCAGCACACCACTTCGAAGGAGATAAGGTTATCAAGTACGAGGAACCAAATATAAAGAAGGTTAACTTGGGTGAAGAAGGTAACCCTCGTACGATATTGGTGGGAGATGATTGGAATCCTGTATTGAAAACAACGGCCTTCCAAATCTTCATGGAGGAGAAGGACGCCTTCACATGGACCTACAAAGATTTGAATGGCGTACCTCCAGAGCTGTGCCTACATCGAATTCCACTCATACTTGGAGTACAACCCGTATGGAAAAGGCCGTATCGAATGAATAAGAATTACGCCGCAAAGGTGTAACAAGAGATTGAGAAAATGCTGGAGGCCAGAATTATATTTAAAGTCGAAATGAGTGATTGGGTGTCATCTATAGTAATATCTCTCAAGAAGGAGTCTGAATAGATCAAAATATGCGTGGACTTCTTAAGCCTCAATGCGGTGACAATCAAGGATCCCTTTCCGATCCAATTCATTGATTCAATCTTGGAGGAAGTGGCCGGAAATGAGATGTATTCATTCCTCAACGAGTTTTTAGGATATAACCAGATAAGCATAGCCGAGGACAAACTAAAGACAACCTTCTTCTAGTGGATCATATTGCATATATTTGACAAGATGTCCATAGGGAATTTCAAGGCAATCCTCGACAACTGGTCCATTTTCAGCAATGAGCAAACACACTTGAAGGCCCTCTAGGAATGTATGGAATGATGTAGAGCAGCTCGGTTGGCACTCAACCCCAAGAAGTGCCAATACATGGTACCTCAAGGAAAACTGCTCAAATACATCATCTGCAAAGCAGATCTGAAGTCTGATCCGGACAAGATTCGGGTGATTGTACAGATGGAAACTTTGCAGAATGTCACAAGAGTGAAATCATTCCTTGGGCACGTAGGATATTACAGAAGATTTATCAAGAATTTTGCTCAAATCTTGTACCTGTTGGACATACTTACAAGGAAGGGGCAATCGTTCGAATGGACGAAAGCACAAGAAGCGACATTTCAAGAATTGAAGACATGGCCGATCAGTTCCTTGATCTTGGCGTACCCAAACTGGGACAAAGAATTTCATGTGCACGTAGATGCTTTGAACTTTGCCATCGGAGCAACACTTGCACAAGTGGGCGCTCATGGATTGGACCATCTAGTGTACTTCATTTGGCTACTATCTCGTGCGGAGAGAAACTACAGTACAACAGAGAGGGAAGCTTTGGGAATGGTGTACGCCGTACAAAAGTTCAAGCATTATATATTGGCAACCCCCTTCACTTTTTGCGTGGATCATTAGGCATTGATGTACCTGGTGAACAAGCCAATTATCCAAGGGAGGGTAAGCTGATGGCTACTACTTTTGCAGGAATTCACATTCACCATCATCATGCGGTCGGGGAAGAGTCACGTCATCGCTGACCAATAATCAAGAGTACAGTTTGGCGAACCAACCAATGGAGTAAACAAAGACTTCCTTGATGCACACTTGTTCCAAATAGCAGCATTGCCCTCGTGGTATGAGAAGATTGGGGAATACTTATCCACCTCATCATTCTCAAAGGACATGCCACCGACAAAATGGCGGAAATTGGTGTTGAAGAGTAGAACATTTCAACTCATCAACAGACTGTTATACAAGATGGGACCTGAGCAAGTGCTCCAACGACGTGTCATGGAAGAAATCCTAGGAGTATTGAAGGAAGCACACGAAGGATTGGCAGTTGGACACATGGGTCTGGATGCCATAGCGAGAAAAGTTTTGTTGGTAGGCCTCTGGTGGCCGATGGTACACATGGACGTACGGAAGTGGGTGGTAGGATGCGACACCTACCACAGAGCTAGCAAACCGTTGAAGAGAGATTTTATGCCACTTTTCCTATCCCAGCCTCAGGAGCTATTTGAACGGTGGGGGATCTTGAAGGTCAGTCAATTGCACCGATGCAGGTATATTGTTGTAGCCATAGAGTACTTAACCAAGTGGGTGGAGGCCCGAGCACTGATGGACAACATTGCAATTAGTACGGCTAGATTCATGTATGGGCAAATTGTCACACGGTAAGGGATACCCATTTAGATCACAAGTGATCAGGGAGATCACTTCGTGAATCATGTCATACGGCTGATGACAACAGAGTTCAAGATCCTTCACAGCCTCTCCATCTCGTAGTATCCAAGGGCGAATGGTCAGGCAGAGTCAACGAACAAAATGTTGGTATCAGTCATTCACAAGTCCTGTGGCATCGAGGCTGATTGGGAGGAACGATTACCAACCGTGTTATGGGTGTGCCGTACAACATACAAGGTAATGACCGACCACACACCTTTCCAGTTAATGTACAGGTAGGAAGTTGTCGTACCAGTGGAGTATTTGGTGTTGAGCTTAAGAATTGCTGTAGAAAACAGATTGGGAGATATAGAGAGCTTGATGGAAAGATTGTTTCAGTTGAAGAAATTTGATGAACGGCGAGTGCTCGCTCAGTGGGCGATGAAAGTGCACCAAAACCAGCAAAAGTTTTGGCATGACAAACATCTCTTGTGGGAAAACTTCTAGTCAGGGTAGTTAATGCTGAAATATAATGGTTGTAACGAACTCAAGCCGAGTAAGTTTAAAATCAGGTGGCTGGGACCATTTCAGATCCACGAAATTGGAGACAATGGGGCAAGCAAGTTAGCAAGACCAAACGGTAGGGTGTTGAAGGATGCAGTGAACATGTCAAAATTGAAAATCTATAAAGAAAGGAGGGAACCTATGCAAATCAACATGTTGGGATATGCAACTAGAGAAGACTAGCTGGTGCAAAATGAAAAGGCCCTGGAAGAGCAAGATTGGGGCTTGGGAGGCCCCGAGTACGCAACAGGAGTCTGGGCAGAATTAGGCAGAGACCAGATTATCGAAGAAAGTTTGGAAAAGAAGAAAGTAGAAGGAATTGCAGTGCCCTCGGTGCACAAGCACTTGACGAATGCGGTGTTCGGAACACCCGTGCTCTTGCGACGAGTGGGTGGACACTGGAAATACGTGGCCCCATATGAAGGCATAAAGAAGGGGTACCTGGCTAAAGAGTTGGACAAGGAGGCTCAAAAGGAAAAAGAACAGGTGGCCAAAGAACGAAGCGAGTGCTAGCCTAAGGATACCGATGAAGAAGATGAAGAGTGGGATGATGAAAAATGGGAGGCTTACGGCGAGAAGATGGCCCCTTGTTTGAAGACAGTCATAATGACCGAGGACATGTTCGTATCTCACGTCGATGGCTACACGGAAGAGAAGTTGAAGCACATGAGAACGAACAAAAGAAAGGTACCGAGGGTGAGGAAGATCGCAACGATGGATGGACTGTGGAGAGTCGGGCCACCGACAGTGGGAGGAGAGGACGTAACATGGTACCAATAATACAGAGGGAGATATGTCGACGACAACTTTAAAGGTACTGGTCCTGGTCCTTTACTCGATAAATGGTTTGATGTACAATACATGGGCACCTGTTGCAAAGAAGAATGCTATAAGAGACCCCCACACACATGTAAATGGCATTAT
This sequence comes from Sequoia sempervirens, assembly GCA_007258455.2. Classification (NCBI taxonomy): domain Eukaryota; kingdom Viridiplantae; phylum Streptophyta; class Pinopsida; order Cupressales; family Cupressaceae; genus Sequoia; species Sequoia sempervirens. The sequence goes on along the minus strand of VDFB02018296.1, from coordinate 704,489 downwards.
GTGTCAGAGTTAAAGGTCAAAGAAGGTGGCGGAGTAAGAGGAATGAAGAGAAAATATAAGAAAGAAGAGAGAGAAGATAAGAAAAAGCAAAAAATGAAGAGAGAGGAGAGAGAAAAGAAAAATAGAAAAAAGTCTGAGGAGAAAGAAAAAATACAAAAGGGGAAAAATAAAATAAACATAAAGGAAAAAGTATTAAATGAAGGGGAAGATATTAAAGGGAGAAGTGAGAAAATGAGAAAATCAAAAGCAACTAGGGGAAGAAAGATTAAAGTGAGAAATATTAAAACATTGAAGTTAGTAAAAGGCATATGACTTGGGGAAAACCCAACATTCAACACTCAGAGGGTTGAAGGAAGGCAAAATTACAAATTGGAGTTAAGAAAGTTAAGAGTATGACAATCTAATGAAGGGATGATGACAATCTAATGAAGGAACGATACAACCAGGAGGAGAAAAAGAGGCGACAGAGCCAGGTAGCACTCGATGAAAACAGAGAAAGTTAGAACATACGAAGAGAAATCCGTACGACTACGACCATCACTCGTACGAAGCAAGGACATGGAGGTTGTACGACTGGCAAGCAATAAACAAGCCGTACGCACTAGAGATTGGCAACATGCGGAGAACAGAGTCCATAGTCTCATACGGAGGAGAACACATGCTGTACGACTAAGGAAGAAGGTTACCGTACGGAAGGCCGTACTCACCAAACAGAAGCAAAAGTCTGTACGCCTTAAAAAACACGAGTCTGTATGCATTGAGGAGACTATACGTTTGGAGAAGAGTAAGAAGTCTGTACGCATAAAGCAGAAGGAGGCCGTACGCACAAGGGAGGAGGCAATGTTTTGCAAGATGTTCTGTTTGTATCTGATCAATGTCAATCTCAGCAAGGGACAATTTATTATGGAAGGTGGGTTGTGATGGGTTTAAAGCTTATTATGAATTGTTGGATAGCTTATTATAGAAGGTGAATTGTTTATTATGGAAAGTGGATTGCTGAGTGATTGTGATGGTGTCCAATGTAATGTATCCTCCGATATGATGTCAAAGATCCAATCTGGAAAACCTTAGTCAAGGATTACCCCTAGTTAGGTATTGGATTGGTTATTGAGGAAAGGGTTAGACAGATTGACTTTATTATGAATCGTTTATGGAAGGCGAGTGACACTAAACATCAACCAATCTCAGGCCATGAGAGGTGTGGAAAGGTTTATTATGAGTATATGGAAGGAAGGAGGATTTTGTTATGGAGAAGTGTATGCTCAAATAATTGTAGATGGAATGAAAAACCAGGTAGAGTGATGGTAGATGGAAGAGCAATGACCCGCTACACATGGTGCCTATTTGCTAGGTTTTGACCATGGTACTTACATCCACGAAATTTAGAAAGATTTGCCAATGTTGCATGAGACGAGGAAGTTGATGAAAGTATGCCTCTTTCTATTTGTCCACCCAGTTGACATGACAATTGTAAAGAACCGACCCAATTCTGACCCAATTTTTTAATTTCAAGACAACAATTACAATGCAACAAAAACCCGTTAAAGGTCAGCTCAAAAACAAAACCAGCATGTAATTGAAATACTCAACACCAAGAATGTGCTTTCCGACCCGGAGTAGGAGGTAGCTACCATATGGCAGAGAACTTAGTAATAAATTGCTGAACCGAAAGAGCTCAACGCCAAGTATGTGCTCTCCTAACCATGATGGAAAGGCGCTATCATATGACGGAGCAAAGGAAGGTAAATACAAAGATTGAGCCAGGCCAGTCTCTTCCACAACCATGGGAAAGAAGAGAAACTATGAAAAGGAAATAGGCGGCATAGCCAGCCTCTTCCACCAATGGTGGGAATACATTGAGAGTGCTTATTTAAATTATTGAAAACAACTGTTCAGTACTACTGACTGCCTTACAATCTGCAAGAATGATGTTAGAGAGAAATGAAGAAGTTGGAAATAGTTTATTTTCTTCCAAAAACAAGCTGCAAGTTGTTAGGACCTCTCCAAATGAACTTAATATCTTCTATCACTTAAATCCCACACAAAACTTGACTGTAATAAATCTGATGTGACAGTCCAGTAATCAGAAATACAAAACCAGCATGCCTTTAACCCACTAAATTGCTCATATATCACTCAAAACTGACCCAAATGACTTCAAATTTGATGCAAGACCTTCAAAATGATGGCGCCTAGTTTAGTAATAAGAAATGGCAACTAAAAGTGGTTATTAATTACTGGCACGAATCCCAAGGCACTCCAGAAAGTATGGCCTTCAAGGAATGACGAATTTGCTTTATAAAATCATAAACTTCATATTAAAATCTGCAAATATTCATGAAGGGTCGCCTCCAATAGGGAAACACAATGAGACAATACCCATAACGAGAATGTTTATGATTTGAGACTTGTGAACAGAAACATACATTTAGCAGTCATGACCAGCAACTTTGGAATTGATAGAAAATGATATAACTCAACTACAAAGGATAGGAAATCAACTATAACTGAAAAGACAAATCAATAACACTCAAACCTCTCAACTAGTTGCTGTCTTTCAAGCAAGAAGAAGAGCCAGCTAGGAGGTATGCATTCCTTGAAGCAGTTCCAGCACCATTTCGGCAGCATAAGTTTGCAAATTCAGAAGATAACCCAAATGAAGACCCCAAGCTCCAATTTATAACTTCAGAAAAGCTTTCTAGAAGCCTCCAAGAAAGGACGCCACCTCCAAGATTCCCTTGGACTTTGACTTGACTTTTTGTCTTGAACCCTAGGAAGGCGTACTTGCTTTATGTAGCAAATTTCAATTTTTAAATAAAATATAAAGCTCTCCCTTGTTGGCGTCCAAACTTCCTTTAGCAACATTTGACTTTAGAAATATTAAAATATCTCCTTCATGTAGAAAATACCCATCAATGTCCCTTTTTAAAAACAATATTAATTCATGATGCTAGAACAATGAATTATAATGTTAAATTATAACATTATAATATAAAATATCTTATATCACCCTGGAAAAGCATCAGAAGCCAAATTCAACCATACCGTCTAAACTGACTGCCAAAGTGGAGCCAACTGATTAGGAGTCAACAAGTCAACTGCTAAAAATAGAATTTACTAAAAATAGTAAATTCATGTAATTGTTCAAAATGCCGAACTGAAACCACCAACGCGAAGCTCTCAGAAAACCCAAAAGGAATCCGCAATCCAAGTTCAACAATTCCAAAAGAAGACTCCACAAAAAGACGAAAACATCCTCCAAGAAGTTTGGAAACCCTGATTCGAGCTTCTGCTTAGCCTACGAGTTTCCAGAAATAGGCTAAATCCAAATGAAGAGCGTAGGGCTAAATTGGGGACATTACAACAATGCATTTAGTCTTTGTCCACTCTCTATGATGTTAAGTAAGATTGATCACATTTTGTATTGCGCCCTTCATAATATTGATCCTAAAAGCCTCTTATGATGGGATTTTGAACCCAAGACCAGCAATCGTAGTTACATCTGACATACCTTGCCAATAGGGAGACCTAACGACATTGAATGTAAGGCTTGAATAGTACTTGAAATTCTCAATGGCCTTCATTTGATTGTGAACATTTTCCTCCACCCATTACTCTCTATAATGGGCTCCAATCTCGGTGAAGTATGAGGTGCAAAGAAGGCATTAAATTGTGCCCCTCCATCGTCCGCACTCCCAATCCCCCACGTTTGATTTGTGAGCTATAGAATTAGGAGTATATGAAGACTCTTTATTCATCTATTGTGGTAGTTCTACCTCCCTTTGATGATCAACCCTAGCCTCTAAAGAAATTGTTCCCATTTTTGTGCTTATCCTTGCCTTTTTGTCCCTATTTGTTGAATATGCTCTCATAGCCTATTACACTTGATATGTAACATCCAAAGGACACTTTTGGCAAGGTAATGCATTGTGGCTTGTTTCCATTTGAAGTGGTCTATGCCACCATTGCATATGCTTTTGCAAAAAATTCACTTCACTTTGTTTGTACCTTAGACCAACCTACCATATGCCCATGCAAAGTCTCTTTCATGTGGCATGATGACGAGATCTACACCAAAGGAATCGAAAAATGATAACACAATTTCCATAGAATAATGATTCACGAATCAAGACTACAAAAGAATCAATTTCTCTTGATCTTGTGTGAGGGATCTTTTGGCCCACTTGATAATATTTCCACATCTAAATAAGCAAAAAAAAACACAATCGTTACACTTTAAATCTATTTAATTTTTTTTATGATATCTTGAAAATATGATAGACATAATAATAATTCAAAACATTATAATTGTACTTCTCCAATTTACTGTAAAATAAAGTTGGAAGACACTAAATTTCTAACCTCAATTATCAAACAAAGCTAGAAGGCACTAACGCTCAATGGTTTCCGCTAGAGAATCTCGTCTCATGGGAGAGGTTATACACAATTACAAGGCATGCCCAAACTAACAATGGACTAACTTTAACTTAGTGTTACAAGACTCAAACTTGTCTTGGACTCGACAAGTTGATTTTTGACTCGGACTTGGACTCAACACCTAGACTCAACAAAGACTCAACAAATTGAAAAAACCATGAAATATAGAGATTTTTAAGGATAAACTATTGAAATAGAAGCTGCTTTGACCATATACACAAGTATATATCGACCACATGAGTATAAAAATGAATTTTATTTTTTGGCTAAACGAAACAACATTGGTAGATATATGAATTTGAAATTATAAATACTGTCAAATGTATACCAATCTCATGGATTACAAAATCCATGGCATCAAAACAAATATCAAAACTAAAAATATAAATCTATGGCTTAGAGGAGTGTGCATTACTCATGCCAACATCATGGGAAGTCATGTGCTAACACCTAAGATAGGTCTTGGATGATGATATAGCCATGATATTTGCTTGTGTGACTAGTGTGTATATTCAAGTGAGGGATTTATTATTAAACTTTTCTTGAAACCTTTTATACTGCATGTTTTGTTGTCAAGTTCATTAAGAAAGAGGAATGGTTAAGTAAAAAGATAAATGGTTATGTTCTAGTTTGACCTTAGCTAAGATACTGATACATGGGATTGTTCTATGAGTTGTCTATGTAGGGCATGATTGTGTAATGTCCCCTTCTCAGCAGTACCTCATTTGATGACCGTTAGCCTATCCTGGAGGCCTGTAGGCTAGTTGAAAGTGGAAATTAGGGTTTCCTATTTCTAGGAAGTTTCTTTTGAGCTTTTAGGGGTTTGCATGCAAGAGTTTTGCAGAGTAGTTTCTAGGTATTTCTGGGTTTTCAGGGTTTTTAAGGAGCTTCAGAATGGTGTAACATGCATCTGCATTAGGTGACTTCCAGGCTTGGTATTTTTAGTAAGTTGTGATGGTTGCCCGATTTTTGCTCAAAATGAGTTTGGAGTCACTATTTTTAGTAGTATGCTATTTTTAGTAAGTGCTATTTGTGGCAATGCTATTCTTAGCGGCAGTTCAATGCATTTTCTATTTCTGGTAGGACAAAATTGGTAGTTTGGTCTTCCACACTCTTGGAGCACATTTTGGAAAATTTAATAACTTAAGTCACAAAATATTTTAATGTTATTTTTGGACCTCGATGCGTAGGCATGTAACTTCAAGTTGTTCTTAAAAGAGGGACGCCTAGGAAGATGGAAAATTTTTGGAGGATTAAATATTTTAAAGTTGTAAAATTTTCCTAAGTATTTTGGACGCCTAGGAAGATGTGACAAAAGATGTTTATAAGTATTTTGGACGCCTAGGAAGATATGACAAAAGATGTTTAATAATAATTATTTTATGTTCTTGTTTTGGGCATCCCTTTTTGGAGGGAAAAGGGAATTTGAAAGGTCGGGCTTGAAGTGCTATTTATACAAGGCTTTGTCTCCTCATTTGGTATCCATTGCTTATCATAATGAACTATTGCTGAATTGATTTCAGAACCCTTGCTTCAAGGAACGCATACCTTCTAGCCCACATTTGTTTCGTGCTTGAGAGATAGTACCTAGCTGATTTGAGACCGCTTCTTCATCCAGATGTTGCAGATTGAGCCTCACGGAGTTTGTTTTGTTGATGTTTTCTGATTTTGGAGTTTCTGGTTGTTCTTGGCTGAAGCATGTTTGTGGTTGTATCTCACTGAGCCAAATTTTCTATCATTTTGGGTATTGGCTCCAAGGATTCTCCTTGCTAGGGTGCCCCATTGCTCAAAGTTTTGTGATTTTTGAGGGGGTTCTTGAATTTCTAGATCAGGTCGCCCCTTTTCCTGGAGGTTGTACTTTCCATTCAAATGCATTGGGATGTGTGCATAAAAATATCAGCTGTTTGGTGGTGCTCTCCCATAGTGGTCTTGGTCGCCCATCTTCTAGCCCTCATTTGCATTCAGTTTCAGATCAATCGGAGGTGTTTGGAGTGAGTTATAAGCATTTAGGTGGTTTCTATGCTTGCTGGTCTTAATTTCTGTTCGCTGCATTTTTTATTTCAGACCTGTTAAATTCAACGTTTTACCATATTTCCTCGGTGCTCACCTTTATATTTGTTATGATGAATATTGCCTAACATTTGGGTTGTTTAGAGAGCTTAGATTATCATAATATCATTGTATGAGAATCCATATTGTAATGTTGATTTCAGTAGTATGGATCAACCTTTATATTTCTGCACTTTATATTTTGTATATCTCACTCCCATTGAATAAGTGGTCGAGTTGTTTAACATTTTAGTTTATTTCATCACTCGTGGTGAATAAGTGGTTGAGTTGTTTACATTTTTATTTGTATTTTTGCTCTCATTGAATAAGTGGTAGAGCTCTTTATGGTTTCACCGCCTAAGCATTTACATTTCCATTATGGTCGGCTAGCCACCTGCAGTATTTTACTTTCAGTTTCAGATTTCATCTAACAATCCCCTTGCACCATATGCTCTCACCTTGCCCACCTTGGGATTTGGGTGATCAAAAAGTGAAGTGTTGCGTGCTAAAAATAAAAAAAACCAAGGGGGATATTTCAGATTGATACATTTTTGCATTATGAAAATGACATTTCTTGCCAACTATGTGTAATGTCCCCTACTTGGAGTATGCTTGAATTTTGCTTAAGTGACAATTACACAACAGAAAATTGTTTTACAAATAATATTCCATAATAAATTATATAGTAGATACTGAACTTAAGAATAAATGAACTATTAACATTATGAAATAAGGAATAACAACTTAAAATTGAATCCAATCTATAGATTCTTTTTCCAATGACCAATCATGGTAGGGATTTGAGAGAAACGTATTATAGGGCACTAGAAAAATTATTCATCACAATTAAGCCCAAGGGTGTGCTCGTACCCCCCTGGCCCCAAGTGGTAGGAACATCCAACCAAGACAATTTCATCCAACTTAGAGTGGTGTACTTACATTGTGAGAACCTATACCGCCCTTCCCTAGCATGTTTCCTTGCCAACCCTAAACATGATTTTTTAAAGCAAAAGATGGAGATTATAGTAATATAAATAGATTGACTATTTCCCTTTATTTACTAATTTAGACATATCTATCCTTATTGCATATTAGTCATTATGAAATTAGCTATCTATATATATATATATATTTATATGCCTATCAAATATTATACATTAAATGCGTATACAACCAAATGCATACCAAATACTTTCTTAATCAATTTATTGATTTCTTAAAATGCCAATTCAGGTCTGACCCATTCGATGCCCTCCAAATGAGTATGAGCATTCTATTTATAATCCCTTATTATATTTAATGGCTGCTGCCTTTCTGAGTGTAGATGATTATTTATTTTCTGATCTCCTTTCTGATAATCCCACAAATTGATTCCACCCCTCTATATATATCTATCAAGGTGTGTGATGTTCCCTTAACTGGCTGACTCTAAGGTTGCTGTTTGACAAGGATTTCGAGGCCTTATTTCCCCCTCCCAAGGATCCTTCGCAATGGTCAAAGTCTTGCATCATCATTTATGTACAAGCCACATTCCTACATGTTAGCATTAACATCCAATATCCAAAAATCAGACATAACAGTACTTGCAGATTTTAAATAGAAGAAGAAATTATTCAGCCCATCAAGAGAAGAGAATCCTTAAGGGGCCAACGGTCTACCACCTTGTTGGTGTACGTTTTATCATCCACCAAACACACAAAATAAAATGTCCAAAGACACTCTATCCTCTTTTGAAAACTCACCGCGTATGCTAAGATTGCGAGAAGATCATACGGCAATTCCAAGGTTTCTTTTGTCAGGTCTTGACATGTGGATAAGCTCAATGGGCGTTGTGATTTGCTGGTAATACACAAAGGGACTTACGTTAAAGAATTCTTCACAAGTTTGAGACTTAGACGGATTTATCATTAAAAGGCTTCTTCAATTGGGACTTTCAATTTGGATCTCAAAAAAAATAGCAAAATGATAAAGGTTTAGAGGGTCTATTCTACGCCTAGGAATTTAAGAGACAATAAAGATTTGGTGAAAGGAATAACCACGCTTTGTTTCGCCTCCCTGGTACAACTATGTAAAGTGGGTGCACTCTTCAAGGGGTGTGGTTATAATTTTCAAGCCTCGAATGAGACCGAAGTTAAGCTTCCACAATTACAAGCTCAGGCTAATTTTACGCATCGAATGCAAATCATCCATCGAATGCTAACTTTATGAGCAATATTTCACCATTGAATCTATACGATCAATCTCACATTCACTTAACCAATATTCAAAGCAAATTCTACTTAATTTAATTCTAACTCTAATCTATGGTAGAAGAAGTTATGCAACCTTGCTTACTACTTGACAATAAAAGTGATTCAAAGCAAATCATGCATAAGAGCTTTTATTATCGGAAATAGTCTCAATGCAACAATTTCATACACTGTCTCCACACCTTTACAAATGAGGGGCGAGCTCAATTTATAGGCTCCCCAATTACAATTCAATGGCCGAGATTGATTTAGGATCGACGACCGAGATTACAAAATAAAACCCTAATTAGGGTTTGTCACAACCAACTACCTCTTGACCAATGAGAAAATTACATTTGAGGACACCTATCCTTCTGCTAAATATAAACCAACAATAAAATAGAAGGTTGTTGCATGTTGATTTGGAACAATTTGATTGGTTGGAACATAGCAGCATTAATCGTTTGGGGAAAAAATTGGCAAACCAAAAGTTCAGGTTTTTTGAAAAAATCAGGAAAAAATCGGATTTACAAAAAAACGCAAAAAATTGAAGAAAAACAGTTAGAAAGTAATTTAAAAAAAAATTTAATGGCATTTCCATAGCATACAGACATTGAGAGCAAATAAAATATAGAGTTCAATCCATGAATTATAGAAAATAGATTTTCGTTGGTTATACTCATATCGCTGATTAGTGATTACATTGCACAAAACATACTACAACTGCATAAATATCAGATGGTGACAGTTGTCAAAATGTCTATTACAATATAGTTTGTGACTTTGTACAAAGTAAACCTATAAACTAAGTACAAAGTTCCAAAAAAATCAATTGTAGCAAATGACGTGCTAGAGGGCAGAAGCTCCTGCTCCCGATGTTGAAGCTGCTAGGTGACCGGTTGCCCGCTGAGCTTCTTCAAGTATATCAAGAGGCACGCTGGCCTCTGCCATGATATCTACATCTTCAGGCTCAAGACAATATTCAAATTCATCCTCAAGAACATCATCATCAGATGCAGCAATCCACTCAGACTCAGGATCAATCTCGTTCGAGGTCAATTGGGGCATCTTCCTCAATAGTTCCTGTTTTTGTCCATGTAGAAATTAGTCTTTGCTCTACAAGTGAAAAACACAATGACAACAATTGAAATTGATTGCAAGCGTATTAAAAGTCTCACCTTGAGCTTTCTTTAGCTTCAGGCGGAGGTTGTGGTGAACAAACACCAAGTCATTCATCCGTTTTTGTGTTAAGCGGTTGCGTTTCTTGGAATGTATGTGTTCAAAAACACTCCAATTACGCTCACAAGCGGATGAGCTGCATGGCTGGGTCAAAATGCGTATTGCCATCCACCTTAGATTTTTGCATTCGTGGCCAAAAAAATCCCACCATTGAGCTGAAAGTTCAAAGAACATTATATGGAGATGAGTATCATGTAAGAATATCTTAAAATCTAAGACACATTTAATGATCATGTGACATGAAAAATCAAAAGATTATCAAAATTTTATAGAGTCTACCTGGTTGGAAGGTCTTTCTGCCTTCCACGACAACCCTAGAAGAGAGAAAACCCCTTCCCTGCCTGTACAATTGCAACTCTAACATAGCTTCATGCAATCATTCTTGGTTTGGAAACATTTTGTCTATGCACTTTAACAATCCTTGTGTGATCTCAACATCAATTTGTCTGAATGAAGAGTTGTAGAACAATGATGGATTGAGAAAGTAACCTGCAACATGGAGAGGGGAGTGCATCTGTCCATCCCATCTCCTATCTATTATGTCCCACAATGGCATATACCTATCCCTGTCATTTTCCAGCCTACCCCTCATCACCTCCTTGGCCCTATCCATGGCCTCGTACAAGTATCCCATGGGGGATTTATCCCCATCCACTAGCCTCAAGACTTTTACTAGAGGCTCCGAAAATGATACAACTTGTTTAGCCACATTCCAAAAACTAGTAGAATACATGTAATCTGCGACTGCCATGCCATTTGTTTGATTCCCAAAGCCAAACTCCATCCACTCTCTTGAAACAAACATTCGTTTCAAATTCATTTTTTGTTGACAAAGAGTCTGTAGTGCAAGAAAATGTGTTGCGAATCTTGTCACCCCTGGACGAACTAGGTCCTTGGCCTCTGTGAAAGACCGCATCATACTCAAAACCCTTGTGTGATTATAAATATATTTGGTAACAGAGCGAGCCTTGTGTAGTATCTCCTTAACCCATTCAATTTTCCTAATGTCCTCTAGGGTTAGATCAATGCAATATGTTGCACATGGGGTAAAAAACATGGAGGGGTATTTTTCTATCAGAAGTCTCCCAGCAGCAACATTGTCTGTAATAAATTAAACCACATTTTCTGGCCCCACTTCCATGACTACCGAGTCATACATATCGAACAATGCAGCTGCAGATTTCATTGTATTTGATGCATCTACAGATCTCAAAAAAACAGTGCCAGGATCAGAAGAGACAAGGAAGTTGATGAGGGTTCGGTTCCTTCTATCTGTCCATCCGTCTGACATAATGGTGCACCCACTATTAGCCCACTCTGATCGATGCTCTTTAAGAACATCTTTGACATCGTTTACTGCCTCATTGAGCATACTATTCCTCAATGTCTGATAAGATGGGGCTCGAAACCTAGGACCTACAGCTGCAAGAGCATCAACCATAGCTTGCCAATATGGAGATCTGGCAGCATGGAATGGCAAGCTCGAGGAGTACCAAAAATTTGCAATGGCCTTCGTGAAATATTCCGAGCCAATTTTTTTCGTTTTCCAAATTACAGATTACAACAATGCACCCGTTAAGGTTAGCAGCTAAACCAAAACGTGCTGAAGCAACTCTAACCAGAATGTACACCAAAATCCCGATGTGGGCAAGGTGTGAGCATTGGTCAGAGGATCTAAATTAAATTGCTTATGCAGGAACTCTAACCAAGAATGGCGCCGATGATGGCAAGCATATGGTCAGAGGATCTTCTACACTAAGTGCTGAAAGGGAACTCGACACCAAGTATGTGCTACCCAATCCAGTATGGAGTGAGGGGCGACCATATGGCGGAGTGTTACAAAATACAATGCGTGAAAGAAATACTGAAAAGCTGAAAGTACTCAACACCCAGAATGTGCTTTCTGACCCGATGTGGGAAAGTAGCTACCGTAGGGCGGAGATGTAATTATTACAACAATTACTGAAGATAAGAATGAGTATTACAATTCATGATAAGGCAATATTAAAGAACAACTGGTCAGTACTATTGCCAGCTTACAATAGATATTATTGCCTGCAATATCAAGATATTAGATGTTCTTTTAAATGGAGCACTCAACAAGAAATCTTCTGCAAAGCCTTTAAGGAAACCCCAACACCAATCCAATAAGGAAGATGTAGATTTCTCAAAACTATTATGACAGATCTGTACTTTTTAGCATATAACCAGCAACATAGAAATTCATTGAATCACTCATAACTCACTCCTCTCTTACCCAAATGACCTAATCTTAGATGCAAAACACAACTAAACTGAAGGCGCCTAGGATGGATGCAAGAAACAAACTTGAAATGCCAACATTTATTTTTGCACGGAATTCAAGGTGAAACAGAATTGTACGACCCAGCAAGAGGGGCGATTTTCTTTTAAAAATCACAGCCTTCACAATAAATTTTATAACTTTGGAAATAGATTCGCCCTTTACAAACAGATGGAATAAGACACTACCCAGAAGCCATATTTTTGTAATTTTTGATTTACGAATAAAAACATAAATCTGCTGTAGCTAAAATGCAAAGTCTAGAAACCTCTAATATGCAAAACCAGAAACTAATTAGACACAATGCAGATTACAATGCACAAATCTCAAGAAACTCACAAACTAGATTAAATCACCACTAGTTGTTGTGTTGCAAGCAAGAAGCGATGCCCGAGCTAGGAGGCCTTCATTCCCCGAAGCAGTTCCAGAGCCAAACCGGCAGCATAACAATACTGTAGACAAAAGATGATGAAGTGAGGATTCAAGTCTTCCTTTTATAAGTTCCTGTTGACTTCTCGTAACCCTAAACTCCTCTTCAAGTCAAAACCCTAATCCCTTTCAAGAGATGGCGTCCTTTTCCTTCAAAGCTCAGTACTGACATTTTAAATAAATTCAATACTTTAATAAATGCGCCCACTTTAAGCTTGATTTGACTTTGGTAAATAATAAAATAATCTTTAATGAAGGCGCCACCCTCAAAAGACCACTTTTCAAAACAACATGAAGTCAATAGACTAGGCGAAGGGGTCAATGTTAAAATATAATATTAAAACGTGACTTTTTAATGAAATGACTCGACTTATCTCTCCAATTGTTCCCTGAAGCCATTAATGAGCAAGTCAACTGACCAAACTGAAGTAGGAAGTCAACCACGCTGAACCCAACTGTAAAATTGCCAGAAATAGAATTTACTAAAAATAGTAAATTCCTGAATATGCTCAGAATGCCGAGAAGAACATACCACTACGAAGCTCTCTGAAAACCCAGAAAGAATCCGCCATCGAAACAATCAACTCCGAGCCAGAACATCCTTCAAAATAGGAAACCCTAATTTTACCTTCCGACTAGCCTACGGGTCTCCGGAATAGGCCAACGGTCATTGAAAAGATCAGGCTTGAGACGGGGACATTACACTTCGCTTGATCGTGGACATTCTTCCTCCATCCTGTACTCTCCAAAGTGGTCTGTGACCTTGGTGTAGTACGAGGTTGGAAGAAAACATCAATGTTTCCTCCACCTGTGTTTGGGCCACGTGTTGTAGAAGAAGGTGTTGATCCAAATTCCCTAAAACCCCCATGCCCACCATCCTCCTCATCCAAGTTATTCCTCTTCACACTTGCAGAATTAGAACCTGTTTCAACTCTGGTTCTCACTTTTTTGGCCTTATTCTCAGCGATACCATGAAGAGCTTGTTTTGCTTGATATGTGACATCTGCAGGGCAATCTCTGCAAATGGTGGTGTTATTACCTGGTTCTTTTGACAAATGCCATTTGAACCGATAAATTCCACCACCGACTTCATCCTGGCACCAATTGCATTTAACCTTTGCACTACCATCAATTGGTGTGCAATGTGTCCACGCAAAGTCTTTCTGACGTGGCATTGTGATCACTGATCAAGAATGAAATCTGCAAAAGCATTTTATTTCTCAAAGATAAAATTGAAATTTGATAAAATTTAAAATAACCAGCTAATTTCTTATGAACTATTGATTATATTTAGTTTTACTATTTAGTAATTTACTGTATTTTTTAATACACTAAATATTTTTAAAATGATATAATAATAATAATTAATTAAAATTAATTAATGATATTTGTAAAATAATTAATTAGAAAATAGTAATACAGTAATTTCAAAATAGTAATACAGTAATTTGAAAATAGTAATACAGTAAATATTTTTAAAATAATATAATAATTGTGATTATTATAAAATAATAATTGTATTTTAAAATTATATTTTATAGTTATACAGTAATTTTAAAAGAAAAAATAATACAATATTAATTAAATACTAAATAATAATAAAACTAAATAAATATATTTAAAAATAATACAGTATTTTTTATTTAGTATATTATTGATTTTGAAAAAACAATACAATAATACTAATTAAATAATACTAAACTACTGTATTGTAAATCTTAGTTTTATTAGTATTAAAATTAATAAATAGAAATAAATAGTAATACAATATTTAATTAGTATTATTTAGTATATTAGTATTTAAATTAATAAATAGAAAAAAATTATAAATTTATAATAGTAAACTGTAAATCTTTAACATTAAAATAAAAATGCATTTACGGAAAAATGCAAGCCTACCTCAGACACAGAAGAAGGAGCCGAACTCTGCAACAAACAATGGCGTCGAACTCTGCAACAAACAATGGCGTCATTGGAAGAAATGGTGAAGTCGGCCGCTTTCAAATTCGCCCTGAACTCTAAAGTTTGCCGCCGTCACATTTTCATGCAACTTATACAATTATTTGTTGCTTTTAGGGTTTTGCCGGAATTTAAGTGCGGGTAGGTGAGATGATTAATCGGGATTTTTTATAGATTAAAACGCGATTTAAACATGATTTAAACGGGCAATGAGTCGTTGACTATTGTCAATGATTTTTTGAAAAAAATGTGTTGGGTGCCGACTAAATGAAAATCGCGATTTTTTCCAGATTTGCTTTAGCGTTACAATTTCACAAGTCATTGCTTTGAGAGTTTGGAGTTAGAGTTTTGAGGAACCATCCAAGCCAAGTAGAGAATTCAAGCCCAAAACAGTTCCTAGACATCGTCAAAGTGCTCAGAAGATCTGGAGGATGAAGAATGCCATTGCTTTGAGTCAATTCTGACAATTCCTATTTTTTACGGATTCTACTTTTTTGCTTTTTGTTTTTCTATTTTTGGCACTTTGGGACCAATCCGGGATTTACTATTTTTAGAAAGTTTGTTTTTTGCTTTTTTTTTTCTATTTTTAGTAATTTCTATTTTTAGAAAGTTGACCTAGGGTTGGATCCCACAGGTCATGGTGATCTTCAGAATCAAAGTTTTGCACCTCCAAGAGCAAAAAGAAAGAAAAATCTCTAGGTGAGGGCTTTGTTTCAGATGATCCAAATGATAGCAAGAAATTCATGGCAAGGAAGTCTTGAAGCCCGCCCAAGCTTGAGATATTGTGTCCAAGATCAAGTGAAGTCCACCCAAGCTGAAAATAGGAGATGGAAAACATATCACGAAGTCTGCCCTAGGCCAAGGAAACAATGTCAAGCACTTGATGAAGTCCGCCCATGCACTTGTCCAAGCTAGTCCAAAGTCTTCCCAAGGAAAATGTCCAAGTCAAGAGCAAGTTTGCCCAACCTTGGCAAAGCACAAGTAAATTCCACCTAGAAGAGGAAGAAGAGATGTCAAGCATGAAGTGAAGTCCGCCCAACCTTGGCAAAGACAAAGGTAAAGTCCACCCAGCCAAGAAGAGGAAAGAAAATTTCAAAAATTGGCTAAGTGTTGACACCTAGGGAAGAAAAACTCAGAGAATTGGCTAAGTATTGATATTGTAAAGAATAAAATTTCAAAATTTGGTTAAGTATCAAGAAAATTCCTTAGGCAATGAGCAACTTTGCCCAACATGGCCAACTAACCATGAAGTTTACCAAGGCTAAAAGGAATATGTCCAAGCAACTACCAAGTCCGCCCTATCCAAGGAAAGATTAGAATGGCATAAAGATGACCAAGTCCGCCTTGGCAAGACAACTGTAAAGTCCGCCCTAGGCATGGAGAGCCTAAAATTCATCATGAAGCCAAATAGACTAAGGAGAAATCTATGGACAAAATAAAATTTAGCCATAATTAAAAAATTAAAAGGTTGGAAAATCGAATTTGACACTTAGAATATTTTAATATTTTCCAACACTTAGAATTTTTTTTGAAATATTCAACACTTAGAAAATTTTCGAACTCAAAAGAAAATCTAGAAGATTTTGGCTAAGGATGGCACCCTGATAAAAATTAGAAACTTGTCTTGAAGATTTTCGATAAAGATTAAATTGCCATGGTCGACGAAATAAAGCAAGTCCAGGTTCGACTTTATAAGAGGTCGAACTTGTCATTTTCAATTCATTCTTTCCAAAGTTCGACTGTGAGAAGTTTGTCTCTTTCCCAAAGTTACAGAAGATAAATTTTTGAAGAAGAATTTTGGAGATAAAGTAAATTTTTGAAGAAGAGAGCAGAGAACGAAGTAAAATTTCTGAAATAGGACTGAATTTCTAGAGAATAAATGTGCTTTTTCTGAATTCAAGACAAAATTGTCGAAATTCAAGGCAGATTTACTATCAAAAGTATACGATTTCGAAGGTTCAGAATCTAAAGTTCGACGAATTTCTTCATCATTCTTCTATCTTATTCATTTATTCTTGTGAATCTCTTTCATTTTCAGTCTGATTTTTCACAGAATTTAACTTTTCAACAGGCTGAAGGTGAAAATTTCGAGCAAAGGTCCAAGAAAATCAGAATTTAAAGTCTTAAAATTAATATTTTTCTTCATGTTTCTTGCAGGTTGATGACCACTAGAGGAGAACCTTTGAGAAAGGCTCAGATGAAGTTCGCCAGCAAAGGACTACAGCCAGAATCAAAAATCAACTCCAAGTGGAAGAATGTTACAGAGACCAACTTTGGACATGTAGATTTCAAAGATTTCAAGAAGAGAATGTACGGGCAAGATGGATTCCTGCCAACACTCATTGCTCGCCGAATGATGCGGAATGGCATTGTCCAAGTAGCTGGATTTCTAGTAGCTATAGAGTGTGCTGAATTGATGGTAGAATGCGCCATACACTACAATGCACAAGAGAGGCAAATCATTGCGCCAAATGGGAGAATATTGGCTCATCTCTGAGAGTTAGCTATTCAAGAAGTGTTTGGCATACCAAGTTATAACCGGACTTCATACAAAACCAAAGAAGATGCTAGGAGATTGTATGAGGACCAGCTAGAGCTTTGTGCAACAAATATCAACAAGGTGTGGTTAGAGAAAGCGAGGCCTTCCATCAAGAAAATGCCGAAGAAATTGCTTCGTACTGACTTCAAGGAGTACGGAGATATCAATTTGTTATTAAACAGAGTAATGGGCAACCCTCAAGGTGCGCCATTTGAAACGGATGTATTACTTTATTGATGAGATCACCTCAGGTGTCAAGATGTTCAACTGGTCACGGATAATCAGTGATAATCTCCATGAACAGTTAATAAATTTGGAAAGGACAAAATCCTTTTACATGAGTTCCTACATTGTCTACCTTTTGACTAGAATGTACAAATACACAGGACTGATCTGCAGAGGTGTGGTAGGCAATGGTGAAAATGAATTCAAATCCTATGATTGTTATCCACAGTTGTAGCTCTCTGAGAAGACCCACTTCAAGAGGGAAAATGATGCCTTCCTTATGTACATCACCAGAATATTAGGAGGAATGCATCAAAGGCTCACTCACGAGGCCAAGAGCTTGATTAGCAAGTATGGATCCTGGTTTATCTAGTTTCCGAGATTGACCTATATAAGAGTTCAAGGATTCATTGGATGTCTTTACTGACTTCCAGTCTATCCTACTAATAGAATGATCTTGCTCGAAGTCCTTAGGCAGTTGGAAACATACCAAGGCCTCCAGAGATCAAAGCAAAAGACAACCGTTACCTTTCCATTCTTTATCGGAAATATGCTCAAGTCTTGTCCATTGGCACAGGCAGCTGAAAGTGCCAGGTTGGTGATGCAATGGTACCCATTCACATCTTACCGATCCAGAGCTGATTTCGATCCCCACCACCACATTGGGACCATGAATGGAAGGAAGTACAAGCATAAGGTACTTGGAAGATTTTTGGGCAAATGCTGCAGATGAATATGATATCAGGAAAAGACTATGGTCCAGATTGCCAATGGACTTAATCAGAATGACAAAGCTTTTCCGTGTGCTTGATCAGCTAGAGGATGATGGAGAATATGTCTAGCCAAGCTTTGATGAGAATCAGCCTATTCCTCCTATGAAATGGTTGGAACCAGAGCTCGCAAATTTAACCACCTTGATGATACCAGTTGTCAAATATTCACAGTGGTGGGCAGATTAGGAAGTCCAAGAGCTACGGCGAAGAAATGTGACTCTAATTTATAACTTAATGGGCGAAGCGGAATCCTATTCTTCAAATGCTGGTGCATCCCAAAGTGATGATCCAATTGAAAGCACCAATCCCAGGAAAAGGAAGGAAGCAATTGATGACACCACAAGGTCAAAGGGGAAGAAGATTGCAGATGAGGAACTTGTTCAGAAGAGGCAAAGATCAAAGCCACCTCATTCTGCCACGTCCAGAAACGTGAATGAGATATTAAATATTGAGGATGAGTCATTGAATGAAATAAGGATTCCTTCTCCAATTCATGAGAAGAATATTGAGCCAATCCAGTCAGAGGATGATGAGCTCCCATCTCCCACAGGCAAAGAGATACTTAAGTCAGAAAATGAAATCGATATTTTGGGTGAAGAATTTCAAGAGGGAATGATTTCCGCTCTTAGAGGAGTCCAAGATATTCCATGTGAAGGAAATACTCAGGAAGAGGAAGGCAACGAACAACCTACAATTCCTGATTGGTTAAAAGAAAGATTGAAGATAAAAGTACCAATAGAAATTCTAGAGGAAGATGATACGGCCGATTTCTTGGCTAGATTAGAAAGAGTTATTGCAAAGAAGCCCGCCAAAATGTTTTCCACAATCCAGAAAGATGAGACTGGCCGTCGTACAGTGCAAATTGCTCTACTGACAGTGGATAATTCAAAGGAGGATATTGCTCCCCAAGAGTATGCCATCACTACTGTCGACTTGGGTCCAACAATAAAAGGTCAAGAAGTGGAGGACTTAAACAATTCAGTTGCTTACATCAAGGTGAGGTTGGAAAAAGAAGTAGCCAAGAAAAGAGAATATAAAAAGGAGATCGAACGCCTGAAGGAATACATTCAACACTTGACCAAACCACTTAATCAAGGTGATCCAATAGCTCCTCCACTTTGGAACTCTTCATAGGAAACGATCAAAGAATTTGAAGAAGAGATGGTCACAGCCAAAGAAACCAAGGAGTGGATGGCGAGCAAACGTGAAGAAGCAGATGCATTTGTGGGAAAATTGATATTGGCTTATGGAAAAACTTCCTCTTTGCTTTCAAGGATTGCAAACATGGCGGAAGCATGGGACAACCTTCAAGATATTTAGGACAGGATCATCCCATGCCTTAGAGTGCTGAAAGGAGTTCCAAAGCAAGAACTGATTGATGGAAAGGTAATTGCAGCAAGGGCTGCGTATGACTTCAACAACTGGTACTGGGCATTGGTTGCACAAAGCGAAGTCTTGGAGAAGGTGAAGGCCGATAGTATCAGAGCTGAGGAGTAGATGAGGGAAATTCAGAATAAGGTTTTACTTGTAGTGCAGATATACTTGAGAAGGATATTCTCTGAGAAAGTGACATGCAGCTAGAGAATCTAAACCTCAAAATCTAGGAGACTTTCTTCACCATCATCGGGCCAATCCTGAAGCAAAATTTGACCAAGGCATCAAACTTCTTGTCCATTTGAGATGCCTTCCAACGACAGGAATCAGAGTGGGAGATTGCCTTCGCCGAATGTGCAGATGATTTGGACATGCTAGAATTCAAGGTCAATATGTTGCCACATGTCACAATGGAGGAGGTCAGCACAATAGCATCCAGATTCATTGAATACAATGCCACTCAAGAGGATAAGATGCACCTCCTAGGAGATAGCTCCTCGTGCCACTTGTCTTTCATCCGTTGGTTATCAATAATTATTTTGGGAAACCCTAATTAGGGCTGATTTGTTTTAATCTCTGCCGTTAATCTCAAATCAATCTCGGCCTTTCATTTGTTTTCAAAAACTCCATATAAATTCTCATTCTCTCATTTCATTTTGGTGGAGAGAGTTTTATGAAATTGTTGTGTATAGCTACTTTGGATAATAAAAGTTCATATTTTGCTTTGAATCCTTCTTATTGTCAAGTGGTTGCATGGTTGCATATCTCCTTCAACAATATAATAGATTTAGAATAGATTTAAAAGTAGAATTTGATTTTGAATGTATGTTAGATGAATGAAAGATTTGATAGTATAGATTGGTGGAACTTTCGCTCATACTTTCTTTGAATAAATGATTTTTGTTCAATGTGTAAAGTTACCCTGAGCTTACTTTGTGGATGCTTAACTTTTGTCTGAATAAATATTGTTTGATTTGATGGTAGTTATTCCTGACATGAAAATCATAAGCACACCCCTTGAAGACTGCACCCACTTTGTGTAGTTGTCCTTGTGTGGCGAAGGAATGTGTTGTTATTGGTTTCACCTATTATTTACTGTCTCTTGAATTCTTAGGACTAGCATAGAACTTCTAAACCCTTTTGCATTTTTTTTTGAAATTCCAAAATTGGAAAAAAAAAAAGAGAGATAGAGAGAGCAGTATTGTCCAACTTGTCCAAGTCCTTGGTTGTAAATGATTTATAAGCGTAAGTCCCTCCCCTTGTGTATTACCAGCATATCACAACGACCATTGACCTTATCCACACGTCAAGACCTAACAAAAGAAACCTTGGAATCACCATATGATCTTCTCACAATCTTAGTATACGTGGTGGTTTTTCAAGAGAGGATAGAGTGTCTTTGGACATTTTATTCTAATGTTCGATGAATGATAAAACATACACTAACAAGAATTGGCACTAGAAGGAGGGCCAAAAACAACAACGAATTTCTTACAAGTCGAGGTAGTAGACATGATGCAGTATGGTGTTACCGCATGAGTTTCCTTTTGACATACCTTTTGAACAACCAGATCAAGGACAGACGAACAATACCGATCAATTGTATTCACTTGCTTGGAAGTCTAATCTAGGTGGATACTTGTCGTAAAAAATTGAAGTGTTCCACATGCTCTAGATTTCATCACCACGTCAAAGAGCTCGTCAAGAGCTTTCCGACGCATTTTGAATGGACCAAATCCGAGTCCGTACCTGAAAGTTATGGCCGGTCAAAGTTGAGGGTTGACCATGATGATGTGGTAGGAATGATGACGTGGAAAAAATGAGACATGACTATTTAAAATAGAATTTAAAAAGCTGAATTCCCTTATATTTAAATTATTAAACCTTTTAAGTTTTAAAAGCCCATACTACGAGATTTTTAAGGGGATTTATAAAGATTTATAAAGATTCTTAAAGATTTTTAAGGATCTTAAAAGATTTTTAGAGGATTTTAAAAGATTTTAAGGGATTTAAATGAGATTTTTAAGGGCTTAAAATATCAAAAAATATTTTCATAAAAGATATTTTAAAACTAAAATTAAAGTTAACCTCCAAACTTAAAACAAATTTAAACCCTTATGATTTTTATAGCCCGAAATTATGAGGGCCATGAATATACAGGAGACAATTTGGTTTTATTATAGTTGTTAAAACTATTATTAAAACTAATCAACCTCTAAATGGCTTTCCTACGAGAAAAGACAAAAACAAATAAACAATATGGAACCCGAATGGAAGGTAATAAGGGATTAAAGACAAATAATTTGTTTTTTTAAGGGGGTAATGATTGATATTATTGTTTTATTTGTAAAAATAAGGGAAATTTGTTGTAAGGGGGTTTTTTATTAAATATGGTGGTTTAACCCCATATGGGAAAATTATGTATAAAGGGGTTATGTCATGTCCCTTTCAAGGACATCTCTCTCTACGTGATTGCCTATCATATCTAACTCGTGAGGCCGATGGACCCGATAGAGGGTCACTTCGAGCTTGGCTCAGCTTCCAGTCAACAGGATTGATCAGTTGTCTCTTCGCTCTCGATCGAGGATATTTGCAGAATTGCTATTTTTAGCGCCTTGGCAGGCAGTGTGGGACCACCTGCTATTTTTAGCAGTTGGCTGTGGCGGCATCAGGAAACACTTCAGAGTTCGTCAGCATCAGACGGATTGATCATCGGGTTAGAAACGAGGGAGATATTAATATTTGATCATATTGATTAAATATTAATTAATTAACGTTTATAATATAAAGTTATAATTTAATATTATAACTTAAGTGTTTATTCCTTGAGGGGTGCGCCATCATGAAAAGGGGGCCAATTGACATTTAAATAATATTTAAATATTCAGTGGGGAAACTATGGAGAATTGAAAATATTAAAATATGAATATTTCATTAAAACCCTATTTTGTAGCAAATCGCACTTTTGAGTGTATTTGAGGATTTTGCATTGGGAAGAGAGGATTATGAGATTATTGAGTTTGAACTGATCAATTTTGGTCTGAGCCTGAGACTCTAGGGTTTCGTGTTCGATTGCCTTGGGGAACGAGCCATCTCCAACGGAAAGCAATTCAGAGAGTGTGCAATATCACTTGATCTATTGCCTACAGAGGTTTTCTTATTCAGAGAAAACTACAGAGCTTCAGAGGAATTTATATCTTCAGTTATTATCAGTTGTTTGCATCCAGATATCATCTATTACCTTGGGCGCACCATTTACAGAGGGTTATACATTGAATTTGGTGAATGCCGTACAAATTGATTGCTGGTCTGACAGGCCGTACTTGCACAGCAGGCCGTACTTCTCTTCTAAACACGTGTTTCATTCATCTGGGTGAAACGCCTATCACACTGGTTCCAGAATACCTTCCTTGGAGGCGCTAACTTGCTGGGAGTCTTCAGAGATCATCATTTTGAAGGAGAAGAGCATTCATTAATTGGGCCGTACAGATCTGTACTTCTGTACCAGCAAAATACCAGGTTTTTAAAATCTTGAAAATTCTTCATTTTTACATTGCATGCATCTGGGTATCATTGTAATCAATAGAGAAGTTGAATAAAGGATACTGGCATTGATATTGTTGCATTTCCAGAGCTATTTGATTTTTAGTAAATTTATTTCCATTTATTGTCAAAATCGTACCTTTCATCTTTGCATCAAAAACACAAAAAAATTGCAAAAACCTAAAAACGTCAGGAAAACATAAAACTTCAGTCAGATTTCGTATCAAGGGGAAACAGGGGTTTCTACAAAGTTATAGGCTTTGATTTTTCAGTCAGGTGATGTGAAGGTGAGTGCATGTGTATGCATTCGGAATTCAGTTTATGGTTTGTGAGAATCATTCTATGGAGTGGAGATTGGTGAGAGAGAGTTTATGAGAAATGAGAGCTAGGACTTGATGGTGAATTGCCTTCTTTGTACATTTGGAGCTTGAAGTCAAGCTTGTTGTACTTGTGAGGGAGGACTTTGTAATTCATTATCATCTAAGAGCTATGAGGAGACTTGTAACAGTTGGAGCCTTGTAATTGTTTTTGGAGCATAATCAAGGATCGGTCATTCTGTTGGAGAGGACCCAGAGATGTAGCCATCTTGGCGAACTCCATTATCAACTTGTGTTGTCTTCTCTCTCTTTTCTCTCTTATGTCAATCTCTTCACTGTAATTTGGTTATGTTTATTTAAGTAGTTTAATCATGGTTAAAGTTATTATTCATGTGCAACAGTCCTAGATCCTAACATTAGATCAAAGTCAAAGATAGACCACGCTCAATTCAGACAAGTGAGCCATGTTCTTGCTAAAGAGGAAGAAAAGGGACGATGAATTGAAGAAGCAATTGAAATAGATTTGATGAAACAAAAAATCTTGACTCTTCTACTACAAGTCTTTGAAGATATACAACAATTCCTTTGTCAATCAGTTGCCCATCTTCAATAAATCCAAATGAAGAATGGTGCTTCTAGGCAGTATTCCTAATCCAGGCCAAGATCCTAATCCAATGCTACAACTAGACTTGGGTTTTCACAACGAGCAAGAAGACATTATTACCGAATCGTTTAGTTTAGTGTGGAAAGTAAGAAGAAATACTTTTGATTGGTTTTGGATGCACTTTATTCTTGAGGAAGAAGAGAAAGCCCAACGTATTGAGGCTGCTATCCAAAGAGATTTGCTTATCCAAAGGTTTGAAGCCCTTCAATGATAGCAAAATCAAACAACTAATCAACAAGTTCCTCAAAAAGTAAATCAACCGGCTCCTGAAGCAGTTCCCGCACAACCCGGAGAGGCTTGAAGGAAAATATGCTAGATCGAATCAATTCTTTCTCACCAGACAAATTTCGAAGAATTACTAGATCCACTCTAGGTTTTTTCAAAGAATTTGTAGAGTTATCACATTACAAAAATAGACAAAGAAAGAAAACAAAAGCATCACAAGAAGGAACGTCGAGTGCAAAAGTAATTTCACCTAGTGAAGGAGTACCAAGTGAAGAAGACATTCCCGGTTTATTCCAAACCCCACCATCGTGTATTCCAATTCCAAGTACTACTCAACTGAATAATCAACAAGTTCCAGTAGCTGCACAACTAATTCAACCAATTCAAGTAAATTAGGCGAACGCTCCAATGACGTGGCATCCAACTAATGCATCGCCCATGACATTTCCTGTTTATCACGACATGCCTAAGAATCCCGAACAATTTTGTTCCAAGTTCCATAGTGGTGATCCGAGCCACACTGTAGACGGACATATCAAGATTTTCAAAGATCTCCTTCAAAATAGAGATATCCAAGAAGAAGATGTTGCTTGTAGGTTGTTCCCCTACACTTTCGATGAGGAGGCCTCTTATTGGTACATCCATTTGCTAGCCGACTCTATCCGCAATTGGCAACAAATGAAAGAAGCTTTCTTAGAGAAATTCAGAGCACCAATTTCCCCAACAGATTTGTATAGGCAATTTGTGGAAGTGAAGAGGCAGGAGCACGGACCAATTAGCACGTTCAACAACAAATTCCACAAGGCCTACACGAGGTTACGAGATCCTAACAACTTGGATAATGTTGCAGCACTGCCAGTTTATTACGCAGCCTTGGGTCGTCTCACCTCTATGTTTGTAAAGTCAAAGAATCTGTCCCCAACTAACTTAAAGGGAGCATATGCTGGAACAGTTACAGTTAGCAATGATCTAGGAATAGGTGTTGCTTTGGGTCCGCTTAATTATTTAGGGAATTCCATTGTGCAAAATCAAATTCAAGATATCAATCGGGCTTTGGCTTAGTAGACACATATGATGAACCCAGTTCCTGCCGCAAGCAATCAATTGGTCCTTCATCCAGGAGCACCTATATCCCAAGCACCACCATCACAGCCAATATATCTTCAAAATGCAATGACCTCAGTCTTGACTAAAGAAGAAAAGGGCCAAATGAAGGAATTGATCAGACAAGTCAAGAAGTTGTCAACTGAAGTTACATATTTGAGAGGTCAGAATAATCAAATACAAAGTATGCAAAGAAACTATCTGTCACATCAAGGGAATTACCAAGGTCAAAGTTCCTTTGAATACCAATGAGACAATCAGAATTTTCAAAGGGACAATCAGAATTATCAAGGAAATAATCAAGGTTTCCAGAATAACAATCAGGGCTTCCAAAAGAAGACATGGAACATTGGACCTAACAACGGTACTGTGCCATCACCCTTAGATAATTAACCTATTGCCGACAATCATCCCGCAAACAAAGTCCTTAGCTTGGGTTACCTGACTTTCTTGAATAATCAAGCTTCCAAAAGTGGTGGGTTCATATCCGTATGATGCTTTGAAAGAACTCATTTGAATGGAGATGTGATGTGTCATATTGTAACAGCATTCTCCCAGATGTAGCCACTTGATCCATGCACTTTGTTGTCCAATGGCATAATTCCTTAAGTAGCCTTCTATCCATTTATTGACAATCTCGGTTTGCCCATTCGTTTGGGGATGATAGCTGGTACTTGGTGTCAAAGTGGTCCCCGACAATCAAAAAAGTTCTTGCCAGAATTGGCTCATAAACCGGCTATCCCAGTCACTGACAATGTTTCTTGGGAGGCCATGGAGCTTAAAGATCTCTTTGAAGAATAAGTCTGCCACCTGGGGTGCCTTATAATCCATGGATATGGAGTGAGCATATTTGGTGAGTCTATCAACCACCACATATATACAATCTTTCCCTTGAGTTTTGGGCAACCCCGTAATAAAATCCATCGAGATACTCTCCTACTTCTGGTTGGGAATAGGTTATGGTTGCAAGAGTCTGGTTGGGTGGTTTTGTTATGTCTTATTTCTCTGGCAAATCATACATTCTTGCACATATTTCAACACATCCTTCTTGAGCCCTTTCCATGAGTACTTCTCCCTCACTTACTTATTTGTCTTGTAGTACCCTTGGTGCTCTGCTAGTGGGTTATCATGATACTCCTTAAGGATCTTCTCTTTAACTTTGGAGTTGGGTACTAGATAGATTCCGCCTTTATATAGGATGATTTCTTCAATTACCTTGTATTCTTCATTGGGGAAATGTCCCTCCAAGATTTCATTAGCTTCAGGATCTTTGGCATATTTTGAAATTATGTCGTATTTCCAGTCCGTTGCTATGCTAGTTATGGTCTTCATGCATGGTTGCCTTGATAGGGTGTCTGCTACCACATTGTTGGTCCCTTTTACATACTTGATATCAAAGTCATAGGCTTGTATGCCGATAACCCATTTTTGCTGACGATTGTTAATTCCTTTTGTTGCATAAAGTATCTTAGGCTATTATGATTAGTTTTCACATAGAACTTTGTGCAAACTAAATATTGGCGGAATTTGGCCAAGGCATGCATTATAGCCAACATTTCTTTATCGTAAATGGGGTAGTGTCTTTCTGCTTGAGTAAGCTTGCGACTTTCAAATGCTATAGGGTGCTTATTTTGCATGAGAACTGCACCAATCCCTTCTCTCGATGCATCACATTGCAGTTCAAAGGGTAAGGTGAAGTCGGGGATGGCCAAAACTGGGCAAGAACTCATGGCATCCTTTAGTTTTTCAAAGGCTTGTTGGGTTACTTCATTCCAAGAGAAAGCTCCCTTTTTGGTTAGGTCAGTGAGGGGGGCTGCAATTTTGGAGAACCCCTTTACAAAACCCCTGTAGTAATTGCATAATCCCACAAAGCCCCTTAATTGTGTGAGAGATTTGGGCTTAGGCCACTCCTTGATGGCGGCAATTTTCTCTTCATCGACGCTCACCCCTTGGGCATTGATTTTATGCCCTAAGTACAATATCTCCTCCAAGCCAAATTCACATTTTGATGCTTTGGCATATAGTGACTCTTGCTCCAGGATTTTGAGGGTTTCATCGATGTGCTGAAGGTGCTCCTCCCATGTTTTACTGTATATAAGAATGTCGTCGAAGATTATTAGGAGGAACCTTCTGAGCTGCTTGCGGAAAGTGTGGTTCATGCACAATTGGAAAGTTGCTGGAGCATTTGTGAGCCCAAAAGGCATGACTAGGAACTCAAAATGCCCATAGTGGCATCAAAATGCTATTTTTGGCATGTCTTCTTTCCTCATTCTTATTTGATGATATCCAAACCAAAGATCAATTTTGGAAAAGTACCTTGCCCCATGGAGTTCATCAATTTGGGGGATGGGGTAGCAGTTTTTGATGGTCTTTTTGTTTAGAGCCCGATGATCTATGCACATTCTAAAAGTGCCATGTTTCTTCTTAATGAGGACCACAAAAGATGCAAACGGACTAGAGCTGGGTTGACTATGTCCCATCTCTAGCAAGTCTTTAATGGTTTTCTCTATCTCCTCTTTGTACTTATGGGGGTGACGGTAAGGAGTGGTTATGACTGGTTTTGCCCCTTCTTCCAATTCTATAGTATGTTCAAATCCTCTTTTAGGTGGCAATCCCAGTGGAATCTCTTCGAACACCCTCCCATATTTTTTGATGATAGGCTGAATTTCAATGTGGATGGCTTTCCCTTGTGTGGTGTTCTTGTCAAGTCTCATACATTGGGTGGCCCATTCTCCTTGCCCTCACCTAAAAATCCTTTCCATTCTTTTACATGAGACCACTTTTGGAGATCCGTCAGGTAGACCTTTTAGGGTGACTTCTCGTCCTTGGTGTTGGAAACAGATGATTTGGTTGGGAAGATCAAACATAAAGCAACCTAAAGAGTAAATCCATGGGGTTCCCAAGATAATGTCGGCATCTAGGGGAACTACATAGAAGTCTTCTGTGATGAGGTGATCCCCTAGGAGGACATTCAATTGGGGTACTAAGGTAGTACATGACATCCTAGCACCAGTGGCTGTTGCTGCCTCAAAACCTTCAAATTTCTTGGTTCTTAACTTCCTTTGGTTTACTATTCTTTGGCCGATGAAATTATGAGAGGCTCTGTCTACCAAGGTGACAACTTTGTCCCAAGAGTGCACTTTTGATGTGGAAAGGGCTATGTTTAGAGGCTTGGGAGATGGTGGCTAACATTGCTTGACTCTATTCCTCAATTCTAGCCTTCTTGTTTGGATACACCTCACTTGGGTGAGCCTCGAGTTGGTGGGCTTTGCCACTACATCTATGGTCTTGTCCCCACGGTTGTTGGCATCTGAAACACAATCACTTTCTCTTCAGTTCATCCATTTTCCTACACCAATGGTCTTTTTCCTTCTTCCCCTTGCACCAAGGGCATGTTCTCGTATTTTCCCCCTTTTTGTCTCTTTCTTCTTTATGAGAAGGTTTGGAAGATGAAGTGAATTTCTTGGGTTTGTCTCTTGGCCAATTTTCTTCATATTTCATGGCCTTTTGGATAGCTTCATCTAGGCGGGTAGGTTCTAATGCACCCACCATGCTTTTGACCGTTCCCCTTAGGCCCTCTACGAAAAGATAGGTGAGTCTTTCTTGAGAAATCTCCAGAACCATGATGGCTAACTTCTGAAATTTGGTAGCATAGTCTTCTATAGTGCCTTGTTGCCTTAATTGAGTGAGCTCCCTAAAGTACCATTCTGGGTGCTTTTGGTCAAATCTTTTTATCAACCTTTGGGTAAAGTCATCATAGGTGGTAACTTGTTGATGGCCTTGAGTTATGAGACTGTAATGCCACCAATCATGGGCCATCCCGGTTAGGTGAAGAATGGAAAACTTGATGGCATTTGCTTCTATCATTGGGCTTAAGGATAGGTAGGTATCTAATTTTTGTACCCATGATCGGGCAGTGGTCTTACCTTCTCCATCAAAGTTGGGAATGGTTAATTTGTTGATCCTATTCTTGAGTTCTTTATCAATTGAGTCATTCCTTTCCCTTCTATGGGTGTTTCTTTGTTTGGCTTCACAATAGTCCTTAAATGACACAAGCTCCCTCATTTCAGGTTCTAGCATATAATAGGCTACCAAAATCTCATCAACACTTTCTACCGGGGAACTATTGGCATTGCTTCCTTTCTTGGGTTCTTCATTTGGCAAGAAAGGGGGGCGAGTGGGTCTAGAACTTGTGTCCTGAGCAGGTGTGGTATGGTTGTTCTCAAAGTGGTTGGAGTTGGCCTCATTTGCATGAATGTTGCTTAGATTTTGGAGGGCCTGCAGTAAGGCTTGGCTGGTTTTTTCATTTTGTTCTATTAGGGTTTGGGCTCTCTTCTCACTATTCTGCATGAAGGCCCTAAGCTCATCTCTTAGTGGATCACCCATAAGGTCATTTTCAAGGTTGTTATTCCTAGAGCCTCTTCGGTGGTAGGTTTTCATGATTTCCCACGGGATGGCAGGAAAGGTGCTCTGATACCACTTTGATGTTCCCTTAATTGGCTGACTCTAAGGTTGCTGTTTGACAAGGATTTTGAGGCCTTATTTCCCCCTCCCAAGGATCCTTCACAATGGTCAAAGTCTTGCATCATCATTTATGTACAAGCCACATTCCTACATGTTAGCATTAACATCCAATATCCAGAAATCAAACATAACAGTACTTGCAGATTTTAAACAGAAGAAGAAATTATTCAGCCCATTAGGAGAGGAGAATCCTCAAGGGGCCAACGGTCCTCCTATTGCCCAACCCATATCTCAGGCTTGCGGAGCAAAAAGTCTAGGCGGAACCCCCATCCCTCCATGAACCAACCCTTGCGTTGGGCCCGTGGGGCAGAATGCCCAACCCTTGCTTCAGGCCAATGTGGCGGAACCTAGATGGAGTTTTTAGACAAACCACTTAAGTTATGATTCAGCTCTCCTGTTAGGATGACAAACATAATACAGACAACTCTATATAGTTTCCAGATATGCAATCATTATTGCTTGTATTTTCATTTAATATGTTCTGAGGATTCCCACATAAGTATATAATTCAGTATGAGAATAGAACAGAATGCAAAGTCCAGATAACTAGATTGTTGTCCTTTAATCATCCCTCTTATTTCACAGATTGATGCAGTCCTACAACTTAGATCAGTTTAGTATATGCATACAGTAGCAATGAGTTCAAACATGAGAATCCATTAAAGTGCAGAAATTAATAAATTAGTATTCATGTCTACAAATCCAGTATAATTGCTAACATGAGTTCGATCTAATGGCTAAAACTCAGAAATCAATCACTATCTTTACAGTAGATAAACCATTGTGGATCTATAGGCATTGATAACTACACAATCCGCTCAATTTGGGATGTTGTTGTTCATTGGAGCAGATTTCATAATAGACGCCTTAGGGCGAATTCAGTTCAATAGGTAAGGATAGTAAAGGTAGCTGGGACGTTTGCTGAGATTGACTGAGGATGTAATCACACAGAGGTCGGATTATATAGATATGAGTCATACAAAATCCTGAAAATATTATTATGCCATGACTTGGGAAAATTAAACATTAACGCTAAGTGAGAGAACTCACAAATATTCTTGATGCCGCGATTCTCTTCTGTCTTCGATTCTTCTTCCTTGTTCGTTTGGGCCTTCCGTCTCCCTTCTTATTTCTAGGGGATGAAACGTTATGCCCTCTCTCAGTCGCAACCTCTTCCTCAGTCGTGTCCCATTGCTAGGAGGTGCATCACGCAATTAGTTGAGGCACATTTATAAAGTGTTTATTCGAAGCATCATATTATGTAGGAACCCCGTTTTCCCCGTTTCAGAATCACCGGTTTGCTAATTTTTTCTCGTTTTTGCGTTTTGAAAAGAAGATGCTGAATAAATTTATATAAAATAATGCAATACTGGAAATGATTAAATCTACTGAAAATGATGATGCCAGTCTATTTATTAATCCTCTGGAATGATTACAAATGAGATCCAATAACATGCAATTAAAAAAGCAACAGTATTTTGATGAAAACCTGATTATTGCAGCAAGCTGAAAGAAAACTCTGTGAACGTTGTGATAACTTCTGAATGAAGATATCCCTCTGAATGCAATAGATCAGCTGATATTTCACAGCCTCTGAACTGCAACACTGAAGATGGCTCGTTCTCCAATGCCTGTAGAAACTGAAACCCTTGGCTTCGTTCTCTGAAGAAGACTTGATCAAAAATCAATTTCATAACACATGAGCTCAAATCCCAATGAAACCCTTATATCTCCTCAAGAGTTCGAATTTTCTCAATTAGGTTTTTATTTAAATAAATTCGAACTTTTCTTTTTAATGTTTCAATAGTTTTCGAAAACACTTTTAATTATAAAATATAATTAAAAGTGGCCCCTCCAATGATGGGCGACCCCTTTAGCAGAAATCACTTAAGTTATAATAACATATTATAACTTTATATTATAATGCTCCAGTAATTAATATTTAATTAATTTAATTAAATATTAATATCTCTCTCATTATTTATCCGATGCCCAATCCGTCTGAAGCTGTCGACTGAGGAAGTGATTCTGAACGCTGCCAAATCCCTACTGCTAAAAATAGCAGGGGTCCCACGCTAACTGCCAAGAACTGCTAAAAATAGCAACTTCTGCAAAAAGCGTCCGAATGAGACCGAACGAAAGCCAACTGATCAAGAACTGCCAATCTGAAGCTGAGCCAACTCCAACTAGACCCTCTATACCATCCATCAGCCTACGAGGGTCGCATAATAGGCTAACTCTTACGAACTCTGATGCTCGCCAAAAATGGGGACATTACAGTCCGCCCTCCCTGAAATTGCTTGTCCCCAAGCAATCTCCACGGCAAAGAAACTCCAATCCTTGGGAGGCCCAAAAGAAAACCTGTGAAATGTCCCACACACCATGAACTGTCTCCTGTAGCATCAACAAAAACTCAACTGCGCAAGCTATCCCTGGATCCCAAACCCAGAGTGAAAGTCTGTCGTGACGGTCATCCTCAGGCTGCCACTGCGCTCTACTGCCTCCAACTTCACCATGCTGAGAATAGTGAAGTAACCCAATGGGACCCATCCAATACTCAGTGCCAAAACTGTCACCACCTGGATCCCAATACAATCTGAATTCACATCCATCTGTCATGTGGAGAAAAGAACTTCTAGAAGCATCTGCTACACTGAATCTCTCCCTGTCCTCTGCTAAACCCTCATGAATGTGATAACTGACCAAGCCATCATGCCAACTGACACCGTAGTCATCCTGTAACCATGTACCCATAAGAAACCCTTGTGACATAGAAGTAGCAAACCCCGTTGGATACATATCGGCATGATGTAAAACTGATAGCTGTTCCTGCAAGTGGTCCCCCGCAAATAGCTGAGTCGGACGCTTGCAACTGCTAATCCCATCTTCTGAAGATGGTGAATACCCATCCCACAACGGATGGTATAACTTCGGGGCCGATCCACCCCGATGCATCATCGAATCCTCCGTGTGTGTACCAAAGGATAAGTGATAAACACTCCTCACGATGCAATCAAGATAAAATGCTCCCACCTCTGTCCATGGCTGTCCATCATAGTCCTGGGGAAACAAATTAGCATAAGTACAAATCTCCATACTGGATGATGTCCCACATATCTCCTATGACGACGATGAAGTAGTGACATGATCTGTCACACAACTCTCAGAAAAATCAACTATCTCATCACAAGAGCTCTCAACCAAAACACTCATCCCATTTGAATTGACTGCACCAATATCTGCGATAAATGTAACCACATCCTCACTACAACTCGTGGAGATAAGATCCTCAGCAACTGCCTCTGTATATAACTGTACTGTATCTGCAGCTGGTGGAAACTGTGCCAAACTCAACTCCACGGTAAGCTCCTCCAACCGTGATTGTGACTCTTGAAGGGCCAACTGAGCACTCTCCAACGAGTCCATAGTCACCTCAAGCTCATGAGTGAGCTCATCAACCTGCTCCTCCTTCCTCTGCAAAGCATCATAACAAATGCAATCCCACTCGAGAAGAAAAACCCTGTCTGCAAGTAGTTTTAGGTAATTTTGTTTCATCATTCCAATTGCTTCTCGAAGTGCATGTATCTCTGCAAGGGAAAAACCACTATCACCGTGCTCATCTGTCAACGGAATACTCCAACCATAGGTAGCTAACATCTGACGAGCAACATCAAAATGCTCAATGGTTGTGGCAATCATATTGTCATTCACCTTTAGTTGCCCAACCAAATGATGAGGATTCTGTAGCTTGAGACCCCCATACAAGTTTTCCGGTTCGCAATATGCACTATGATATGAGGCTGATTCGTCCTCACTCTCCTCATGATAAGCAGCATCATGTGTGCTTTCATCCATGCACACCTCAACATCTAAGGTACTGCTGCTATGTACCTCAAAGGGTGGCTCAACTGATAAGGTAGAAGTTGCTGGTATGACAGTATCTTCACACACTTCTAC